>CM070033.1:96489093-96513151 GCA_036250615.1 Ptychadena robeensis
GTTGGTCTTTTCTGAGCGATTCAGCACACATCAAGGGGAGTTGTCATTTGTGAAGCGATCAATCGAGCACGGAATCGTCCAGGAATCGGTGGCCTAAGGTGGTAGGCACAGACGTAATTGGGCGATCGATCGCCCATCCAATCACCTGTGGCATCGCCAGAATCAATGGGTGATCGATTGTTCAGGGAATCGGCACATGTATAGCTAGCTTTAGATTGTTAGCTTGAACTTTATACATGACTATGGGATTCAAGGGACATCATGAATCATGTTTGAAGTGCCCCTTCGCCCTGCCTCTTCTTGGAGCCTTCCACTGCCCTATCTTCAGCAGAAGATCAGAACACTAATGCTTGGCACACACGGGTAGATCTTTAACAAGATTTGAGTACAATCAATTAACTTGCGTGCTCATGGTGATTGATTGTACTTGATCTAATCTGTTTACAAACCTACCTGTGTGTTCCTTCCTTCGGGCGGGATCAATAGAGCCGGCTAAAAGGAACTTGATTGAACGGGGTTCCAACATGTTGAAAAGACCCCGTTCAATCTCCAATACTTTGTATGGAGACATGAGTCTTCATGGAAAGTATTGTAACAGCTGCGGCTCCTGCCTCCTCCACAGCCGTCGGCTGTTAGTGTAAAGGGGGCGGAGCCAGCACTCCTCACTCGGAAGCTGCGTGAGTGAGGCAGCTGTATGAGACAGGCTGCTTCTCCCAAGCTTGTGGCGTGTTGTAAATCACACACTGCAAGCTGGGGAGAAGGGGTCCCCATTGAACAGGAATTGATGTGCCCATGTCATACATTGATTTCCGTTCAATTGATCCCCGATCAATAACAGCGTGGTGCCTAGCTTAAGGAAAAAGCAGCAGCACCTTCTGCCTAACTCCCTTTCTCTGCTTTAATTGGCCATTACAGTACAGTGTTGGTTTCCAGGCCAGTAGTTCTGTGGTTAATGTATGTCGCCTTCCTTTCCTTCAATGGATGGATACAATACATTAGCATATTTAATACAGAGGAGTCGGAAGAATCTGAAACGGAGGAGTCGGGACATTTTTCGACTGACTCCACAGCCCTGGTTAAAACACTTTAATGGAGTGCACGAGCCACCCATTACCAGCAATGGGTCTTTGACAGGGCTGCCTCCACAAGCCATCTGGTCTGAGCAATTTGTGTCTATGGGCGGACACCAGCAGATCCAGGCACACAGTGAAGCCTAGGCCTTATGAATTAAAGCTATCTTGACTATAGAATGTGTGGCAAAACAAGCAGAAATATCGGTATGCCCCAATATCTTTCTGGCTTGTATAAGCAAAAGACTGTGCCCATTATCGTCAGGTCTGCCTCATATAAAATGGCACAAAACCACTTTGAGGTAGACGTGACAAATATAGACCCACACCCAACAACCGCTCAACAGCTTTCTGCAATACTAAGATATTAAAAAAGAAGGGTGTGGCTTAACGTTATTTCTTTACTCATTCATGTTCTCTGCATTATCATGTCTGTTTTAAATAGTTATGGCATATGAAGTTATAGTGCTTCCTAAAGCTGCAAACGCTGATCTTCACCCTTGAGAATAATAGAACCTGGCTATCCTAATGCTTCTGCTTCAACATTTGTACATTTCTGAAATGTTTTTTATTTTTATTTTTTTTACTTTCTCCGATATAATTGATGACCACTGACTGTGGGTCAATGACCCAAAAGACAGCAGTAAAAAACAATAATTTTAGAAAGAGATCTGCAGAAGAGTGCATATATTTCTCTTCTGAGTTTTTACCTTTTTAGATCGTGAAATTACCAAATACCCTTTATTTTTTCTACTACTACAAAATATTGAATTCAATGGCCTCCTAAACTGTGCATAATGTCAAAACAATGCCCTATCTTTTCCATCAGCTAAAATATTTCACTATATTAAATTGTATAAAATTAAAAATTATAAAATTATAACAAACAATAATTCTCATTTTATTTAAGCCTTGCATTCTACCGTACAACTACATAAAGGGTCATCGGTGGAAGAAAACAATGCAACTATAATCAAAGAGCATATACAGAAAGAACCTAGGCATGAATTAAATAATTCAGGCAGCAGCAGTAGTTATTTTTCACCTGCATTTGCTACCAGTCTCTTGGGATTTCTAAAGTTCTAAAAATAGAGTGAACATCATTCTTTAGGTCTCCACTATTCCACAGAAAAATTAAATATTAGTGTTTAAAATCTGAAGCCTTTTTTAAATATTAGCTTTGCATATTTAAAGGTGCTCAGCAATGATCTTTGAGTTGACCAAGGGGGAAGGAAGTAGACCGTGTAAAGAAAGTTGCAGCACTTGCATTAACAACTTCCGTAAGAAAACGAATATTCTGAAAATGTTTAAATGCAAGACAATTGAAACAGCCATTAAATTGCAGCAACATTCAGACAATTTACGTTTTGTAGCGGTTGCGAAATTAGGAAAAATATAGAAAATAGTACAAATATAGTAAAACTTAGAAATGATATTGTGCTTTGCAAATCAGTGCTGCTGATAAGTGGAGACCAGTCATCAGAAAAAAACTTTAGTTTTGAGTAAAAAGCAATTTTTATGCATATATAAAAAGTAGCCAAGATACATATCCATGTTTCAAGAATGAATGCCATGGAAAGTGCTGACAAGTGCTCTTCCATTGCTTTCCTAAAAGTTGTCAGCATATCCATACACTGCTCTATTCTGCAAGGAAGGACACAGAACTGCTGATAAAGCCGCATTCTTTAGCTGGAAATCTCAACAACAGGATGTCAACCATTGTTCTTAACGGATTTCCCAGAGTATATGCATTTAAAAAGATATATAACCTGGAATGGTCTTCATTATTAAGAGCTTGTAAGCAGATTTCTCATTCCATTTAAAAAATAAAAAGAAGTTTGACTTGTTCTGATCTTAAAGTAGCTTGCACTGCAGATAAGAAAAAAAAAAACCCAACAACATATAAACTATGACAAAATAATTTGTCATATTCATGAAAAGTCATAGGGCCATTTCACACTATATGCATTTTTTACAGGCATGAGTTTCTGCATATATACAAAAATACATGAGTTTTTCACATTACTGCATTTGCGTTTAGCATTTGTGTATTTGAACAAATGAAAAATGCAGGAAAAATTATTCAAAAATGCATACAACAGTGAGTTTTCAAAAACGCATGCGGAAAAGCTGCATTTTTAAAAACGCAACATATACAGTGTGAATGGCAACATTAGTTGTCGATGCAAAAATGTGTGCAGTAAAAAACACGCGCATTTTTTTTTAAACGCAACGCATATAGTGTGAAATGGCCCTAAAAGCCACCAATATTTTAGGAAGCAATACGCTGCACACCCAAGTGGTAACAGGACAACTGTTGCCGATCCTTTTGTTTTTACAGTGCAGAATGTTTTTCACATATGAAAACATGCCATTGTTTCCACACTGCAGTGATATATATCATATGTGCTTGTTCTAATACACTATAACAATGAACAGAACTGCATAGTAATGCACTATGCTTCACTGCTGTGCAGTGTAGTGTGTTGCACAGAACCCACAGAGTGTGAGGAAACCCTTGCATTTGTGCTTCAAATAGCTCAATGGGATCATGAGAGCTTTGACTGTCACTTAATACCTGGCAGTTTCAGCACTTTGATAACAGTGCCACTAGTTATCCAATCTTCATATGCCTTTAGCCTAGCAAGGCTGTTGACCACAGTGCTAAGCTACAAGATGGCCAGAAACAGGACCAGTCACTTTGAATACAATCACAGTGATGTCAAGCTTCAGCATATTTGCTCATGCTACAGAGAATGAGTTCACATCAAGTGTCCTTACTAGCATTTCCAGCGTGGAAACAGCCATTGAATTGTAACCTCTGCAGACTATAGTGCAGAGCGATAACACTTTTTAGAGTAGTATGGGCCTTGTGTATTGGAAAAATGCTGTACAGAATGTAGCCATACTTGGCATACTGAAATGTATTGTCTTGTTGAGGCCTTTAAGCAAAGCCTTCATGACAGTGTCTGCACTTTGCCAGACACAGATGACTTCTTGCAGGCAGTAAACACTGGAGATTACTCCAGCACAGTAATGTTCGTAATCGGCCATACTTGCTATTTTTAAACAGGGATTTAAAAAGGACTATCTCGTACAGCCATAGTGAACATTTGTGCAACGTAAATTCTTTATTACCACTGAAGCGAAACGGAATAGCAAAAACGTCAGTATATTAAAGTCTAAATAACCCATCTTATTAAGGGTACAGAAAAAAAAACTGAAGCGATTTTCAGCTGCACTATCATAATTCTCATAAAATCAAATCTCTGTTTTAGGCCCAATAGATTCAGATAAGTGCCAACGATAACATACCTCAGGCCTGTCCAAATACATTTTTTCTGTTAAAGATCAACTCAAAATATGGCCATTGGTTTTAGAATAAAGAAAGGTTTCACTATTATTGCAGCAAATTGAGTTTTAGGGCTTGTTTCCACATACGTCGGGACCCCAACGTAGCAGATACACTTACCTGCTCGGCGGAGGCTGTGTCTACACGGCGCCGAGCTGCTCCAAGGATCAACGTAGTCGAATACGTTGATTCTTTGCACCGGCGGATGTGAAGACAGACCATCCGCCGTGCAGGCAATGTCTATCTGCTACGTCGGGAGCCAGCTAAGTGTATACGCTTAGCGTAGAGGGTCCCAACGTATGTGGAAACTAACCCTAAGACATTTAAGCAGCATTCACATGAACACCCGACCTCCAGCATTTGAGCATCTGTACAAAACATGCAGGTGCTCATGGGGCGTCTGTTAGTATGGGGCAGGCGCCTGAATGATGACTACAGGAAGCCTTATGTCACATGTTTCGGCTTCATCGCTTTTTGGGCGTCCAGGTGCTGGAAATGCAACATTTCTAGATGCCCATGTGAATGCTGCCTTACTCCCTGTAGCACAGTGAGATACAGAAAGGTGGGGCATTTTAATGATAATGCAGAACATTTATTAGAAAAACTATTTCATTAGAAATTAAAAGGAGATTTACCTTCTCTTCCTGTAGAGGACCACATGGAATTTATAGTAATGTGATCTAATGGAAGAGTTACTTCTGGCCTATACTGCTGGCTTGCTTTCCCATCTCACCAATACATTTCAAAACACCAACATTAATGATTGCAGACAATGCCAATCCTTATGGAGCTGTTTTTAGAATGTTCCTATTAAAACTTTTAACATGGTGCTTTAAAAAGCCATAAATCACCTATCTGCATAGAATACAACAAGTGGTTTGTACCCAGTCCTTTCTAATGACAATTATCTAATGTACTGTAATAACAGTGCTAACATTTCTGATAAGCTAGAGTATAGGATGCATATAACTAAAAACCTATGATTTCACAAATGGTTATGGAACAACACCCATTGAACAAAGAGATAAAGCCGGATAACACTAAAACATATTCTTGTGTAAGAGTCTAATAATTATATTTTTTGTCCCTATAGATTGGCTCCTGAATGCTGGCAGCACGACAGGAATCCATGACATTTTACTAGAATGGCTATTCTTACTAATGAAACCTGGCAATCAATACCAGATGTCATCTGAAGAGGGTAGTTAATAATTCAATAAAAGCATCTGAACCAGAAGACAATGTATCCATTACCTAGCCATGTCGGAACATCTGAGAGGTACAGTTTGGTGGGATTATTGGGCAGGAGGGTAATTTTAACTAAAATCTTCAACCCTTTTCTGTTGAATTGTTTCACAATGTGTATATTTCAATATATACACACCCTTTTCCTGTTTTTATTATTTCAATGTCCTTTGAAATATCAATAATATATATATATTTGTTTAATCTGCCAAAACACCACAAATGCTCTAGTACCATTGGGATGACAACCCACAGTTCACAAAAAAGGTGTGAAGTCAGCCCTGCCTAGTGTCTTTTACTAAACTATCAAGCCAAGCATCTTCTAATATAGCAAACAATGATAAGGTGGTCATTTAATGATCTGGCACAATAAAGCACCAACTTCCAGGTAAACCCCAACTAACTGAATATTACAACGAATGTTCCTGACCACAAAAAACAGGTTTATCAGAAAAACTCAAACAGCTTCCCAACCACAGAACAAAAGCTCTGTTGAGTTCTGGTCAGAAACAAGCCAAGCCATTGGATTTATCCCACTAACCCCTCTATCACTTTGTCCTGCATAAAATAAGGAAACTACAGCACTCAATAGGGGATGGGAAATTTAGCAGTGCCATGGATTTACAACAAAGCAACGTACAGGTGGCTGGAAGACCCAATTCCAGCCAAAGTGACTCTTCAGAAAGGAGATGTCCTGAGCTGAAAACCAAATATTAGTTGTGTATTTTCATCAACAGTTGTGATCTTTTAGCAAAATAAAAACAAACCTATGTTAATTGTATCCAATGACCGGGAGCATACAGCAATGGATAGCATTTTCCTCCACACTGAATTAATGAATGCTACATGTGTGTCAATTGTTGCATATAAACTGGTACATGTACACAAACTTTCCTGACATTGTAGCCTTTGCTGTGGGTTGTCCCTACCTGAAACAACCCACAAGACTGTTTGGAAAATTTTTGGACCCACTCCAACATGCCATTACAACTTGATTTTTAGTGATAAATATCCTTGTGTTTGCACATTTTTCCTGCTTCCAACCTACTGCATAACCTTCAAGAACTGACTGATCGCTTGCTGCCTAATATATTCCATCCTTTGACAAGAGCCATATCATACATTGCTCCTTATTGTAATTAAAAGCTGGTAAATAAAGAATCTGTGTTGTGGTCCTTAATGAACCACGCATTTAGATGCACCAACGAGCATTACCAAGCATCAGGTTAGCGCGTTTCTGTAGGAAAATAATAGAAACAAGGCCTAACCACAGAAGCAAAATGTCCTTGCCACAGCAGCTGGCTCTGCTCCAGATCCACATCTATCTAAATTCCCATAGAACACAAAACATTAAGAGGATTGATAGCCAAGGAATGTCTAGTGTAATGATCTTATCAATGCCCTATTTATACAAATCCATAATGAATATCATATTTTTGCAAACAACTAGCTAATGGAAGCATCCCAGGTGAATACGCATATACATATTCAAAATCTACACTTTTACTATGTAAAAAATGTCCGTATACCAGTCTGACTATTTATAGTGGAATCTTTTCACTAAACCAAGTCAGAACACAAAGAGGTACCTTAAGCTCTGATGTAAAGTTAAGAGTGTTTACATTTCAGAAAAGCCATCAACATCTGCTGCGGGATTATTAATGCATTCTGATGGGGAGCTGAACAAATCTGACACAAATGCATATTATCATTTTCATGCCGATAATCAGAAACAGACATTAATTCTCAGCACTTTTCAAAATCCCATTTGAATCTCAACGGCAAGATAGCCAACAATGCTGCTCAGTAAACGGGTGAAAGTCCAACTGAACTTTCAGTTTAAACCAGCTGAATACATTCCAGGAGCAAAGGAAAAAAGGTGCTTACAGCTGGTTTTCTTTAGGGAGAAAAACAGAGGTTCAGTAGAAAGGCCTGACCACCTTAAAGTACATTGAAAAAAACCCTTTCATCAGTCTGAACACAGGGGCCCACCAATGCTCCCGCTGTTGATTCAAACCTAAAGATCTGCAGCAAGTAAATCTAACCCTTCCTTCTCATTACAGTGGTCTTGTTCTGGCTTGGTAGTGTAGTCTCATACTTTTGGGTACATCTCTGCAGTTGTTACCAGTTCTTCTGCTAGCTGTGCTTTATCATTAAAGGTAGACATAGACAGGTCCATCTTTTTCATCTCTCAGTTCAATGACGATCGATCAAAAAGCCATCGAAGTGCACACCACTTTGGATAATAGATTTATCACTGATCTCTGCCCAGAAGCTATCACAGGCTCCCAAAAAAAGGTCGATTCCTCTAGTTCATTTGATCGGAAATTATGTCAGGGTGGATGTGTATAAAGTTCTTGTATATACTTCACTAGTCCGATCGAACAGGAATCGATCGAGGGCCACCACGAACGATACATTGATTGTCGAGCATGGACCAAAAAGGACCAATATGCCCAATCGTATTCTTCGATATCAATGTTTTTTGGTAGATGGTACCAGGTGGCCAGGAATCGCTTCACAAACAATCAACCTCATCAATTGATTGTTGTGGTCAATCGAGAGGAAAACTCAACAGGTGTATGGCTAGCTTAACTCTGAACGGTACCCCAATGTCAACCCTCAAACCTAGTGCAATTGCACAAACATGCTTGTGCCAACTGAGAAGGTGCACCGAACTCTTATGGTTGGGATCTGTGAACCAGAAAGTGCATTTTAATGAATGATCAGCCCTAGTGCAAAGCACAGTATCATCTTGTATAATCCAGCACACTTGAGGAAATGGGCCCCATAAACTGTACCTCTTTTGTTAGAAATATTTAAGTCCCTAATTAGACTACCATATGTAAACCAAATTATCAGGATGATTTAAAGTGGGGTTGAGGTCTTGCTGCGTTTTATTCAAAAATACATCTACAAAAAGAACCTCACATTAGTAACAAATATTCAAAATCATGTCAAACCAATAAGAAACTGCATACTTATATATTGAAACAGCATATTTATATATTGCCCTCATTGCCTAGTCAATGTTGTGTGTAATCTAAATATCAGGATTGGCATGTTGTCATTGCAGTCACTAAATTAGTTTGTTAATGGGATGGAAAGACCAGGTCTGGATAATCACAAGGCTGATGTACTAATATACTCTACATATGTAGGCAATGTCCCTGTTTGACTGTATTAATGTCAAATGTGGGAGAATTGTATTTATAACATTTAAAAAAGCCTTCTGACCTACAAGTCAACCTTCAAGAGCACCCCTGAATCCTTGACCAAAAGGGGGAATACATACAAGAGGGCTCAGTGATATTATGATGACATTGTGACACTGCTATGACGCACTGTTAGAGCAATAACAAAGCAAACCCCCAGGTCATGTACTGCTACTGCACGAACGTAGGGCAAGCGCATCATCAGATCCATCTTGTTTCCTCTAAAGTGACATCAGTGAAGATTACTTTTACCAGTAACAGGGATTATTATTCTAGTCTGACCGCAATGCTAATTCAGGAACACAACATTGCCCTGCTTTAGCCAGCAGCAATCAGCCATGAAACAAATAGGAGAAGCACTGAGCAGAAGAGCCTACATCCACCCAGCACACTGGCTGACTATGTGTAATTAGCTAGGTAGAGAGGATCTTTGCCCTTTCCTATAATCACACTCATTCATTCGTCACTACACCCAAATTACACAATGCCTGTCACCGTGACACTCCCTTCTGACCATGCACCTGCTGGAGCTCTCATTTCCAGGGTATACACCTACTACTCATCTCTTCCGCCTTCACTTTATGACCTAATCAGGGAAATGGGCTTCCAGGCCTGCATCTCACATACAAGGGGGTCTATGGCAGAGGCTGTCATGTATGAACACATAGAGGTCAAGGTGATCCCTCTGCAACTAATCTGACCGGTGACCATCCGCAGAATATCAGCCGGCACAGGAGGGTGACCTGGTCACACGGAGCTCCTGAGGAGGAGGATGGGCCGAGCGCGCTGTATGAGTAAAAGAAGGCGGAAGGTTAATTCATTCTGCCGGCCTAGCACGGAAGAAGAGCCTTAGGCCTAGTAAGAGGGGGTCCCCGGGGCTCCCCCGGCTTCTCAGGTTGGCCTGTACGCTGCTGTACCTGCAGGTGCTCCTGGAAGCGGATAGGTAGTATCTGAGCCATGGCGGTTCCTAACGCTGCTGCTGCCTCCTCTCTTCTGTCCCGGACTGTCACCTCCTCCCGCCGGCTTCCTGGCTCGCTCACAGGGACTGTGGACCGATGAATGCGATGTGGTGACTGAGCCGCCTGTCAGTGGAGCGCGTCCTCCGGCTGTTCCTGGCTGTATCTCTAAGGCAGGAGCCGCAATGGCGGAAACGGGAGAGCTGCCTCTGCAATCCGGAACGACAGCTTCACCCTCACTCTGCGCCCCGCCCCCTCACAGCGTATGAATACTGCCTGACCTGAGCCCAACGCCCGGCGGAAGGATATCACATTCGCTGTGATATTAATAACTTGTACAGGGTTATGTGGCCGGGTTCTGGCTGTGGCCCCCCTGTAGCGTTGTGGTAGCGGCGGCTGGTTATGGCCGATGAGTCGGTGACTTGCCCCAAATATTGTTTATACACGGCGCCCGGGATTCTTTTTTTTCTTCTTCCTTTTTAATTCTGCCACATCATGCGACTCGATGACGTGATGTCATTTCCGGAAATTCTGTACCTTGGCCTTGGATCCCTGGTCACATGACGCTGGATGCTGAAGGGGGCTGAGAGGCGTCAGTGATGTTACCTGTCATCTACCTGCACGGCGGGAGACCTCCTGTGTGTGACTGACCAGTGCAGGCTGGAGAACGGCCGCTGCTCCATTATGTGTGATACATATTAGAGACAGAACGCAGAGCTGACCATCATGCAGCTTGTTATATTCGTGTGTGGTGTGCTGCTATATAGTATTATATAGATACATAGTATAAGCAGAGAAAGCCTGGCGGGAGGGTGAGGGAAGCTGCATGTATCACCTCCTCCATACAAAGTCATCTTCATTCCTAGGGTTATCTGGTAACCTTGACTAAGGTCATTCCAATGATGGTCCTACACAGGACAACGTGAGCTTTGTCAGGAGAGATTACTCGGGTTACAGGCTGATCACTCTGAATGAGAGATTTGATAAAAAAGGGCTTCCTGAAAACTGCGTTTATTAGATATTTGGTATTATGTCCAGCGTGTCTGCATCAGTATAGAATACATAGGGAAAAAAGAAAAGATTCTATCAAAGTGCCCTCCGTGATGGATGCGTTACAGCACTTACATTACATTTTGCTTCAAGAACCATTTTTTATTCATAAACATCAAGAGAATACCTCTTTTTTTTTTCAAGACATGGAAACGTTTAATCCTGGTGGAATTAACCCCCGACCAGCTGAGAGCTGTTATGCGAATGTTCCAACACACTTCCTGGTACGCGATAGCTTAGGGGTACGCTAAGCCCTCTCATTTTCTCTACATTAACAATATGGTCTATCACCCTGGTGCCCAACCTGCGGCCCTTTGGGTGTTCTTCAGTGGCCCCCCTTCAGTCCTCCACGTGCGGCCCCCGAAACTTAATGCATAAGAACTCACCTTTCCTTGTCCAGGATCTTAGAGTGGGAAGAGTAGGAGAGGTGATACATTTACGTAATTGGTGTATGTAATAGCCAATCAGGGACCCAGATGGTGCCACGTACGAGCCTTCCGAATGGTAAGAATATCCAACTAAAACGACAAGTAAACTGTAGAACCAAAGGAGTGGTTTATCTCGTAACATGTGAGTGTGGGATCTTCTACATTGGGAAGACAAAAAAAGAGTGGAGAGTAAGAATTAGAGAACATATTAAGAGCATTAAGAATGGAAAACTGACCAACCCGATTGCATATCATGTATGTACTCAGCACAGATCTGATCCCGGTATGATCTCGTTCTCTGCCCTGGCCCATCTATCAAGTGGAATTAGGGGAGGCTGTGTAGACACACGTCTCCTACAAATAGAAACTAAATGGATATTCCTATTAAATGCAACCTCCTATCCACTTTTCTTTTTCTCCTCACGTCTCTCACGTCTCTTTCCCATATGGTTGTTCTTCCCCCCCCCCTTTTTTTCTGGCTTTGAGGCACACCACACATACACACCATCCCTCACTCACATGTACCCCCATAAACACTCGTTAATTACCCGTACACATATATTCCCTCATCACTTTACAACACACCCCTGCTTCCCCATCCCTCACCTTCAGCTAGTGTCACTTGGGTAATTCCTCACGGCATAACGCTCACCAATATATTCCCCCTTAACCTCATTTTCCCCTCTTATGCCACATTTATTCACTAGTGTAGTTGTTTCTTTTGTTTTCTTTGCATTCTTTTTCTCACACGGTAATTTACATTTGCCCACCTCAGACAGCACGTCCCTCAATGATCACACACACGCCTTCACAGATGCAATCACACTAATATACCACCATATTTCATTTTTTCACGGGGTTCTATGACGGGGAGAGATTGCAGAGTATCAGTGGGCGGGGACCGGTGGGACGGGCTGCACGAGTTGAGCCTAACAACACTGCGTGTGGAATGGACATCCCCCGTTGCCTACGGCCGACGTGGATGCCAGGCGTCAGCCTTTGTTGTTACCACCCTGACACGGAAGTGAATTCTCCGCTGCCTCCGAGCCCCCCCCGCGCAAGTTTGGACGTAGAGGGTGGCGCCGCCGACCCGGCTCACCGGGGCCAATAGTACCCGCTGCGCCAGCGGCAGGGCGTCGGCCACCTCAGACGTCCATGTGGCGGGAAATGACACATATAAACCTGACTGACGGACTGCGACTGTCAGAAGACCGCATGAACATTACGACAACACCACACTAGACCCCTTAAGACTTCTATCATCCCCCCCCCCCTCCCCTCTCTTGAAGCGGAGGACTGAACCTGAATAGACCAACCTTACAAGGACAAAGTACCGTACCATCCCATGATATGTTTCAAACTGTAATATGACTAACCGGGCAACAGTACTGTGTTCTCACCCCTCACATAGACTTCGTCTACCTAATATGACTTAACATCAGGACCAGAACACAGGACGTAGGACCATGTGTCAGTGCGAAGGTGGTTGAACGATACTGGGTCCCCCTGTATAGCTACTAAGCTTTTTTGGGATGCCACCATCTCAACCTATGGGAGGTATAACCAGTTATAAGGGACTGGGGGAGCACGGACTAGACACCTTTGGTGAAGATTTTTAGATAGATGAAATAGAAAATGGATGTTCAACCATCTTTCCCTAGCCAACGCTTGTGCCCTAACAAGTGGAGCCCTCCACGTCAGGCACTGGATATTAATTAAGAAGCGGATACCCACGGTCTGAGTTTGGGAGATTCAGGGGGCGGCGATCGTCCGGCATCACCACCTGCACGTGGTCACGTGATCTGAAGATCGGTAAGCCATCTAAACTATAACTATAATTATAATGCACAATAAGGAGTTACTGACACAAATGCTGTAAGAAATGTTATAATGAAAGTGATAGACAAGGATATGACCAGGTTGAAACCAAGGTGTAAAACAGACTATGAAGAGATAAACGATATATAATCGAGTGTACATGCTTGTGGATGCTTAGAGATAATAACTGTTACTAACAACTGTTACTACAATATATGACTTATAGGTTGACACCAGGACCCCTGACAAGTCCCCAGAGGACAACGCGTAGGTCACGCCTGAGTACATCAATGACTTGTTCTACCTCTGGATCATATGGACTTTGATTGGTTTTTATCATTGCATCTATGGAGCACCTAATCTATGTATTGTTTGTTTTGTAAATCACATTGGATATCTGGGGGATTACCCCCTGTTTTATACTATTTATTTGTGAATAAAGATATTTGTTGTCAGAAAACCTCGACTGGAACGTAAGCTAATTAACGTACCCCACCTTAAAAGTCCGCAGGCCTGGCCGCCCCCAGGGTTCGTCCCCCCCCCCTCCCCCTTTCTAAGGTCCTCACCTTTCCTCATTTTCTACTGTAGTGTTGGTGGGGATCACAGAGACTTTGGGCACGTTTTAAAAAGCCCAAAAAACCCACCTCTTAGTCTGGCCTATATCCATCTTCTCACCCCTAACATCACCACCATGCCAGTCCCCCCCCCCCCCCCCCATTGTATACTCTGTTCCCCAACCTATTAGATTGTAAGCCCGTCGGGCAGGGTCCTCCACTCCTATACCATACCTGTCACCTGTGTGTTTTGTGTGTTTTAATATCTCCACTCTAATGTTTTGTACAGCGCTGTGTAATATGTTGGCACTATATAAATAAATGATAATATTCCACCAATGAACGGGGTGATTGTATAAAATATATAGAGCATAACCTGAGAATAGGAGGATATAATCTCTAAATCAAAGTTAAGCCCCCCATACAATTACCATGCAACTTCTGAACAACCAACTTTTCTTCTACCAAAACCATGTCTATCAGGGAGGTCGCTATACTACATAGTTGTTGGTAGGTCTCATGAAAGTTGTATGGAGGAATCTGAAGGTGTATGGGGGGCTTTAAGGTGCCCCATAGAGATCATTAAATGATCATATCTATGAGGCACATAACATAACGACATATAGGACACAAAATAGCATCTTCTAGCTCTGCCTGCTGTCTTTTCATTATAAAATGCTTATACAAGTCACTATAGATTGAAAATGTTATGTCCGTCTTTAATGATTCAGAGGGCCGCAGTTGTGGTCCTACATATCAACTCAGTTGGCCACCACTGGTCTATCAACAGTCTGTGTATATGTAGTCTGTTTAATAGCAACGTAGACTTGTTTAGGGTCCAGTGAGGAGCGTGTACGGTGGGTGGTAACAGTCGCAGACATTAATTATAAGTCTGTACAGGCTAGCTAGGTAGCGGAGATTCACCAATGTTGGTTGATCATTGTATATTTTGCTTTTGCACGTCCGGGTGGTGATGTGGATATAGGTAAATGTTTCTAAGAATATACAAACCTGTATTCTTTGATACATCTTTGAGTTGATGCATGTAGAAAGTGTATTGTACTGACACTGCATGTTTAATCTGGAAATCTGGACAATGTATATTTAAAAATGTAATAAAACATATGCAAAAAAAAATAGACAATAAAGCATCAGCTGCAGATTCATGAGAGCGTTTTGTGAGCTCAGACTTATAGAAGTACATCCTCCAAGTCCTTACAAAGTATCAAATTGGCATTCTGCAGGCATTCCAAAATGCACACAACCACACAGAGGACCAGTATTGGAAGGCAGCTGGCACGAGGTTTGATGTTGGGCAATGTGTTAAAACGTATCACATTATATCAAAAGTGCTTATTTAAATTGGAGTATTACATGTTGATATTCTCATCCATCCATGTGTTGATGGCAAAGGCTGTACAGATGCATGTTAAAATGGACAGCTGTGGACTTACCTTTAAACTACCTTTAATAAAAAATTTACCACTGAAGCAATTCAAGTCTGGTTTGACCAAACTGGAATTGTCTATTAGAAATGTTGAAAACTAGGATCAGTGTTTATCTTACACCATGAGCTCCAATGTTGTTCAGCATTGTATGAGCAAAACAAGGCGGAAGGTTAATTCATTCTACCGGAGTTACAGAAGAATAAAACACAGGCATTTTGTTTTGAGCAGAGCGATCCAATACACAGTGAAACAGAATAACGGGGATCTTATATGTAAGTGTATTGTCCCTACTGCCTAAAGAAATTGCTTCTACAAAAACAAGTTGAACTAACTCAACTTGGCTGGGGCAAGTTACTAGCATGTACTAGGCCCTTTGTAGCTCGATTTTGAGAAATGCAATATTCCTATTGCAGAAGCAAACTGGGAAATTCAATATTTTTTACAGTAGCACCCGGAACTACCATACACTGCATTTACAATATGCGCATGTACACGTGCTGATTTGTGCAATGAGGGTAATAATGACTGGAGATCACACATTCTAGAATTTACTCATTTATTGTGAATATTAGCGAAAATTTTGCAATGTTTCACGAATACGAATATATACAACTTGTAACACCAAGTGACAATGGTCATCAGATTGAATAGAGCATTCAATCTGATGACCATATATGGCTCTTTAGCCCCTTCAGTCTGGCAAAGGGACCAATTATTTTATTTTATTTTTCTACATTCATGTACAATCCCCCCAACAGGAAACCCCCCCTGCGCTACCACCAACACCTGTGACTACCTGAAGGGGGCACTGTGGCTACTAATAAGCAGGGGCTCTCCATTTACCATTAAGGGAGGGGCTTTATGGCTACCTACAGGGGGCTTTTTGGCTATCTTTAAGGGGGAGGGGAACTCTGGCTTCCTACAAGGGGGCTATGTGGCTTAACCTCCCTAGCGTACCGCCTGTACCGCGCCATTTTTAACAGTGTGGTACAGGCAATGGCAGCAGTGTAAAGGGTACACTGCCTGTCATTTACTCCCTCCCCTCTCCAAACAGCCGGTGTCATTCATGACACCGGCTGTAAGGGCTGGAATGCAAAGGCCCCTCCATTATCATGGGGGTCTATGGCACTGCTCACCCCCTTTCGTGTCACCGTGACGCGATCAGTGAAGCCGCACAACCCAGAAAGCAACCAGAAATGCTGCGGCTGGAAGCAGCATCGCCGTAGCTTTCCGGGGATATGCATTTCATGGGAGCACAGCTCATCCAGAGTTTGTTCTTCACACAAACTCTGGACGAGATGGGCTCGTCATGAACACTAAGAAGGTTAAAATCAAATCAACAACATACAAACCTGACTTACCCAATGCAAAGGCATGGTTCACGTTAGTTGTCAGTCATTGTCATTGTAATATTGTTATTAAGTATGGTATCAAGTAAAAATTTTAACTAAGACTAAAGCCCCCCATACACGTTCCGATTATTCTCCCGACCGATTTTTCGTCCGATCCTGTCACCCGATTTTCACCTAAAATGTTATGGTCGGTCGGTGGTCCATAGGCCAAAAAATCGCGTGGAAGTCTAAGCATGTATGGAGGGCTTTACCTTTACTTTATTCAAAATTATTGCTAAAGCCCGCCCATACACCTTTAGTCCTCCCTGATAGAATACATAGTGATTGGCTTAGAAATGTCCTCATATTACATGGTTTGGTAGAACAAAAGTGGATTGTACAGAGATTGTAAGGTGTATGGCGGCCTTTAGTGATACAATTTAAATCTATTTAATTCATGGGATGTGCCTGATTTGTAAGGAAAACCAAATGTAACTGTAAGAACATCTTTTCTTTTGCACCCGGAATGTATCTAGCTGGTTCAAACTGAAAGTTTAACTGTTAACAGTAAACTAACTTAACATATCAGTAAGCCGTGGATCCTATTATCTGTCTTTATACCAGCTGATTTAAACAAAGTTCTGTTGGGCTTTAACACAATTTTGTTTGCCAAGACCTAGACTCCACTGAGGCTAAAAATAAAAACCTAAAAATGCAAGTTTTGCATGTGTTAAAAAACATAGTGGAGCCCTGGTCAGGAGTGGTGCCCCCAACCTCCAGGAAGAATCCGTGAGGGCACTGTCATAGAGAAATGGGCTCGCCTGAAGCAGGTGAGCAACCCCCTATGTAGCTCAGGGGGAGCAGTGTTTTATAGGTTGTAAAAAATTGAAAACCATAATATGTTGAATTTACAGCATTAGGAAAGGATTTACTGAAATTTAACAGGTCAAGTTACATATTAACATAGGACCCCTTACTTCATAGCAGATTCACAATTCTTGCATCCATTGAACTTTGGAGTTTCTGCTTGAATTTCTTTGCTGTATGTCAGAATAGCCTCACAGAGCTGCTGTTTGGATGTGAACTGCCTTCCATCCTCATAGATTGAGGATGCTCCAAAGGATTGAGGTCAGGGAGGATGGGGGTCACACCATGAGGTTCTCTCCTTTCATCTCAATAGTAGCCAATGACACAGATGTATTCCTTGCAGAATTAGATGGTGCATTGTCATGTAAGTAGATTCATTAGTTACTGAAAGACCTGTTCTTTTTGTATCGTGGAAGAAAGTGGTCAGTTGGAAACTCTACACACTTTTTAGAATTCATTTTCAGACCTTTATGGGCCAACCAGCTCTATCCATGACTCCGGCTCAAACCATAACTCTGCATCCTTTTATCCTTGTTGGGATATAGTAACCATTCACCACTCCATCCATCTGGCACCCATCAGTAAACCAGAATATTTGAAGACTAGTCTTTATGTAGTTCTGTGTTAGGGCTTGTTTCCACTGGTGCGTTTTCGTGCGGTTGTAACCGCGCGGCCGAAACCGCATGCGCTTCCGCACCCAGAATCTGCATCCGCTCTGCCATGGGTTTTTGTGCATTTTCAAACGCATCCAATGCTTTCCTATGGATGCGTTTTTGGGATGCGGTTAGGATGCGGATGCGTTTCAAAACGCTGTAGCTAGCATTCACAACCGCACCCTAAACCGCACGCGCACAAACGCACCAGTGGAAACTATATTGATGTTTCCAATGGATGCGGTTGACTGGGCTTGCGGCCGAGCAGTTACAAACGTGCAAAAACGCACCAGTGGAAACAAGCCCTTACTTGTGTACCTTAACCCAGAGTCATTTGTTGCATCTCTAACCTCTGAGAAGGGCAGTATGTCCTCCAAAACACATCAGTTGTGTGGGGTATTGCTCACAGGCATTTGTATCACCAGGTTTATCAATGAAATGTTTGTGAGTATTCCGCTAACATTCCGTTTTATAATTAATTGGTTTTGTGTAGTACACTTTCGTGTTTTTTATGGCATGAAAGCCCCATCCACTCTTGGAGAAGTTTCTCAAGGTCGATATTCTTTGCGTCACTGGGTTCATTATGTGAACGAGTGCTGGAGTACTACAGTGAAAGAGTTTCATTTGTTGTATCTGTTAAACAATAGGTTACTAAGCTCTTCGGTGTGAACAACAAAGAAGCTTCTAATTAGAGGAAGTTTCATAGAACAAGGGACGTCAAACTGGCACCACAACGCATTTTGATCTAAGATTTGCTGGATCCACTTCTAATATTGAAACATATAGGGGCAGAGATTAAATGGGGATATCTACATTTTTAATTCTATGGATTAAGGCCCCCATACACCTTACAATCGTACCATACAATTTCTGTAAAATCAAGTTTTCTTCTACCAAATCCATGTAATATGAAGACCTTTTTAAACCTTCCAATCACTATGTATTCTATCAGGGAGGACACTGTACTACATAGTTGTTGGTAGATCTAAGGGAAATTGTATGGAGTGATCTAAAGGTGTATAAAGCTAGGCACACACGGGTAGAAGATGTAAAAAGATTTGAGTACAATCAATCAACGTGCGCGGTCATGGTGATTGATTGTACTCGAATCTGCTTACAATCCTTCCTGTGTGTGCTGTTCTTCGAGGGGGTTCAATAGAGCCCCCTCGAAGTACCTCGATTGAACGGGTTTCCAACATGTTGGAAAACCACATTCAATCACCAATACTCAACATGAAAAAGAATTTTCATGTAGAGTATAGGGAAAGCCGAATCTTCACACAGAACTGACAGCCGGGCTCTCAGGAGGGGAGTCTGTGTGAAGGGGGCGGAGTCAGCATTCTTCACCCCAGCACTGCTCTACGGGGAGAAGCAGGCTGGATTTCTCTTCAGCTTTCAGCATGTTCGGATTCACATGCTGAAAGCCGGACAGAACTCTAGCTAGCCGGAGGTCTTCATTGAACGGTAATCGATGTGCCCATGTGGTGCACATTGATTTCCGTTCAATTGATCCCCGATCAATCACAGCGTGGTGACGTCACCACGCTGTGATTGATTGGGGGTCGATTGCACGGGAATTTACCCGTGTATGGCTAGCTTAAGTCTTTATGTTGCCATCCCTTTCTAAGTGTTTCCTTTTAAGATTTATGAAAAGCCCTACCTAAAAAGAATATATACTTGGTAAAAGCAACCTCAGTAGACAGAGGTTGATCACCAGAACATTTCTCCACACATATTTAAAATTTTTGGACATAGTGGGGCCAGTAAGGAAATTGATTTATCCCTGGATTTAACAGACAGGGCAGAAATGTGATGTAACAGGCTTTTTGGCCGGTAACAGATGCACTAGCAACCGGCAAAACCCCACTTTTGGTCCATCATAGAAGTAAAAATCTAATTTTAAAGTATCCAATTAAATGATTAATTTCAGTGCTCAACCAAACAAAAAAATCAACCCACTTATGTCCAGCTTTAGTTCAATAAATCTAAAGATAAATGGGTATCCCTTATGCCCATCAGTCAAGATTACTGATGAAGGTCATTTATCTGGTGTAAAGGTAGCCATACCTCACAACCTGGTAAGATTGACCAGGAATCTCCCGCATGTCGGATCGTACGGTGATCCGACATGCCGGTAAATTCCTGGGCGATCGCATTACTTTGAATGGGGACAGCAGTGCCTGCCGATGAACTAAGAGGCTTGCTGCAGTGGGGTGACGTCATCCCTCATCGATCGAGGGAGAATCGCCTTGTGTATGGCTACCTAAACTAGAGACACTGTTTTACTTGAATAACACATTTTATTAAATAATAATTAAAGTAGGTAAACAAGACTTCTAACATTTCCTTGAATGCCATCGCGGATGCAGAGATTAGGTGGATTTTTTGTGGTTGTGTGCAAATATTTTCACTCTGGACAAGTCATCTATGTCCTTTCTGTAAACCTGTCACTTCCTAATATATATGACTAGTAATCTAATCATTTGACTGTTATATGACTAAAGGTATACCTAGGAAAGTTTGGAGCTCATTAATTGGACTGTGCAGACCCTGGTTCACCAGGATATGTGACGTATTTTAAATTTTTGTAACTGTATGTATGGTGAACCTAATGCTTCAATGACCCCTCAGTGGGTAGCAACCAGTGGCTAATTGAGTATTATGGATAACCATTGTTGTGTACGATGATTATGTCTTTTGATATGTAATAAATGACAAAAACGTCAATCCCTTGACCAGAACTCAATTTACTATACTCACCTTTAAAGTCCACTTGGGGTTTGTCCACCCTTAGGGGTTGAGTTCCCCCCCTCTTCTTTTCTAAAAGGTATACCTGCTCTTGCTTCTAGAAAAGAAAATCCCTATGAAATAAAGCTGATTTTAAACAATGTAAACTGAGGGGTTTTTTCGCGGCCAATCCGCATCCGCTGAGACAGGCACACTGGGGGAAATGGGAGTGGTGCGTTCCCAAATCCCCCTAGTGGAGCCTCAGCCTTACCTGGACAAGACAACATCTTTACTCATCAAATAGATTTAATTAACCTACCCATGTTCAAAATGAAATATGCACAGGTAGGGGTCAAGATCTTTGATAGTGGTCACCGGCGTTGCCAGTTCTTCTAACTTCTGAATACCAACTAATTTAGTCCAAACATTTTCACTGTCTGTAGGCATTATTAATGATCCACTGTCAAAATATATCTCTAAATAACAATGATGGTAGGATGCTGTAGTAGGGGTAATGTTTTTTGTTTAATTGTTATTCCAAAATTGTATTGTATAAAACTCAATAAAAACAGCATAAAAAGATGAGTATCTTTCAGCTTCGGTCAACCTGCTGAATGTTTGAAGACTTTTGCTGTTTGCGCTGCAGGAAACGTGCTCTTGCGTCAGATATGGACTGATCATCATTTCTTTTTTGCATTTTCTTCATTGAGGCTTCTAGTCCATCTGTAACGTTATCAGAAACACTTACAACATGTTTTTAGATGTGCACAAGTGGTGTGATACAGTTTGGTGTCAAAGTAGACTTTTATTAGAGTCTGTCTCCATCTGTCTGAGGCTACAGCCTCCAGTACAAGCCTATAGAGATCTACTGCATGGAAGAATCCATCGTGTAGTTCATTGTTTATGTCAGTGGAGCCCCACTTGTGTAAACAACGAGAGAGCAGAGTCCAATGAAAGAGCTGCCTTTCTCTCTGCAATCTAGCTCTGCCATCCGGAGCACTGTGTAATCAGCCAACAGTGCATATGAATGGTGACCCGTAGGTGGATCTTTCTACCAGCTTTGACGCAGGCAGCACTTCAGTCTGCACAGTAGGCGAGTTGGGTTCAAGCTGCCCAGCTTACATACAGCTCTGCCATTGGGGCTGGAGGTGGAAAAGCTGTCAGAGGCAGCTTTCCCTCTCTGCTGGTCGGAGCGCTGGCCAGCAGTGGGTGGAAGCCGAACTATTTTTCCGCCTTCAGATGCTCCCATGTAGGATTTTTAGGAGGCAAAAATGTTAAAATGTGTCAGTAAACTTTTAATGTTCTTTGAATGTAAATCCCTTTCTATGAACAGCAAATACCTGGTGACCCTGCAAGTTGCTTAAGTATTGCTCAATCCCAGTGACCACACCCTCTTGGTTTATGTTCCGTCTAAGCATGCTCAGATCTCCTACACAGAATTTAGTATGTTTGAATAACTTTTTATTTTTGGTTCAATAAGGTTACATCACTGCTAAATTCTCTAATCCTTGGAACAGTAGTAATATCACAAGTCCCTTCACCAACTACAGCTTAGGTAATACCACAAGCTAGGTCCTTGCAGTTACAAAAACAATTGGATTCAAATGACAATATAACAGTTTAAAAAAAGGTATTTATGCTGCACGCATAATGAATATTTTGTGTTGGTCTTTTCAACCCCTATGGCAAGAGAGGCACATAGGGTTTACTGACACTTTAATTCTGTGTCTCATCTGCAGACACTCATTAATGGTTTTTCTTTACAGATATAATAGAATATGTTTTAACTAAATTGGTGCTGCTTTTAATACAATGGCAACATTTGTAAAATTGTGTCCATTGAATAAAATGACTTATCATGCAAAACTTGGGGAGGGTTCTGGGGCAGAGCGATTTAGTATCCCATAATTGTGTGTGTGTTTTTACGATGCAACTAAAATTTCCTAATCAAAAGTTAACACACAGGTTAAAGTTAAGGGTAGCAATTAAGGGAGAATGTACACACCTATAACTACATTGCTTGTAATCAGTGGTTGTATATAAATAGTACATTAAAAAAATGCTGTCAAAAGGCCTCTAAATAAAAGATTGTTAAAATGTAGATATTAGGACAAGAATATACAAAAATAAACAAAAATCTAAAAATGCATCAAGTCTTCCAACTAATAAAAAGGCAAAAAGGTAAATATACTGTTACTATGCCATGGTCAGGTAAACAAAACAGGATTTCAGCCACAACCTCCAAAAAAAACAGAAGTTGAAATACAAGCTTCTCAAGTGGTGGTGTTGGTTCAAGAAACACAATAAAGGAAGGTACCTGAACAAAAACATGACGCATTGTTGAATTGCTAGGTTTGGAGCATATGATCATGGTCCATGACAAAAAGTACAATGATCCCTACTGAGAAACCTGGAAGTGAATCTAAGGTTCTGCCAGGGTGTGAGCAACAGCAACACGCTAAAGTAATCAGAAGATAAATGATGCTAGACGATGAGAACAACTGGCATATGGGAAGAACTTGGATCTTCCAACAGGACAAAGCCAGGGCAGCGGTCAGATGGGGACACTCCTACCTCAGGCCTGGTGGTCCACTCCCCGGTCAGTGCCATGTGTTCCCCGTCTTGCCTGTCGCCTCCTGACAGCAGCCTCAAAGTACCAACCAATAACTAGTGATGGCACGAACTGTACGTCGGTGAACTATTCTCGGCGAACATCGCATGTTCGCATTTGCCACGTGTTCGCGAACATATGGCGAGTTCGACCCGCCCCCTATGTTTTTACATTGCACAAACTTTGACCCACAGTCAGCAGACATAATCCAGCCAATCAGCACCCCCCCCCACCTCACGGACCATCCCACCCCCTATAGCACAGCAAGGAGAGGACGCCATTTCACATGCTGATGGAGAGAGTGGAGGGAGTTAGATCAGAGAGCTGCGCTGCATAGGGAACTATTAGCTAGGCAGTGTTCTTCTACAGTGTACTCTTCCTCATTGCTCTTACTTTGCTGTCAGGACAGAGTCCTGAAAAGACCCCAAAAGCCCTTTTTAGGGCAATTTTTTTGCTACCCTGTTGCCTGCTGACTGGCATTCCAGGCTGCTGGCAGTGATTGTTCAAGCCACATATTACACAGTGCCTACTGCCAGTGCTCATATCTGGTGGCACTTAGTTATCACAGGGGATTTTTTCACCCTCTTTTAGGGTATTAGTACCTATTGCACGGCTTTTCATCACGTGTGCGCCCACACTGCCCAGTGCCCACCCGTTATCTGGTGGCACTTTCTTACCCAAGGGGATTTTTTTCACCCTATTGTAGGGTATTAATAAATATTGCAGGGCTTTC
>CM070033.1:96517412-96558704 GCA_036250615.1 Ptychadena robeensis
AAAAAAAGGCCCTATCAAAATTGCTGGAGATGTAGTCTCCTTTTTAAGATTGCCAATTTTTTCAGTTTTATTGTTAAACGCATACAATTGTGTCATGGGATAACCGCAGGAACATGAATAGCTATGAGAGGTTGTGGAGATCTGGGGTTGAAAGTCCGGGAGTAGCATATGAACCCCTAGACTGTCCACTTAAATCTGTTTGAAACAGAGATTTGTTGCAATGCTCATGCGATGAATCTGGGGGTTCCACTTCTGGGGGTACATTGACCCAAAGCCACTGGTGACCTGTGGAGGAGACGCTAATCGGAGGCTCAATTAGGAACGGGAGGTTCTCGAGCAGCTACCATTCAGGAGCTGACACAGGGAGGAAGACCACCCTACATATGGGGTGAGTACCACACACCATCTCCTGGTACTCATCTGAGAGCTCACTAAGGGCTTGTTTCCATTGATGCGGTTTGCCGCAGTTGTATCCGCGCGGCTGCCGCCCCTCCGACCGCATCCATAGGCAAACCATCAGCCAGGCTCCATTGGTGCGGCTGAGTGTGGATGCAGTGCGGTTCTGAACGCTACCTTCAGCGTTCTCTTGCGGAAACCGCAACCGACCGCATCCTTTCACATGGGGGCTGCCCAGGGTCTTCATCCGAACGCACGGACGTACGCGTGCATCCGCATGAAAACAGCTTGGGGTGCCAGCGGGAGCGGCTGCAGCCGCAGCAAATCGCACTAGTGGAAACAAGCACTAAAAAGTTATGTGCATAGGCATTCTCTGGAGTCCTCAGGCCGGGGGGAAAGGGAGTGCTAGTTGTAGGGGTCCCCTGCACAGGAAAGTTAATAAAAGCTTGAATTTATATCAATATTTCCTAAAGAAAGCTTTGTGAGCAGAGAAAGTTGCCATCCCAGGGCTCCTCAGGTCCTCCTACCCCTTTCACCCTCCACTGACCCCTCAATATATACTTGTGAGGTGCCCCTTGTCTAGTAATTAAATACATATGTTTGAGACTGTGTCCTGTATAGACGATAGGGAGAATATTTATATAAATGTACTCGACTACGTCATGCTTCTGTCCGGCGGACCGGGTCAGCGCCGTGAAAACTGCCGATTCGCCGGCAGTGCACGGTAAAATTCCAAACTCCGGACCTCAGACTGAATTTAAATTTGGTAAGTTGACCTTTCAAATTTACATTTGAGTAGCCCTGATCTAGAGCATATTCTATGCGTGTATGGGCACTTTAAGTCTCCCTGCTTAACATTAAACTGTAAGGACTAGGGACTGGCAGAGACCCCAAAGAGTTATTTGTTCCTTAATCAACCTTCCATCATTTATCAACACCCTACTGACCCACAGACATTCTGTAAACTTCTTAATTGGTATCATCTATCTTTTGGGATCACTAATGGAAATTTTAAGATACAAAAGACTAAAGCAATGACATCAAAAATCAGAAAGGTTGCTGTTGGAAACACAGGTACTTTCAGACAGTTTTAATATGTATTGACAATGAAAAAAGTGCCAAACACACAAAGAACCCATGATTTGGATAGTCAGTTTTAAGTATCTACATATATTACAAATTAGGAAGTGAGCTTACCATTACGTTTCTGTGCTTTTTCTCTAGAATTCCATTTAGCCAATTCCTCTTCAGTCACTTCTTCTCTGGCCACATTGCTCAATTCATAAGCATTAATATCATGCAGCTTTGGAAGAAGATCTTTAACCCATTCATAGTGGATGGAACATATAGTCCGGACAAATATTTTGGATGTCACCAGAACATTATGGAATAAAATCCACTCCAAGTTGGTTTCCTGACCAAACAACTGAAATGGTAAATGTATGAATTAACAAAAGGAAATCAGGAACAACCAATAGTTAGTACGTTTACAAAAAGCTGGGTAGCAAATGACAGGGTCATATCTCCCACAGGTGTAATAATTGTCTTTTGACTGTTCACCACTTTTTTTTTTTTACAGATAATTATCTAATATTAACTTACTTGTGTAATTAACAGTGCCTACATGGTCTGTGCAATCAATCACTGTTTGTTTAAAACTGAACCCCGAGGCAAAAAAGTAATCCTCGTGGCTGGTCCCCAACACAGCATGGAGACCAACTTGCTATTCTCCCCTATCTTGTCCATTTATTTCTGATTACTAGACTGATCTCCTGCAACCTCTTTATATTGACCACTACCTTGCCAGTCTAGTGATCAATGAAGGACCAGCATGCCAATATCCCATGGGCGAATGTCTAGGCCCTGCCTTACATATTGTCACTTGTGTGGTCAGGCGCAGACACGTTTTCTTTTTTTTTCTTTTTTTATGGTGAGCTTCAACCGCCCCCGGTCGCAGCCATTGACGTGGTTAAAAATTGTCCACATGCATTTTTTACAATGTCCATTCATGTCTATGGGCGCGATCCACGTTTCAGATTGTGCCCACGGCCAACCACCCAAGTAGGGACAAGGCCATTTAAAGTAATGAAAGCGGTCTGCCGTGTCGTAGCCGACCGCGCAAGTGGGGACAAGCCCATATTTTGGGAATGGAGGGCAGAACAAGGCTTATGGGGAAGTGTGGAAAGCTACTTATAAATCACTAGATAAAATCATTTACCCTTGCAGGGTTGTGGGGGGGGGGGGGGGGGGGGGGGGGGGGGGGGGGGGAGAATAACACACTTCTAGAGCCACAGTGCAATTTATACAGAATTTCCAAATATTTTATTTTACAACTATATCTCTAAGATATATTGTTTCTACTGATGGTAATCTCAGATTCTGACTACACATCCAGTTTAAATTAGGCAGGCTCAAAAAGGTTAAAATTATTAGATTTTTTTGAAAAAACTGTTGGAAGTGAGAACATTTCTTTTCATAAACCATCTTGCTCGGTCTACCTTCCTTATGTTTAAAAACTGGCATTTCCTATCCTTTGTATGTATGACTCCCCCTGAAATCTAAGAATATATGTTCTTTGATTAGTAAAGTAGATCAGGAGGGCATACAGGTTTTCTTACAATAAATGTATTTCTGTCAGAGAACTGTAATTTATTTATTTAATATCCATAAGAGGAGATGATCCCAAAATTTCAACTAGCTGATTTGAGAGTTGATTGCAACCTGTGAACATGGTACATTTGTATGGAAGGGAAAATTGCTATACCACAGGGGTTTTAAAGCTTTCACAAACACATGGCACTCATCTGCCATATATAAGACTTCTATATATAAGATTTCTAAGACAGTTCCCTGAGAATAAACCGAAAGCAAAATAGGATACCTTAACGGTACTGCTAAACAGACCCTGTCCAAGGATAAAACTACTAATACAAATAATCAAGATAGTATGTTTCAACAAAAACAGACTTAGAAAGGAGACACAGAAAGAAAGGTAAAAGAATAAAAGAAGAAAGAGAAGGAGAGTTGGGGAAGGGGGGAGGGGGGATGGGTAAAGGACCGGAGCTATCAACCCACAGTTCCCACATAGCTGTTCCGTGCGGATGGCTATGGTGCTAACCGCACAGCTGCAGCCGCTATCGACCGCACCCCTTGCACTTTAGCATGTGGTTGCACACGGACGTCCATGCGATCAAATGCGGACTTTGGGCATGTCCCTTGTCGAAGGATGCGGCTGGGCGTGGCATCCGCACACAGCTGCCCAAGTGGAGACCGGCCAATGGATGGCTATGGTTGCAGTCGGTAACGGCCGCAGCCGTGCAGATAGAACCACATCCATCAGTGGCAAACTGCATAAGTGGAAACAAGCCCTAAGTTAGCTACAATATATGAATCCTGCGAGAGGGCACAACCTTTATAGGCCGGGTCCTCGCTTAGCTTTGAGACACCAGGCCGGGAAAGGAAGGATTTAACAAAGGTTGCTCCCTCTAGAAGGATTCATATATTGTGGTTAAAATTAGGGATGTGGCACAATATTTTCAATTACGATTCTTCCAACAATGTTCCCAGCAAACAGTTTTCTCTCATTGAGTCAGCTAATAGATATTTCACAAAAACTTTGCAACCATCTCTATCTATGAGAACTGAAAAGTGTCTTTTTCTACAATAAGAAATGATGGACAACAGAGGGAGAGGATCAGACAAAGTACCGGTAAGTACACATTTATGCAGTTTAACCTGGAGTTAACAGTTGCTTCCTGACCTCACACACTGATCAGTCAGCATAGGAAGACAGTGTGCAAGTTCAGGCAGTGGACAGGCCAGCCAATCTCTGACACTTTGTTGTTTCCCAACAACTCGACTCATATATAACAAATCACTGTAGGAAATATGATGAATGGCTGCATTCACCACACCAAACACTTGTAAGTTAAAACAATCCTTAATTTTATCCAGGTTAAAATCATAGGCAACTTAGACATATCTCCACAAGGGCTTAATCAACAATGTTATAGTACACTTCCCTCCTATGTATCCAATACTCCTCCAGATGGCCATTTACTATTTTAAATACAGCTATTTTAAAGAACAATCTCATTATGGGAAGCAGGATCCCCACATGTAACATCACAACCATAACAATTGCAATGAACAATATATACCCTATTTTTCACCTCATAAGATGCACTCCCGTCTTAAGTGCGCGCGTCTTATAAGGCAAATACAAGAACACCCTCTCCTCAGCTGGGACGCACTGACAGGCTGGATGCTTTCTCAGCACAGCACAGAAATTTACAAGTCAGCTTAAGCTGACAAATCTCCAGCTCTTACATAGATCTGTTTGTAGAGAGCTCGGCTGTACGACGGTACATCTAATTGGCCCGAGTGTCTTATCAGCCGAAAAATATGGAAATTTAAATGATAGGATCTCCTTATAGGATATTATTAACACTTATTGAATAAATTCTATTTATTAAACTAACCAAAGGGTTGACAAAGCCAGCATAAGCTCCAACAAAATATTTACCCATCCACTAAAAGGTTGGGTTTAAAATATCTTTCCTTCATCTCCCTATACTTAACCCTCGATCATCCCTTAGGAAAGGTTCATGTTACAACACAGGCCGCTATATCTGAACATTTCTTGTTAAAGAATTAAAAATGTTTTCACATGTAAAATGAAAACAAAATGAATATGGCTTTCAAAAATTAAACACACTTTGCTTAAATATTTATTTTATCTTTTTGGTTACTTTGCACTGCCGTGGTTCTTTTTAAGATACTGGATACTGAAATACTTACAGATGATGAAGGGTGGATGTGTACCATACTGCCATTTCCATCCATTGTACAGAATGTTCTTCCTACGGACCTGTACAAGCAAAACACTCTCACAATGTAAGTACAACTTGAAATGGCAAAAAACAAATGTGAAATTGTAATTTTATTTTTCAGACTACAAATAATGGATATAAAGCAGATAGATTCCTGTCCCTGTGCATATACTACATAGGACCATCAGATACAAATCGATCTAAATACCTGGAACACTCATATATTTGAATAATTTAATGAATTTAAACATATCTGATAATTCATTCATTCGATTTTATGTTCTATTTACACTACTTTTGGATGATCATTTCAGGTAAAAGCGAATCAATTTAATCAATTAAGCAGGGCAAAATTTGAACCTTAAGTCAAATAATAAAACTATGAATAAAGTTATTATTTTAAACAAAGTAAATGTACTATTATTCTTATTCTCAAATCAGAACTAATTTGACTAGGATTGCCAATAGATAAATAAATATGTGCCATACTCACTGTATTAGAATTCGAACATCACATATAGTAACTACTCCCCCAATTTCTACTGAGCTTAATGTCTCATATATAGAGTACCAGTAAGGTGAGTATCAATAAGAAGTTATCTCCACATTGATATTAGCTACTATGCAGTCAATAACTGTCGTCTATATAGATTATGTAAAAGCAAAGGACTATGTAAATTGGTCAATACATTATGAGTAGCTTTAATTGCAATAAACAAAATAGACATTTTTATTTTATTTTAGATTTGCCATAAACGAGTCCAAATTAAAAACTTATGACTTACCTTCTAGCAACATTGGAGAAGAAACCAGCACAAAGACAGCGTAAAAACATTTCATTCCTGGGGACATCGATTGTTTCAATGGGGAAGTCCTTCATCTAAATAATCACACAAGCGATTCATAGAATCATCACTTTACCTTCTGAACATTTATTGCCTCTAGTTTGTAAATACATTAAATTATAAATAAGAAAGCCACAGCATATTCTTTTTTTTTCTCCAACATATTCACTAATCATCTTGCTGCAGGGTAAACAACAATACATTAAATGGTTTTCTTAACTGGTGAAGAAAGGGGTCAGATCTCCAGCCCTCCCAAGCAGAGCTAAGCTGTGTAGGCCTAAGGAACGGATGAAAAGAAATACATATTTTTTGAAAGCCAAGTCCGTTCCCTAATATGCATTTAACATGTATATATAGTGTTTTGTGTCCAGTTTGGCTTCAATCCATTTCAACTGGTTAAGTATTATATTGGTATGTAAGGTTCACAAACCAGAAACCAGCAGACGCAATAAACATTCCACAACAGTAAAGCTTTCAATTAAAAAGCAGAAAAATTAAGAATTCTGTTACATACATAATTACAATCAATTCAGTACTGGTTTGAAAGTGTTCAAAGACCGGTACTTAGCAGAGTAAAGAACAGTACGCTGCATATTTTGATAGCTGCAAACTCTCTTAAATTGCCAATCTGACAATAGTCAACTTGATTACCATTAATGTACAACTCCAATGATGATAAAAAAATATATATATTCTTTTAGTATTACAAAAGATCTCTGTGAATATTAGGACAAATTATTACAGAACAGCTGCAGTGTAGTTTTGTATACATAGGGTTGTGCAAGAGAAGTCACATACTATGCAGGACTTTATTGCTCATCTGTGTTTGGGCATTCTACTCTTCAATTTGTATTGGTGACCACTGCCTCCAAAAAATAAAATGGAGATCCAAAATGTATTTGGTTCCACTGCCTCAAGGACCAAACGTTAAAAGGTAATTTCTCCAGATCGTGAGTCCCAGTCGGAAAGAGTAATAGTTTGGTTTCAGCAAAATCCTGGTTCAACCCAAGATAACTGCTGGGAAACGTACCTGTACCCTGTATTCCCCCATTAAATCTCTGTATTGGCGTATTCGCTGATGCTTCCGGCTCCTCCCCCGATCATATCAGCGGTGTCGCAAAAGGGGCAGGGGTAGGCAAGGCGGCACCATAGACCTCCAGCACGTGACACTGGAATTGTGCAGAAAACCTCCAAGTGAGCCACGTACGCAACGCTTTGGAGGTTAAATGCATCCTATTGTGGCTAATTAAAACTTGAACCTATTATGGCTAAATTAAAACATGACATCATACTTGTACTCAAAATATCTACTTTTATTAAGGCGCTACAAGGTCATCTCAACCACATGCTGTTCTGATTAAATTTGAAACTTTTTCAGCGTATTCTTGCACATATAACATAGTTAGCCATTAGTAATCAAGTTTGTAAGAAAAACTGTAGGTTAAGTAGTTCCATAGGTCAGTAGTATACAACGCAGAGTGCAGCAATACGTAAAATAGTATGTAAAGGATAGTATAGAGAACAGAAGTTATTAGTATGTAAAGGTCAGGGGTTAGGAGTATGTAACAAATTGCAGGAGGCATGTATGTATGTATGTATGTAACATACGTCCACATACTTGTAAACAAATAAATCCATATGTGCATACATTTAAACACTCATATAGACAAACATATAGAAGTACATACAGCTACACACAACAGCCATGCTGGCTATAACTTTGGTCCCCACACCTGCATGCAGCCTAGATGGGAGCTACCTGATAAACTGGTCATCCTTGCTATAAAGCTCCACAATCCATCCTCCCCCAACCTGTGCTGTCTGTCTGACTTCCCCTATGTTATCTGTCTCATCTACTTAGGTTTTCCTACAGCAGCCAGTAATCTGAAGCCTGACAGTGTCCCTTCATTATGAAGTTGTGGTGATGCTCCCTTACAACACTTACCCTTAGAACAGAGGTTCTCAACCTTTTTAGACCCGTGACCAAGGAAGTAATGTCACAAAGTGTCACTACATGTATTTGGAACACGGAAGTGCCAATTTGGAGTGTCATTTTCGCATTCCAAATACCGAAATTGACGTCACCTCGGGCACAATCAGGTAATGTATCCTCCCTTATATTTTCTAAGTTACCCTAACCTCTTACCTCCTAACTTACCACCCCACTTGTTGGCATCAGAATTATTAGTAGCAGTTCTGAGGTTTCAGAGAAAAAGGCAATCCCTGAGAACCACTGCCTTAGAGCTTATGTCATGCACTTGCTGCTGTGAAGATATGTGAGAAAAGCAGTTTGCAAGTTACACAAGCAAGAGTTTTAGGATTCTGAAAATCCTCACCACAAGCTAAAGGATCTTATGCCATGGCTGTCAAATAACAGTTTTATATTCTAATGACAGTTGTGGAAAATCATTCTGCATACTAAATTTAAAATAAATGGTTGACTGTATAATTGCATATGTATAAATCAATTGTATGTAAGGACTTCCTTTGTATTTCAAGAGTTCCTACTGCAGTGATCTAAGTAACCACAGTGTTCCTATAACCCTTTGTGCTCCAGTAACCGAGGCGAGAAACAGAACTACAGATAGGGGGCAGTTGTCACAATTTGTACTCTGAGTAGCCTATGCCTTTGATATTCAACAGTTTTAATTGCTTCAATGTATCCATAGAAGTGAAATACCACATAAATATATATTGTGCTTTTAAGTACATCCTCTCATCCAGTCACATATTTAAAAAAAAAAGTCATCAAAATAACAAAGAACTCCTAGAGAACTCATGACAAGATTTGTCAAACATGCTTTTCCCCTTAAATGTTAGACCGCTGTTAGACGTTTGTTCTGAGGAAAAGAAGAACCTATTTCACTTTTTAAACAAGAACACCAGCTGGCTAAACTAAACAATACATACTATATTGATAAGTGATATTTAACATATAATATACACAATCCATTTTACAATGAATATACATCAATTTTAAAGCAAACCTTTCAAGTTAAAGAAACCAGATAGGTCACAAAGCATATCAGAAGTGTGTCTTCTAAAGCTGGGCATACATGCGGTGAATACTGTGCGATCGGAAAACGATCAATCGCAATGTGGTAAATAGATGCTCACCATGGCAAATTGATGCGCACCACCTGGGGGAATCAATCTCCAGCTGGTTACGGCGTTCGAACAGGGATTTACCAATATGTCGGATCCCTGTTGAACCGACTTTTTCTTCAGGTGGGCAGTCATAAGGTGGGCTCGTCATAAGGATCCCACCTTCATTTATAAATCAGTATTGTAAGACAATGCAGAACTTACCTCTTTAAGCTTATTTGTTATGTCCCTTAACTGCTTTTCCACACTAAATGCAGTTTTTACAGCTCTCCAGTGAATTGCATTTTCACGACACCATGAGGCAGGATTGTCACTGTAAAACACGTTACATTTTTCAAACTTTCATTCTATACACAATACGGCTGGTTATAAGTGAATCCCACTCTTCATCAATGCAAGGTACAACTGTTATGAAATCCCTGTGCTGTTCAGGCCTCCTTTTTAAAGCTAACCATACTAAATATGTAAAAAATACATATGCAAAATTAAAGTTAGACTTACCTCTGAGCTCCACGATCCTAAAATAATATACTTACCTGTTCCATGGAATCTTTTGAAAGACTTCATATTTTTTCGCCAGGCTTACGGGGATTAACACAGGGTGCAATATCGCAATATTTAATGGTTTTCTATGGGAATTTTTGTCAGTATACTTCAATGGAGAGCCAAGATCATAAAATTACCCAGCAATCCCAGTGCTCACAGATCTCAGCTCCCTTCCGGTGGCCGGGGCCCAGAAGTGAGGGAGAGCTGCGAAGGATCTTCTTAAATTACTCATTACAGGTACGTTTCTTTGTAATGCTTTCCTCCCTATTATCGGCACTTCTAGTGCAATCATTGTAATCATCATTTTCTAGTGGTAGGTCCGCTTTAATCATTAAACCAATTTAAAACTTACTTACTTATACAATCAACAAATATACTCCAACTTTACTGATCAAGAATCTTCAAGTTCTTTTGAAACTCATTCTGACAACTTCCTGTATTCTGTAAATGTTACTTAAAAAGAGGCAGACAAAACCAATTTGTTATATTGAGTAGAAGGTTTATCTGGCCATACTGGCCAGATACAATATTACAGCACTACATTTGCATTTTGCTTGTCCAGTTAAAACTAATTTAATATTTGGCTAAGGTTCTGGTTGCTCGGTTGTTGTCCAAGATCAGCCTCTTAGTGTTTGATCGCTGATCAAACTGTGCCCGTGCCGGGATCGGGCAAAACCACTGTGTCTCTGTGTGCTGGCGGCTCTTCTACAGAGCCCTTCCGGCCCCGTGTCTTCGGCGTCATCTGTGACATCTGAGTACAGTGTACTTCGCCACGATTGCCGGTAAAACAGCGTTTCGTGCCATAAAAAATGTCGCGAAAAGCTCAAACCGCCCAGAGGGTTAATAAACAAATCCTTTTTTCACGTTATGCCATATACACAACAAAGAAGAAAACAAATATACACCAACTTTTAAACAAGATGGGTTAATAAATAATATTGCAGACATATTGTTGTGTTAAATTAACTTTGTTCAGTTTTAAGTCTAATGCCTGCCATACACACCCGACGGGTGCAGACAGACCAGCTCAGATGAGCTCCAGAATGCAAACGTGATGACGTCATCACGTTTGTATCCTGATGCATCATGGGGCTGCACTAGTCGGCCGGCACCCTTTGTGTGCCGGGCATTAGCTTCAATAAAGACGCCGATAAGCGGCCGATTTTTCACCTGACCGCTCGCTCGCGCCGTCGGTCAGCGGAAAAATCGCCGCTTATCGGCATGTGTATGCCAGGCATAAGACATTTGACCAGGTCAACAAGCCAGTTTAAAAATATGTTTAGGTTGTGACATGAAGCAGTACAACTTACACAGGGATTTTTCTCCTTGCTCCTACATGTGACAAAAAGCAGATTAAAGGAGATGGGTTGATATATTCAATATATATATTTGATATATTTAACTAAATCAATTCCAACATTTATCTGCATTCAACTGTTTTTTTTATAATTAACAGGTCCCTATCCAAAGTAATGGTGATAGAATAGGGATTTACCAACATAACATATCCTTGGAGTTGGGGGGGGGGGGGGGATCAGTCGCTCCAAGTGGGGGCAGCATTTGATTCGCAAATAAGCAAACCTACCTGGCAATAAAACGTACCCGTCATCCATCACACCAAGGTACCAGCATCCCCTATCTGCTGGATGCAAGGACACTTGGTAAGGGAGACATCACTGTCATAGCAGTTCTCACCTTCCTTAAAGCTGCCATACACGGGTCAATGCCCTTTGAGCTTATCACGCTGAGCCTGATATCCAAAGAGCTGTCCCCATCCAAAGCAAAGGGCATCGACCGTGATTTACAGCCATGTCCGTTATCCCTGTCTTCGAGCAGGGTTGATTAATCCCGCTTAAAAACAGGGGTGGCTGCATTAGATATTTGCTAGATAGATGACCGTGAACGTGCATGGCACTCGAAGCGGACATCGAACTAGCGCATATTGTCATAATTTTTGGGTTTTTTTCCTTCTGGCTTTTCTTCCCTGTTTTTACACACATACCCACAGCTCACCCCTACCCCCTCACAGGTCCCAGCGGTGAAATAACTTCTCGGAATTGTTTCACCAGTATCAGCAAGACATACCACAGCCAAGTCCAGCAATAGGATATACCAGGATACACCCCTTGTGTTCAATTACCGTGTTGTGCCAGTGGGGCCCTCTCACTCGGGGGTTGCTCCACCTTGCTCTAGCATCGCTGGCCGCGATTGTGACGCCCCTGATATAGTGTATGTAGACAATAGTATCTATTACAGGTAGAGTTAACCCCTACCGTTTGTCATTAGTATGTGACACAATATACTGTATCATGTGACTGATATGAGTTGTAGACGCAATCTTGATGTAAAGTAGAACCTTCCTGAAGAAGCAAAAATATGCGAAACGCATCGAGGATAACTATTGCAATGATTGTAACCAATAGATTTCATAAGCAAATTATATTTTGAATTTTTATGGGATTGTATCCCAAATTTTGATACACTGTTAACTGTGATTCACTATTAAATTGTGTTGTTGTTTTCATCCTTCATCTACCTTTGTGGAATGCCTTAAAAATCCCCTTGCCACCCTCAAAACCCTTTAAACAAAGAATGGGAGAGACTGAAAAGTGTAATTTTTTTTTATGAACTAGCGCATATGCGTGTATTAGGCACCTTTAGTTTTACAAGATAAAGACTCACCAGCGGGTAAAATTATTAAAACAAGAAAATCATCACAAGAAGATTTAGTTGCCGTTATCAAAGATGGCAGCGGTGGGTTCCCAACGGACCCAAATGAAATCATGTTTTTTAGGAATTCACCAATTAGGAGAGCAATATGTTTATGTGTTTTTGTACTACAGATCCACTTAAGCAGAACAAATAGGAAAATAAGAGAAGAAGTTTTTTGTAAGGAGTATTTATCTCACTCCCATGTTCAGAAATCCATGCTTTTCCATTTTCCAATGAGAAGGAGAAATTCTATTTTCTTAATATACAGCGAAGAACATAGATGAATCATAGGGATTACAGCAATACACAGATGTTATATGCACTTTTAATCTTAGGTCTTGCCCCATGCGGAAAGTAGCATTCTGGATATTACAAAGCTTCCAAGGAAGATCTTACAAAACATCACAATAGTCAGACCTGACTAATTGGGCAGCAGTTTTGAAAATATTGCACAATGAGGAAACAGCATTCTTGTACGCCACATGCCTTTGTCTGTGACACTTTCAATTAAAAGTAGAAAGAGTTAAAATGCAGGGAAATTTGGCTTTGGCAGATTGTCTGTCACTTCCAGTCATGGCAAATGGTGGTCAGCACAATAGGAAATAAAGGACAGTTTACAGGAAGGAACCTAAACATTCACTTTTTAGTACAATGGGAAAGGGTTTAGACTTCTATTAGGATTCTGCTATTTCCTGTCCAACGACAGTCCAATGTCTTCAATTTAAAATCAGTTAAGTGAAATTATCGTTATTGTTTTTGCGTTAGGAGCATTTACAAAGAACTGAGAGTAAATGACAATGACCAAGTTATACAAATCAAGAATAAAAATCCAGTTATTTTGTGTAGATTAACCTGATCTTCAGAAGAAAGAGAGTTTACTGTTACATTGTATTTCTCTCTGATGTTTACTTGGATTACGGTCATGCTCTACTCAATATCGAATCAAATATTGATCAGAACATGACCACTGCCAGCTTTGCACCTCTTGATGCAGTATAAAGCTATGCAGCTGTCAATCACCATTCGCTGATCCTGCATCTGTACCATCTGCATTTAAACAACAAATGAATGGCCATATTTGATTAGCTAAAGCAAAATGAATGTAATGTTTCAGCTAGCAAATTAGCATTTTATACTGACAGCAGGTTGAGAAAGACATCTTAGTATATTCACTTACATGGATTTGCACTGTTCAAAGATGTAAAGCAGAGTGGCAAAGTCATTTCCTCCTCCAGAAATCCTAGATAACCTTTCATGACTTTGTTCAAGTTCCTTTTGTTTCTGAGACACTCCTGAGGAGGGAAAAAATATAAAAAGTCAGCAGCTACTCTGCATATAGGCAATGGCTTTTGTTTGAGAGGCATTAGATATGGCAGCTGTCACAAATCAGAATGCAGAGAGGGCAGTAGGGGTCCTCAGGCAAAGAAGAGACTGGCCCTCCATCTACATTATTTAACGAACCTTGATAAGGATTGCAATAGACAAAATAAGGGGTCGCCTTATATGCATTGTGAATCCTGGCATTGATCCTCCTTGTCAGACAACAACTGCCCATAAAGTGTGTTGTCCCAGTGACGCGCTCACAGCTCTAACCATTTGTGCTGTTTTCCATGTTAACAGCAGAATCGTGAAAGATGAAGCTGGAACCCCCGGACATCCGCCGAGACCTAAGCTTGTGCCTTCAATTTTCTTGTGGCTGATCGAGCACATTTAGACTACAGTATTGTATCCCTATTCTGTTTTTGAGAACAATGATATTTTTCTTACAAGGTATACAGGAGTATAAAGCTTGTAAACTAGGAGTAAAAAAAGTTATGTCATAGAAGAAAAAGCATTTCAAAGACACCATTTATCAAACAGGTACATTCAATTTAAAGTTAATTGAACTGAAGTTGATTTCTTTATGGTTTGGTTACCCTAAAAGGTACCCATACACAGGTCGATTTCTGAGCCTGGTGATGTCACGGATCACTTTACGCAATTTATTAATTTGGATGGTGAACGAGGGTCCCCATCCAAAGTATCGATTTATGACAATACTTTGGGTGGGGACCATCATTCACCATCCAAAGTAATGGCCATTGAACAGTAATTTACCAACATGTTGGTTCCCTGTTCGATTGACATTTCTTCAAACGGGATTGATCTTACAAGGTGGAACGCATTTTAGAATTAGCAAGACCTGTGGGACCCATTTCTCTGGGGCTTTTTTTCCAAGCAAGAAAGTAGGAAGTCTAGGGGTCTGTAACTTGCAGGAAATAAGAGTAAACAGAAGGATTACAGAAGAGGAATCAAAGTAACTATACATTTGTGTGTGCATGTGTGTGTGTGTGTGTGGGGGGGGGGGGTGCAAGATATTAGTTTAGTAGAATAGATGACTAGTGCATTTTATTTTGAAGGAAATAAGGCATTGTTATTCTAAATAAGAGAAAACATGTTGCTTTGAGGTTCTGCATGTATGCTGTATGTAATTCCAATGACAAACAGGATGGAAAGATTATAGGATGGTATATAATATATATATATATATAAACACATGCATATACATTAGGATTTGTAAGCATTTTTAATAAATGTGTCCTTTTATAATAACAGAATTTGTGTTTTTCTGAACTTTGAAACCTCATTTGCTTGTTCAACCCTTTTTCTCACAAATATGAATTGCAGAATTTATTAAAAATAATCTGAATAAAAAAAGTGAATTTGTGCAAATATGATGTATAGAAAAATGTATCCGTTGTAACAAGAACCATTGCATGACCAGACTAACCTGGGTAAATAATTTTATTAAAGTAGGTTTGCTGCTTGCCAACTACTATGTTTGTGCTGATGGTCCTAGCACAGAGAATCCATCAACAGGATGGATCACGACATTTGACGACATTCATATAGATTCAAAGAGGGTTAACTTAATGCAGTGGTTCACAAACTGGGGGGAGCGAGCCCTCATTCTTAACCTGTGTTTAATTAGGCACGGGGGGCTCGATAATGTTCCTAAATTGAAAAGGGGGCCCTGCGAGGAAAGTTTGGGCACCACTGACTTAATGGTAGGAGTTTTCGAGGCTAGAGTCCGGTTTTAGAGAATTTTTTGTAAAGAAGGAGTTGAAGGTTTGAATTTAAAGAGGTAGTGTAACAGTAAGGTTAAGTTAATGTTTATATTATTTTGCGGTTATAAGAAATTCAGTTCAGTTAGAAGTTACATCATGTTTCAGGGTAGATTCACTTTGTTGATTTGCATTAACACCTATGTTACCATTAGGACATTAACAACTTTAGATTTTATAAGCTGAGTCGAGTTGAGTTGAGTCATCATAGACCACAGACTAAGTTAAGGAACACAAGTGTCCAACAATAAACATTTTTTCTAAGTCTGCAACAATAACAGTCAACAAGACAATAAAACAAAATAAAGGCTAATAACTCCAATTTCCTAGTAAAATTTAAGTGCACAACAGAAAGTGGGTACAGCTTAACCTCGCGTTATGGGCTTTCAGCGAAATTTTTTATGGCACGAAAAGCTGTTTCCTGGGAAATCGCAGCGGAGTACACTGTAATCCACCGCGATTGCTGGCTTTCCCCCCAGCCCTTTACACACCGCCGGAGTCAATTAATCGCCGGCGGTGTGTGGGGAGAAAAGCGACGTCCCTCCATTAACATGGAGGTCTATAACGCCACCCTCCCCCGGGGCCGGAAAGGCTCTGTGTGCCGGCACATGCTGCAGGCACATGGAGAGATGGCGGTTGCGCCCGATCCCAGAATGGGCACAGTTTGATTCATGATCAAACTGCGCCCATACTAGCGTCAGGCGTAACGCTAGGGAGGTTAAATTGCGGCAGCCAAGGCACACAGATTGAGTCAGCTGTGGTTCACAAAAGAGCATATTGTCAATATGCTATTAAAAATAACACATTAACTGACTTGCATGCTTCTATGCTAATATAAGTCCTCCCCAGAAAACAAGACCTACCCTGTCCAAAAGACAGCTGTCTCTTCTAAACCCAAACTGCCCTCATCCCCAGACACTGTATGTGCCCGAACACAGGGGCTTGCAGACGCCAAATGTCAGCAGCCCAGAGAAAGTCCCTGTGTCAAGTGCATGCCGCCCCCCAGGAAAACGTTCTAAAGCCAGAGCTTGGATAAATAAAGCTTGGACGGCAGTGACTACTTTATTCTGTTAATTACATCAAACAAATTAATTTCTGAGGTAATATTTAAATAAACAATAAATGGCTCTAGTTGATTGATGAATTTTCATTTAGTTTCCTGCTAAAATAGTAGACAAAGTTTTAACGGGCCATTTTCTTTAGGGAAAAGTCAGACAAATAAGCAGTTTTAGATGCCAAAAGATGCCCTGTGCAAGATTCTAAGCAGGGTGAATTAATGTAGTTATAGTATAAAATCATATTGCCTGTACATAACCACTAATACAAAATACACCAAGTACATTGATGGCCATAGTCAGGGGTGCACGTAAGTGGTACCTGCATTATTGTTACAAATCTCATATGCGTACTTACAACTTCGAGGCACTCCATGTCTGGGCGGAAACAGCTAAATGTTACATGTATACAATTTATGTCACTTGGATAACTGCAGGGAAACATGAATAGCTATTAAAGGTTAGGACTTCTAAGGGTGTTGAAAATCTGGGGATGCAAGTCAGAGTAGGCATATGTGAGGGTAAAAACTGACAAGAGGTAAGCACTGTTTGACAGCTGGAATATGACTATGAAAGGATGACATTTGGCTGATTGCAGGTAGTCTCAGGGTAAGTTACTCACCTAGAAAATGTCAGGGTGTCACTACTAAGGTATGAGATCTGGGGGCTCAAATGGTGTTGGTGACCTGTGAATGAGAGCTAATCGGAGGCTCAATCAAGAACAGGGAGGTCCATCTGCAGCAGAATCTACCATGCAGGAAGCTGATGCAGAGGACAGTGATGGAGAGAGTGAGGAAGACCACCCTACATATGAGGCGAGTATCCAAGACCATCTCCTGGTACTCATCTGAGGAGCTCACTAAAAAAGTTATGTGCACCCCTGGCCATAGTCATTATCTACGATAAGAGTGTTTGGTTTTTATACCAGATACCTGGTTGTATGAAGACGTGTTCCACTGATAACATGGCTGCCACTGGAAGCATCAGGTCTTCACACCCCACAGAGGTTGCTTTAATCACAGCACAAGCCAGATTTGGAGATAATGGAAATTCAACCAGGAAGTGTCCTAGTCTTGTCACATTACCGCTCCTTAAATACAAAAGAAACTAAAGAATCACATTTTACCACACACACAATAATGATCAACAAAAGCGAGTTGTTTTTTTTAGTAATAGCTTTTTGAATCTACTTGCTCTTTGTAGGATAGCAGTTGTCTCTCTACAGTTGTCCAAAATACCAAGTGCAGAGTTGACACTAGAGTTCTCCATCCAGCAAAGCCTATGCTCCCTGATTACAGAGCTCAACTTATTTACAGGGGGCATTCTGGACCTCCAGTGTGACCAACAATTACACAGAGAGCCAGGGTCTTTCTTTGCAGAGTTCTGGAAGCAGGTGCTTTCTTATATTAATGTGGTAAATGTTTTCTCAAAAACACACTACTTTAGGACTTGTTGAACATAGAATGCATTTAGTTTTAATTTAAACTTAAAGTATAATTGGACTATTTTGTACTCTGGACTTTAACAACGATCTTGCACGCTAAAGAAGAAAGTCACATTAATCATCGACAGGACACCATTGCAAAACATGAAGTTTCAATCTTCACACAACCATGAAGCACCTATCCTTTTAATATTAATGGAGTAGGTTTTTTAGTTAAGCAAGTTAATTGCTACTAAAAAGCCTATATGAAGTAAAATGAAACGTGTCAGTTTCTCCTTTTACAAAATTGCCAGCAATCTGGTTGTCATTCTGATCCAATAATTTCCCTTACCTTAACCCTATTACTTTTAGAAGACAGTAAACGTGAGAGCCCTTGTATCTTATTACAAATTTCATGTAAACAATAATTCCTATGTGCATTAAATGGTAACATTTTTCACGTGATGACACTGCACTGCGATCAGTTTCCTCAACCATTGCTACAAGAGCTTAATAAATAATAGAAAGTAATATCTCATCATAATAGATTTTGGGATTTGTAATGAGTAACTATAAATACAGAACTTAAAATGGCCGTTCATTTTTAACTGCTCATTTTCATTTAGTAGATAATGATTACTGTTAATGGCTAACTTTGGAGTGTCCTCTTTCTTGAAGTTCACTAACCCAAAAGCCTTTTTCAGACAAAAGAAGCTAATATATACTGGATTGTACAGCAAAGAGAGTTCCTAGGCATAAGGATGCGAGATCTAAAATTAGCAAAAAAAACACACCTGAAAATGTTCTCATTATTTCATGATCAACGAGATGCAAAAAAAGTGGCATAATCATGCAGACTACAACATATTTTTGATCACTTTTATTTTTTTTAATTAAATATATTATAAACAGTATGTTATTTTCTGCCATTCAAGTAGCCTCTTGTCTTCTAACAAGTACTTGGGTACACACCCCAGCATTCATAGCCACACACAAAAGTAACTTATTCCTGAGTGTGAAAAGTAGAATTTTACGTTTTTAATCGCTAAAGTAGAAGTTCATCTAAATTAAGGTGGTCATAAGGGCTCAAAAATCTGCTTTACAAAATTTACATTACAATTTTGCCTGAATGTGGTCCTTAAGGATTGCATTTGTAGACCCCTCTTAAAGTACGTTTATCTAAAGCCCCCCATATTGCACAGTGATCCGCGGCCGATTGACCAATGTGTGCCAATCAATCAGCAGCAAAATCACCCATGGACCACCGATCCATGTGGGCAAAAATCTTGCACAGCCAGGGTCATGTCCATGTTTTTCCCTAGCCGATCACATTACTTTGGATGGAGGACAGATGTCTCTATCCAAAGAAATGCCTGGCACACAAGGGGTGCCCGACAATCCTCATGGCAACCTGCTGCAGCGTGATGATGTCAACAGGCTGCAGTCAGTTCCTCAAGAATCGAGGGAGGATTTCAGCGTGTATGGGGGTTTAATTTTACCTTTGCACACAGTGACAGGGAAATAAAACAACTAGTTATGAAACCTGGGGTAGAGGATCAGAGAAAACATAAACTTATATGCTAATAGACTGCATGATACCATTTTTGTCTATAGTTCCCCTTTAACTTTACCACAGTCACCATATCAATGCTACCTAGCCCCACCTACCTATATAGCCACCACCCTGAACAACTGGAAACCCTATGTATTTGTAGTATGTAAAAAATTGGTAACAAAAAGATTGTTTTACCTGTCGATGGCACTGCACTGATAAAGCTTTCTGAGCGCTTCTAAAATAAACTTTTCCTCTGGTGGGTCCAAGTATGGGAACCTGCAGATAATCAATTAAACTTAGGATGCTAAGAACTGTATTTGATTTTCACCAAAATCATTGAACAAGAAACAGAATAGAGCAAGTTACATAATCCTTAAAGCCATGATTTGATATAGTAAGAATAATGTAGAGCACTACACTTTAATTAGGATCATTCTTTTAAATAGAGGGTTGGCACTAAGATCCGAGGTTTAAGCGGACCTACCACCAGAAAATGATCATTACATATATGGCACTAGAAGTGCCGATAATAGGGAGTAATGCATTAAAAAAAAAATACCTGTAAGGAGTAATTTAAGAAGATCTCCCACAGCCCTCCCTCACTTTCTGGCCCTGCTTACGTATAGCCGAGGTAAGACATTACGAGAGTGATGTGTTTGTTAGCTTAAGCTCTGAAAGTTAATTGAGGAAAATTCCCATAGAAAACCATCGAACACACCCCAGTGGCCACCCGCAATATTGCTCCCTGAGTTAACCTTCGGAAGCCTGGCAAATAAATATGGAATCTCTCATACAATTCCATGGAACAGCAGGCAAGTATATTATTTTAAGATTGTGGAGCCCTAAGCCAACATCATACCAGCTCAGATGTAAGTCTGTAGGTGTAGATGTAATTTTTACATATTGAGTGTACATCCGCTTTAAGCAGCCATCAAGATATAGTCTACAAAATGTTTTCATATTTTCCTTGAGTTAGAATAGTATTATCCATCACACTCCAAAAATGGACTGGTATAAATGGCTTGTGTTGTAAATAAACCTGTGTGTTCTATTACATAGCATGGATATAGTTAACATGTTATATGAAGCTTCAATGGCGCACTGATCTATATAGTTTTATTTCCTCTGTGCCACATGTGTTGGTGCCAAATAATAATTCAGTCTTGTGCTATACTGTAAAGCACTAACTGAGAATAGGTAATAAGATTAATTCAACATAAGCATGTAAAAAGGAATGCAAACTGCAAATGAGCCAATTTAACTTTGCAGCCCCTGAAGTTGTGGATTGCTAATGTCCACTTTTTTGCATGACACTGATCATCTCTACAGACAATCTGAAGTCTTAACTCAAAAAAGGGGGGTTTCTACAGTGTACAGAAGTTCAGTAGTTTATCTTTTCTCACATGGACTAGAAATCCTTTATAAGTTTAAACATACCATCCTATGCATATAAAAGTATTAGATGAACCTTTAGTATACAAAGAACATATGCATTACAGACAAGCAGATTATATTTATAGGTATCAACTCATGTAGATGCACCCCCTGAAACAGTAAAGCTAGGCACACATGGGTAGATCTGTAAAAAGATTTGAGTGCAATCGATCAACGTGTGCGCTCATGGTGATTGATTGTACTCTAATCTGTTTACAAAGCTACCTGTGTGTGCCTTCCTTCAAGCGGATTCAACAGAGCAACTCGATTGAGCGGGGTTCCAACTTTGCATGGAGACGTGAGTCTTCATGCAAAGTATTGGAACAGCTGCTGCTCCTGCCTCTTTCCTGCCTCTATATTTGCACAGCCGTCTGCTGTCAGTGTGAAGGGGGCAGAGCCAGCACTCCTCACTCTGAAGCTGCTGCTGTGTGAGTAGGACAGGCTGCTTCTCCACAGCTTGCAGCATGGTGTGATTCATACATGCTGCAAGCTGGGGAGAATGGGTCCCCATTGAATGGGAATTGATGTGCCCATGTGGTGCACATTGATTTCCGTTCAATTGATCGCTGTAATTGATCAGGGATGAATTGCATGGGAATCTACCCGTGTGTGCCTAGCTTAACACCCTGACCTCTATAATATGGAAAAATCAATGCAGTGAAAATTACAGGGATTACCTGATAACATCATTTACTTCCAGGCACTTAAGAGTTAGAATGACAGATGTCAAGCTGGTTCGTTTTATCTCAGGTATCATGTGGTCTGGCATACATTTATTCCAGAATTCCTCACTGTAAATTCGGTAGCATTTTCCAGATGCCGTCCGTCCCGCTCTCCCTGCCCTTTGCACCGCTTCGCTTCTTTAGAAAAAAGGAGTAAAACGTTTTTATCTTCAGAGTCAGTTCAGCCAACAGAACGTGTATTATATATGTTCAGTAGCTTACTTTGAAATAGGGACTATTTCTAAGACATCCAGTCCAGCCTTTGGATTATGGTTTAATTGCTTCACAAATCCACTGTCTATCACATACCTGAAAAAAATATTAAGAAATATATTTCTATGCGAGGGTTTCTGGTTGAAGCAAATGTTTACTACCTTTTTAAACAAATGTGAAGGAATAATATAGAAATGAGAAATTTTCTTTGTGATGGAGAGCTCAACTGTAAGGCTTGTTTACAAATTTGTGTCTGTATTTAAGTACATTATACTGTTAATGAAAGGTGACCATAAAGTAACTTGACACTGGCTTTTTATCATTTACACCAAAAGCATATTAGTGAGACATTGAAACATGTTCCATACTGGTGGTTTGCAGAAGTGCCACACTCAAACAAAAAGGTCTTTATTTTACATAGGACCAATTAGTATTTGTACAAAATATACGTTATTGACATCAATATACCAAATAACTTTGCGTTTAAAATGGATGACATTAAAAGTGATGATTCTGGATATTTATGGGACCATTACACTTCATTTCATATAGCATCAAAAGTAATTGTTTTAAGTTCCTGTGCCTTAAAAACCCAGTTTAGTCTTTCCTCGTATTATGGCCCCCTGTTAAGGTAACTTATACAGAAAAAATGCATTTCCATTAAAGTTAGGTTAGGAAAAGGGAATGATCATATGCAAATGGTCCACATAAATACACATTTGTTTTTATATTCTGACCACGTACCACTTGCACTCTGCAGTGTCAATGTGTTCTGAGTTTTGATCAATTCACTCCTTTAGTTTAATGTACTGTCTACATTGACAGTTTTAGAGACCGTAATGCAGAAAACTTAAAAATGTCAACATCCAGGCATTCTTCCCACTTTACATGCACTGTGACATCATTTAATAAGCATTTATTCCAATACACTTAGCCATTCTTGAGACAAAGAACAATATAATAATCAGCACCTTATCCCTTCAATGGTCACAGATGTTGCAGCAATGTTTGTTGCTATTACACATTTTCTAATTCCTTTAGGAGGTGGAAGAAATATTCTTCTTTGCTGATCTGGAAAACAACAAGTGTAAATCAATTACACAATCTTTATTTCATTTCAGTATTAGTGACAACACAGAAGTATAGAAATTAAAATTTCCATACATTAGACTGTAGCAGACCACATTAAAAATAGCCTGCAAAAATGCCTTAAAAAAACAGTACAAGTCTTAGACAACTTCCCCTTAGCGGGGATCCCGACGTAGCACATAGATTTACCTGCTCGGCCGATGCTGTGTCTTCACTGCGCAAGCCACTCTGCCGATGCAAGGCTGAGCGTAGTCGATTACTCTGCATCAGCGGATGTGTAAACAGAGCATCCTCCGAGCAGGCAATGTTTATGTGATACATCGGGATCCCTGCCAAGCAATGCGCTTAGTGGAGAGGGTCCCGACATATAATGGAAACAAGCCCTTAGAGGAACTCTTGGAAGAAAAATAAATGGCAGCAGCAATTGCTAACTTGCCAACTAGTTACTTGGCATCATACTTATTGAAAGGCTTTAATCGTTTTAGATGCACAATACAAAATTGAAGGACATTTTATTTGAAGCTGACTTTTTAATGGCATGTTTTTTAGGGTCAGTGGCTCAAATTGCTGAAGCCAGAGAAGGTGAACTAGTATTCATTCAAAAGGAAAGCCATGTTATCCCTATGAACACGTGTCCTTTACTGAACAGAATCCTAGGAGTTGTTTGTTTAATAGTACTTGGTCTGGAATATTTCCAACAGTAAGTCAAAGAAACTGGTTTTCTCACAGTCCTTTTCCTAGTCCTCCCTCTAAATTCTTAACCGAGAAAACAAGAGGACTAGCAAAATATAAAATTATTAAAAATGTTATATAAAAATCCAGCTGCTTTAACTTACTACAGAAGATACATTATGATCTCAATGAATGAAAACCTTCAGTCACTCTAAGATATTTGTCTAAATAGAATAATTATAGCATTTAAAGAAAAAAAAGAAAAGAAATAGGAAAAATAAACAAAAGATACCTGTTGGCATAGAGCCATACAAGGGCAAAATTAGCAAGCCTTCCACTGAGGAGTCATAAATGTCATGGCCATAGTCAATCATCTCAGCCTTTTGGAATAGCATGTCACAAGCCTTCTCAATCTCTGATTGGCCTGAAATAAGACACAGTTATAATAAATAATTTATGAACCTTTCAAAGATCACAGTTACATAGAAAGTACCATATTTTAACACTATAAGATGCTCCTGACCACAAGACGAACCCCATTTTTTAGATATAAAATATGGAGTCAGTGCAGAGCTGAAACTAGCATGTGTTTATACACTAGCAGTACCCATTCTCTGAACCCATGCACCAACATATTGAGAGAAACATTTTATAATCTGGTATCTTACCCATGAGAGCCTATTTACATAGGAGATTGGCCTTTTGGCTTGGCTGGAGGGAATGGAATAAATTTCAGCCTCCTAGGGCGCATAGCTATTGCTCCCAGGATGTTTGGGACTAAAAATATGGTACTGGAATAAAAAAAATAAAAAAAAAGATTTTCAACACAATGCTAAAATCTCTGTAGATCTTTACCAAAGGTCTATCTCTTCCTTTATCTAAAAAGAAGTAAGGTGGATGTACACTCAATATGTAAAAATGACATATGTAAAATTCAAGTTTAAATTACCTCTGAGCTGGTATGATGGTGGCTTAGGGCTCCACGATCCAAAAATAATATACTCACTTGCTGTTCTGTGGAATTGTATGAGCGAATCCACATTTATTCGCCAGGCTTCTGATGGTTAACTCGGGGTGCAATATCACAGGTGGCCACTGGGGGCATTCAATTGTTTTCTATGGGAAAACACACTTTCACTCCCAAAATTTGGGGGAAAAAGTGACCGTGTCTCACATGGTCGCATCTTGGCTTCCCGCCAGCTCTCCGTCAGTTGAGAGATGCCAGCCGTTGTCTGGCTCTCCCATCTGTACCGTATAAGAGCCCTGCTGGCATAAGCAATGAAGAGAGGCATAGATGAACTGCCATCTATGCCTCTCTCCCTCCGTGGAAACTGCAATCACTCTGCAGCTCCCACGGACACAGTAATAGTCAGCCGGAGAGGAGAGCAGTAGACTCTGCAGCCTGCGCCCCCCCCCCCCCTCTTCTCCCGATCAGTGCGGAGAATGACATTGATCTGAGAGTGTACTGCTGCTAGTGACACCTACTGGCTGAATTGAATATTGCATTCATTGAATTCCTTGCATTAACCCAATTGATGTAAAAACATATTACATTTTTTTTCTGGTTTTCCTGCCCTAAAAACTTGGTGCGTCTTATGGTCAATGACGAGCCAAGATCACAGAATCAGCCGACAAACACTTCACTCTTGTGATGTCTCGCCTCGGCTATACATCATCAGGACCAGGAAGTGAGGGAGGGTTGCGGGGGATGTTTTTCATGCTTTCCTCCCTATTATCTGCACTTCTAGTACCATATATGTAATGATCATATTCTGGTGGTAGGTCCGCTTTAAGATAAGCATTTACACATTTCTCTAAGTAATACCGTGTGTTACATTACTTACTGCAAGCCACCCTTCAGTTAAATCAACTTACCTGTAAGAAAAGCAAGAATGTCCCCAGCAGGTTCATTAAGATGTGTTTGTAATGTAATATTCACAGTCTAAAAGAAAATAATGCAATATAATATTGATACTGTTGTATTCCTAAAATAAAATAAAAAAACACAATCACACTATGAATTATCTGCACAATTATCTTTAAAGAAGGATCTCCAGAGAGTATGACAATGAACATTGCAGACTGAATAAATGACATACTTATATATAACATTTTAATTACTTGCTTTACTTATACTATACAGTTGATTTCTTTTTGCAGACTACACACAGAAACTAGATAATTTCAAACATGTCTAGTATTTACACACCTCTCCAATGTATGCAGTGTTGTCCTTGTCTCGTGGGCCGATAAGGTTAAGGAATTTCTTTTTAATTGGAAAGACTTTTCCAGGAATTGTGACTACTGGGCAGTTATTAAAGAACTCTGAAAGCCTTTCAATATCCAGTGTAGCAGACATCACAATAACTTTGAGGGGGTATTTCCTCTTTGGTGTATGCTCTGATAGGAACTGTTTTCTTAGCAGACCAAACAAAATATCCTTGGGAAAAAAAAAGAAAAAAGAAAGCACGTCATTACTTTCAACATTTACAAAATGAACGTGTATAACAATCATATCAGCGTGCAAAGCAAATATCTTATTTTCCATTTATGCATATGGAGTAGCATAGAGATATTTTCTAAAGCAAAAATACTAATAAACATAATAGACAAGTATTTAAAGAAATACGATTGTCTATTTTCAGTGGGTACATGGCTATACCTCACAATATTTTCACAGTACCTCACAGTATTTATTATGTGACTTTCATACACTCCCTTAATCCTTGCCATTTCATTATTTATACTGTATTCCACATTAAAATTGGTAAATACTTCTGCAGTTTATGCATTGGCAAAATATGTTTAGGGAAGGGTTCCCTAAACCCTGCCCCACAGTCATAACATAGTTTGTGTCTGCACAAACTATGGGGCAGCTCAAAAATTTTGGATCTCCCCTCACTTCCCATTTTAGTGAAAATGGTCATAAAAACACATAGATGAGTGAATCTTTCTAAAGAAAAACACAGACTAAAATAAAAACCTGAGTATTTTTCTTTAAGCTCTAAGTTCTTAATGCGCACCAAAACTCAGAAAAAAACCCCCAAAGAAATGTAATGACATTTTTCACTTACCTCTAAGCTGTCCTAATGGCTCAAAGTCACTCAATAAGCTAAAAAAAATAAAATAAATACTAACCTGCCCTGCTCTCATCTGTGGAAGTTGCTTTGTTGATTTCTGTGTACCTAACAGGGGGTAAAGGTTGTAGTAACACGAACAGCCACTGGGGGTGTCAGATACAATGGCTTTCAAAAGGTAGAAATTAAAAGGACTGATGAGCTGCAAGTTGAACCTCCTAGGCACTACATGGTTTTCAAGCCATTTTTTTTTACTGGCTTGAACAGCCACAGTCCAGGCAATCGCAGCGTAGTACACCTTGAATCCCTGCCCTCCCCTGGACTCTCTACACAACGGAGTGTCAATTAGACGCCAGCGAGGTGTGCAGGGGAAAGAGACACCCCCTCCAACATGAAGATCTATGGCGCCGCCCCCTCCGGTGTCACAGATGACACAGAAGACTCGGAAGAACGTGAGCCTGCAGCTATGAAGATTATGCGATTATGCCCGATCCTGGAACGGGCCCAGTTTGATCCAAGATCAAACTGTGCCCGTACTGGCTTCAGGCTTAACACCAGGGAGGGTAAGAATGTAATGACAGTCAGTCTGCTTTGCTGGAGGATGGTGATGAACAGAAGAGGAGAGGGGAGGAGCGACAGGGGAAATGCACAAATATCTCCTAACAGGTAAGGATTTTTTTTTATCAGATTGTCCCAATAATAGAGGGTTAGCCAGTGGAGGACAAAAGTTCATTAGGTGAGTTAAGGTGTGCTTTAAGGCGAAGGCAATCTTTCAACAACATACAGGTGTGGTAAAGTCGTTGATTTAGAAATGTCCTGCCCTATGTCTGTAGTCTTATGTGGGGTAGGACCCAGTAGGTTGTCGCTTGCTAGTCCATAGAACAGAATGAGCACTGAGTGTTTCTTTCTCTGGTCGTTGGGAAAAATCTAAAACGATCTCCATCTTAAAAAAAAAGTTTCCATCTTGAGAGACAAATCAAAATATGAAAAAAAAAAATAAAATATTATATATATATATATATATATATATATATATATATATATATATATATACACACACACACACACTTCCCTTGTGATTATGAATTTTTCCACATTTTCTCAAAAGTAACACCTTATCAGAATATTCATCTACTGATGTACCTATACTCTGTAACTTAAACCTGTTAAATAAAAATACTGAAAAAAAGGACAGATTTACATATATACTTACAGTGCTTAAGCTTCTTTCATGAGCTTCATCCAGAACAATTATGCTGAATTTAAGGAGACTGGGGTCTGTCAGAGTGTGCCGCAATAAACACCCATCAGTCAGATACATAATGTCAGTTTTCTATAAGATATAAAAAGATTTACAGTAATACATATCATTGATGTAAGCAGTCCCACACATCTTTTCTGTACAGTTTTGTTACTTACTGTAAACATATATGGTGACAAATACTATAATATTCTGCTTATTGGATCTTACTCTCTAGAAGATTATTGCCTTTGTCCAATTTCAACTACAGTGTCCCTTTAAAGCGGACCTACCACCTGGGAGGTCACTCAGCATTATCAGCTGCAGCTAAGCCGATAATGCTGAGATCCTTGATTATAGTAAACAAATCTTCTTCTGACAGCTGGAGAGAAGCTTGTCAGGGGTGCTTCCCTTCCCACTGCCTTACGTGTCGCCTAGGCAGCCGAAGTGGTGTCTGGGAGATCTCTGCCAGGCAGGAAATTGTCAGCAGACAATTCCCCCTCTTCACAAACCCCCCCCCCCCCTCCCCTATGAGTCCCTGTAGCTACGATCAGAAGGCACAGGAGGTGGAGAGGAGAGGGGAGGGGGGTCAGTGTGGGCGGAAGTGTGCAGATGCCAGGAGCCAAGATGCTAGCATGCCTTCTGCAAGCAAGTGAAGACAGTTTAGTGTAGAGTTTGTTTTGTGTAGCAGTTTCCCAGCATCTGAACTGCTGACAGGTGAGTATTGTGTCTGTTTAATGTATGTCTGTTTTTTTATATTGAGTGTAAAACCGCTTGAGTGTAAAAGTAATGGCAACTCTAAACCTTAGTTGTCACTAAAAGAGGTAAAATAGGAACATCTCCTCTGGTGACAACTGTCCAAGAAGGCATTTTTTTTTTTTAACTAGCGTCCTGAAGTAGAAGAATCGCAAAGAGAAAACCAAAAGAAATTAAGCATAGACTCCTACCTGTGATGTGCAGTCATCAAATCGTACTTGGTAACCCACAGTACTTCCCAATGAGCAATTTATTTCTTCTGCAACTCTCTGTGCGACAGATATGGTGGCAACTCTGCGCGGCTGAGTAATACCAATGATGCCATAGTCTGCAAACCCTGTAAAGAGTAAAAAATTTGCAATTATTACTTTGCTGGACCTGCGAATGAAATAAAAATACTAATCTATTGCACACATAAAACAAACACAGAAATATATAGAAAGTCCTACAATATCATAACATTTTTAACATGCTGCAGATCAGATTTATCGTGGCTATGGAAAGGCCTGAAAGAAGTTACATCATCTTCCATGTATTCCAGGCTTCTGTGAACTCTTTGCAGTGAATTGTATTCAGAGGTATTCCTGTATCCTGCAACAGCAGGAAATTTAAGGGAAACTCTGTAGTTTTTACAAGGCTCAGACATAAATAAAAAATATTAATTTTAAGCCTTTCTCTAGTCTTCTAAATGTGTGGGTTTTTTTGGACATTAGAAAATTTAAATTATTATAAAAAAATTAGACCACAATAAATTATTCCAAAAAGTTTTCCACCTACTGTGGTCACTATTGTGACCTTTAGTAAAGTCAAGATGTGGTTGGCTGATTCCTACTCAAAAAGATGCAATGGTGTAAAAATGTATACGACATGCCTAAAAAGTCCCCTTTTTCAGCCCCCAGTGGGAGGTCAAAATTGTGGAGGGTATTCTTAACCCGCACGTGTAGAATCTTTTTAATTAATCACTGGGATGTTGGCATAGAACAGTGGTTCCCAACATTTCCTAGCAGGGCCCCCCTTTTCTATTTAGGATTATCATCGAACCCCCCCTCCCCTTTCAAACACAGGTTAAGAATGAGGGCCTGCGCCCCACTGGATCCACCACCCAGTTTGGGAACCACTGGCATAGACTGAAATATGGGGAAAATCAATTCCTTATAAACGTATTCAAAAGGCAAACTTTGGCTATATATCACATCATGCTACACATCTACATCATGCTTGCTGACTTCTCAGTGAAAACGGGTCCATCACCCTTACTTTTGTATGTATGCAGCCACATTGACATATTTTGATTATGCAATATATCAGTGTAAGGGTATTTATTTTGTTTAAAAAAATATATCCCACTAAAACAACAAGATCTATTAGGCAATTAGAAACATAAGAAAGGGCAAACGTGTGATCCTAAATTTCACTAATTTGTATTTCCAAACTTACAGTGAAGCTGAGTTTCTACCAACAGACCCATGAGATATAATGGTAATTCATAACACAATGACCACACATGAACATTTAATTACCTGCTTTGTAGAGATACTGAGGAAGTTGTGTAGTTTTCCCACTGCCCGTGTCTCCCGTCACAATAAAGAATGAGTTATTTTTGGCCGCCTGAACAAGCTTTTCTTTGGATTTTTCAATAGGAAGTCTGGGTCGGCAGGCCTGCTCTCCATGGGTGCAGCTTTTACCAGCTCTCCCTTTAGAATCCATTTCCCTGTAACAGGGTACACCTATTATTATACAATCCTTACCATCAATCGGCCAATTAGCAAAATAGTTACCAAAACCCTGTCAAATTATGGAACTCAACAGCTCTAATCTACAGCACTCAACAACGCACAGCTTCAGCACCAATATTTATTCACATGATCACACAGTTTGGGATGTAATGAATATTGATATTATTTACAAGACGGAAATTATAATCCAACATCTGTGCTTGTATTCGAGGTACAATAGTTGCACAACATTGTTATGTACAACACAACAAAATAAAACAAAATGTTTTAACAGTGTATTTTACATGCTAGGCTCCAGAGTGGCTGATGGACGGAAGAACTTAAGCTGGCCATACACCTTTAGATCTCTCTGTCAGATATCCTTTAGATCTACCAACAACTATGTAGTATAGGGTCCTCTGCAATTGAACACAGGTAGACTTGATGGTTTAGAAAGTCCCTCATATTACATGGTTTTGGTAAAACAAAAAGGAGTTCTATAGGAAATCTGACAGAAAAATCTAAAGGTGTAATGTCTCCAACAAGAACAGTTATAATGACCCAATTAGTTTGAAATGTACAATTGTGTGAATTTATCTTTGTAAGGGAAGTTCAGCTATAGTTGTTGATTTCAAATGTGTCCAGCTAATGAATGATAAATGGATCCAAAGATGTTCCTTTACAGAGAACATTAGGAAATGTGATATCTTATTCCCTAAAATTGTCCTAATCTTTGTCTTAAGCTGGCCATACCCCTTGAGATCTCTTTATGATCTTTTGTTTTACTAAAACCATGTAATATGAGGGACTTTCAAAACAATCAAGTCTACCTGTGCTCAATTGCAGAGGACCCAGCACTACATAGTTGCTGGTAGATCTAAAGGATATCTGAGAGATCTAAAGGTGTATGGTCAGCTTTAGATTTGCCTTCAATTGATCCTAGGGGAAATTCAGGTTGAATTGAAGGACATATTTCCCACATATGTAGCTACATCGGAATGGAAAATAGCATATCTTACAGAATAATGCCTGCCATACACCCACAGATGGGTGCCGACAGACATGCTCCGATATGCACCGGAATGCAAACGTGAAGATGACATCACGTTTGCATCCTGGTGCATTATGGGGCTGCTTCAGTCGGCCGGCACCCTTTGTGTGCCGGCCATTAGCTTCAATGAAGACGCCGGTCTTCATTGAAGCTAATGGCATCGGCCAGAGAATATCGGACATGTCTGTTCTCTGGATGGCCGAGCTGTGGGGCGACAGGGATCTGTTGCCCCATGTGGGCACACGCCGATAAGCAGACGATTTTTCCACTGACCGACGGCGCGAGCGCGGACGCCCATCGGTCAGGTGAAAAATCGGCCGCTTATCGGCATGTGTATGCCAGGCATTAGCTGAGTTGGACTTGCCTTCCCTGCAGATCAAATAATTATTCACAGAGTGTCCTACAATTTAAAGAAGGTCAAAGCAATGCACTTTCATTCATGCAAATGTGTCTATTAACTTCCAGGTCATAGCATAGATAAAGACATAGAGAAATAAAGCACTAATTGATAGTCTGGAGAGATTTGCTAATGTCACTATTGTGCTAATCACTGCTGAACTCTGCCTCTACTAAGATAGTCACCTCCACAGAGTGACAGTGCAGAACAAGACAAAATTAAAGATCAGTTACTGGTAGGGCAAAAGCTAGCAGTGTCTTGGTTAGTACAAGCTGTGTTTCCTGCATTGGGTGACATTCCTGTCACTATTAGAGGTGGGTGACACAAGGCCCGTCTTTCACTTTCCTTTCCCAATCCCTAACACACAGGTTACACCATCTGAATAGGACTTCACGCTGCCCAGTGTCTGCCCAACTGCTGTATTTTGAATTAGTTGTTTATGAAATACCGTATTTTTCGGACTATAAGACACACCTAACCATAAGACGCACCCAGTTTTTAGAGCAGGAAATCTGCAAAAAAATGCCATGTGTTTAAATGAATTAGGGAAAAAATCCCCTGCAGTACCCAATTTCAGCCACAAAAATGTTGTCACTAGAGAGCACACCTAACGGCATCTTCTCTTCCTCACACACAGGGAAGGGAGGGGGGGCTGGCAGGGGAATCTGCACTCTGGTCACCCTGTCCCATCTATGCTGTAAATGAGGAAACTGCCAGTGTGAGTACAGCTTTCCCCACACACACTTTGCATTGGTTATATCTGCAAATATAACCAATACAGTTCAGATGGGAGATCCGGCTGTGTGCAGATCTCTCATTTGCCAGGAGAGCTGTCAGGGAGCTGGTGGTCACACATTCGGACCATTTGGGGGTGGAAAAGTGCGTCTTATAGTCCAAAAATACAGTAATCATAGTTGGCATAAGACAATATCAACACACTCATTTATTAGGCTATAAGAATTTAAAAATTCAACCCAAATGCTTATACATGAAAAAAAAAGCATTCTAAAGCACTCACAAGTTAGATGTCATATGGGTTAGACCATATCCATTGTCAGATCATATCTTGCACCTTCCATGGCTGACATTCAGTATAATACATCACAATCCATCCTGCTCACATGACACAGACACTGAAAAACATGGGAAACAGCATATATACACAAAACAATTATTATTGCTCGTTTCTGAAACTAGATTACCAGATAAAATTTAGATTACTAAGCATGCAATAGTATACAGAGAGGACAATAGTATACAGAGAGTCAGAAACCCATTATAGGGGAATCAAATGTAAAATTAGGGTGTCTATCACAGGAGTAATATCAGTTGAAACATACTGGGCAATGCAACATTGTTCAGAGTGGTCTATGCAAAAATAATTCTATGGCCAGGTCTCCGTTTAGCGTTATGTATGCATGAGCTGAAACCAAACACTCCAAAGAGTCCATTTTTTGAATCAAGTCATTACTGCCATTGTTTTGATGCAAAAAAAAAGGTGTTTTTTTACGCGGCATCAACATGTCCATTAAGTTCCATGGAAAAATATTTAAAAAACAGGTCTGTTCAACTCCATACTGTGTACGCATCCATTGTCACGTACCAATAGATGCGTTGCTGGCACGTTAGAATTCCTGAGGCACGTCAAACGCAGGAATATTATTGCAGTAAAGACTAGTCCAAAAGGTGGGCATAGACGGTTTGTTTAGCGTCAGATTTCCATAATTTTAGATGGATTTCAATTTTAGATCCGCACACAAAGGGTGCGCAGACGATTCTCTGCACGACTGGCCATGCGTGATGATGTCTGCAGGAGAATCGAAGAAAAAACTAAACGTCTATGGCCAGTGTTAATGTTGCAATAGATTTACTTAAAGCATCTAGGTAATATATAACTCATGCTACAACAAGTTAGTACACGTCATATGTACTTTTCCATACTCAACCTACAATATCTCATAAAGCCTGCTTGTGTTACAGTGGTTTGTTTACATAGTAAAGACAAAGCCAGTCTGCGATAACTTTGTATTCTGATCATTTAGCAGACATTCCTATACGTAACAAGCACACAAATATATAGAGTGATATAAAGTGTACAGATAATCAATTAACCTACTGGGCGTTGAGCACGGGCCATCGCGCCGATGCACAATAAAATCTGCCGCTATTTCTTGCCCTCCAGGTGATCCCGAACATAGAGAGAGATATGCTCTAAAAAAGCGACACCACCTCCATAACAATGGTGTTGCCTTCCTCCCTCTGGCATCATATCTGGCAGACCAGGAAGCAGGGTGGATAAAAATCAATGATTAAAAAAAAAAAAAAAAAAAATCTGATTTTTTTTAATTTAAATTGAAATTTTTTTTAAATAAAATGCTTTTTGAGGAAAATATATCACCTTTCAAAGGTTATTCCATCATGAAATAAAGATGTTTATCAGATCATGAAATAAAAGTGTTTAATTATGTAGAATAAGGCTGTATATGTTAAATTTTTTGGTAAATAAATTCCATTCACAATGTCACGCTCTTCCAGAGGTGTTTGTAAGATTTTTTAATCAATAAAACTATACTCTCACATGTATAGTGGCCAACATCCCAAAACAATAGACAAAAGTTGATGATGGCATAAGCACATCACACCATATTTCCACTGGAATAGACAAGGGCGAGGGGACGGGCCACTCAATATGTAAAAGCAATACATTTATTATACACAGTGCAAAAGATGATGTCATGACCATCAGATCAATCAGAAACAATGCACAATGTTGCGGATGTACACATCTGTACATGTGCTGTTAGACAATGAAGACAAAATGGCACAAATTTCACCCCAGACTTCTTCAGGGGGTACAATATGTAATTTCATAGTTCAAATCTGCATAAAACAAAAAGACAGCACAAGTGTATCCGTCATATTAAATAACCAAATCGACATAAAAGTGGATACAGACCCTGAGGGGTTACTCACGTTCATAGATCAATATAGGGTGGAAAGACTTCTCAAGATGGTGTACCCGACACCAGTGGGGAACGGGGAGCCAAGACAGACTATAACTGCATAAATGCCGTGGTGATCTGGGTACAAGATTGATTTTTAATACATTTACTTTGATAAACATGATCAGTTGATGGTTTGGGTCGGTCTTATTTTACGCAGATCACCAAGGCATTTATACAGTTAAAGTGTGTCTTGGCTCTCCATTCCCCCCATGTGTCGGTGCAGTGGGGACACCATCTTGAGAACTTTCCACCCTATATTGATCTATGGATGTGAGTGACCCCTGAGGGTCTGTGTCCACTTTTATGTCAATTTGGTTGTTCAATATGACTTATCCCCTTGTGCTGTCTGTTTGTTTTATGTAGATTTGGCCGATAAAACGACATATCGTACCCCCTAAAGAAGTCTTTAACAAAACACGCAGTGGGGTGAAATTTGCTCCATTTGGACTATTTTGTTTAACAGCTCATGTAAAGACGCAACATTGTGCATTGTTGTTGATTGATATGATGGTCGTTACTTAATTTTTTGCACTGTGTATAATGTATTGCTTTTACATAGTGAGCGGCCCTTAAACTCCCCTTACTCTTGTGTATTCCAGGGGAAATTTGGGTGATGTGCTTATGCCATTATCAACTTCTGTCTGTTGTTTGTAAGATTATTAGGCAGTTTCTCTGCCTACAAGATATTATCACAGATGCTTGGTTTACTTTTGTAGTTCTCAAAACTAAGTACAACAGTTGTCCAAATATGAATCATTACTCTAAACTGGGGATATAAAACTAATATGAAAAGTTGTTATTCTACAAATCTTCATCTACTTGCATATTATAGTTATACCAGCAAGAACGATTGATTTAAATCAAGCCTTACTGACTAGTGATTTAAATCATGATTTAAATCAGTTTGATTTGAATCAAATCGACCCTGCCAGGAAGCATCGGAGGGTACACCGATATGCAGAATCGCCGGGGGATTTCGCCAGACAGGTGAGTTTGCCCGGGGTGAGTTATATTAGCTGAGAAACTCAGGCGGTGAAAAAAGTTTTTAAAAAGCCACCATACACTTTACAATCTATCTATACAAATCAATTTGTATTCAATCAGGAAGGCCCCTGTACTACATAGATGTTGGTAGATCTAAAAGAAATTGTATAGAGAGATCAAGTCAATCTATGGTTCACCTCATCTCCACTGTGTTGTACATGATATAGTCACAGCTGTCACACTCCTGTGCAAAACAATCTATGGGCCACCCCAACTACACTGTGTTGTACATGATATAGTCTCAGTTGCCACTCCTGTAAATTACAATCTAGGGACCACAACATCTCCACTGTGCCATGCATGATATATTCTCAGCTTACACTCCTCTAAAGAACAATCTAGGGGCCACCCCATTTTCACTGCGCTATACAAGATAAAGTCTCAGCTACCCCTCCTGTACAGGGCAATCTATGGGTCATCCTATCTCCACTGTGCTGTACATGATATAGTCTCAGCTGCCACTTCTGTACTGCACAATCTATGGGGATCCCCATCTCTACTGTGCTGTACATGACAAAGTCTCAGCTAGTGATGCTCCGATTGATCGGCCGCCGATCATGCTCGGCCGATATTGGCTTTAAATAGCATGATCGGCGGGCACCAAAAGCGCCGATCAAAAAAGCCGATCATGCCTCTCTGGTAGATGTGAGGGGGCATGGCCGGACCAGCGGAGCAGCAGCAGCTCCCTTACACTGCTCTCTTGCTGCGACTTTTTCAGCTTAAAGTCACCTCTCCTTGGGTACCTGGTGGCTCTCTGAAGGGTCCCCACTGCAGGTGATCCTCGCCGGTAGCCCGCGCTACCACCCGCGGCGCCGCGATTCCGGACTTCCAGCGGGCCGGCACTAATTGAGGCCGCGGCTCCGGCCTACTCCCTGCTGCAAGAGACCCTCTCGTCCGTCAAACGACTCCTGGCTTCCCCCTTCCAGGCGCGGAGGATAGCGGACATCAGCCGGACATCAGCGCCAGTACATACCTACATCTGGAGGCCTCTCCACGGCGGCGTTCTGCACTACCCTCCGGCCTACCTCCATAAATCGAGGCCGCGGCCTGCACGGGACTGACTGCTTGCGGTGGTGCCACACAGAGGTACAGTGCGTCCCCCATCCCAGGTACTGAGCACAGCGGACACTGCCACCAATCCCTACCTAGCCTTGGAGACCCCCAAGGAACTGCCCTGTCCACACCTCTACCCCTCTATACATATATACAGCACACCTCGCCCCTCATATATACAGCGCACCTCTGCCCCCCATATATGCAGCGCACCTCTGCACCCCATATATACAGTGCACCTCTGCACCCCATATATACAGTGCATTCTCCTGCCATTTTGAGATCGGCAGTGATCGGCAATCGGCAGATCATGATCTTGGTGATCGGTAATCGGCCCCAAAAATGCTGATCGGAGCATCTCTAGTCTCAGCAGCCACACTCCTGTACAGGACAATCTATGGGATGTTTCATCTCCACTGTGCTGTATATGATTTCTGATGCCACACTCCTATACAAGTAATTCTAAAGGTTCACTCCATCTACACTGTGTTGTACATGATATAGTCTCAGCTGCCACTCCTGAACAGGGCAATCTATGGGGATCCCCATCTCTACTGTGCTGTACATGATCTAGTCTCAGCTGCCATTCCTGTACTGGACAATCTATGGGCCACCCCATCTTCACTGTGCTGTACATGATATAGTCTCAGCTGCCACACACTCCTGTACAGGACAATCTATGGGCCACCCCATCTCCACTGTGCTGTACATGATATAGTCTCAGCTGCCACTCCTGAACAGGGCAATCTATGGGGATCCCCATCTCTACTGTGCTGTTCATGATATAGTCTCAGCTGCCACTCCTGTACAGGACAATGTATGGGCCACCCCATCTCCACTGTGCTGTACATGATATAGTCTCAGCTGCCACTCCTGTACAGGACAATCTAGGGGCCACCCCATCCTTACTGTGCTGTACATGATATAGTCTCAGCTGCCACACTACATAGCCTGGCATTGTAAAATTCTAGACCACTACTCTCTCCAGGGTGATGGTTGTCAGATGCTCACTGTGCTCCATTATATACTGCACAGAGCTACCTAGCTACTTCCTAACAGAGACTTTATATAATACAAATACCGGGTAAGAGAAAGGTAAGTAAACATTCCTCCCCCTTCCTCCTTCACCAAATCTACATGTCAATCCACCTGATCCTGAACGCTGCTCCTACGTAGTGCGCCTCCTCCTACCTGTACTTGGCTGGTTAGGACTTCTCATACGATGGCTACGTTTAGTGTGAAGGCGTGTATAGATATATACCATAAATATAGATAGATCTATACAATCGCATGCCTGCCCCTTATTACTGCACGCACTTCCTGCTTGCTGGAGCTTTCTGACCACAACAGTGATCCGTACAGAATCAGTCTTCAGCAGTTCACACGTGTAATGTAAAAACTAGGCAATGTGCGCCCTCTGCTGGGCATCGGTAGATCGCACCTTCCAGGCCAATCCCCAGTTTAGATCTCCTGATTTATATATTGCCCATCTATTAACTACTGCTTTCCAGAAACTTTATTATAAGGACATTCACCTCTGATTGTTCAATTATTATACTTTATCATAACAAGACAATAAAGGAAAAGGAACTCCCTGAGCACAACTCAGCATGCCTAAATATGTATGTCAACGCCCCTATATATGTAAAACCACCACTGAACACTCAGAATGAAGGGCATCAAAAAGATGGGACTTAAACGGCATACTACAAATCTATAAGTCATTATCAGCTTAAAAAAGGACTTTATTATAAGCAACCACACATAAATGTATATATAAATTGCTTACATATCACATCATATACATACATTTACGTACATACATACGTCACTTTGTCATGCTAAATTATTCCCCATATAATGATAGTGGCAAACCGGCCTGAACCAGCAGTGAGAACAGGGCTTAAGGTCTTACACGGACAGGATTGGGTTAGATTGATTTTAACTCCCCCCCCGAACCCCTCAACTTAACCCCTGGTCCACAAAACCCAAGCACCACTCCACCTAACCCCCCCAAACCCCTAACCTTGACACCCGAAATTCGGAAGATTAACCCTGAAAAGCCCCAAGACTAGGGCTTTCTGCACATGCAGAGTTGTAAGGGTAGCAGGATATTTAAGAGTAGCAAAATAGGCCAAAATATTAATATTTAAGTGATAAATATTTAGCTTAGACAAAGAGCCGTTCGGGAGCTGTTCGGGAGCCAAAAGAGCCGGCTCTTTAAAGGGAGCCGATTCAAAAGAGCTGAATCTTTGCAAAGAGCCGGAATTCCCATCACTATCTGGTACATAAAGGGTGCCGGCCGATCCTCTGAGGGGCCGTTTCCCGTGTGATGACGTCATCTATCGAGGGAAAATTTTGCATGTCTATGAACTATGGACTTTAGACAGAAGTGCTTGCGGTTTTGTTCACAAGTGAGTCTCTTGCCCTTGCTCTCTCGCCAGTCCCCCTACAACAATACTGAGCATCAAGCATCTGGAAGCCAGCAACTTTATATCCTCTGAGATGTAGTTTCCCCTAGGGCAGCGGTTCTCAATCTGTGAGTCGGGACCCCCTTGGGGGTAACAGGGGTTATCGCGTTCTGTGAAAGCATCAGAGCCGCTACTAAGAAGCAGCAGCTCTGATGCACACAAGCACAGTGGAAAGTTAGAAGAGGGAGCAACACCCCCTCCCACCTAACTTAGGAGGGATTGTGTGTTACTCTCCCTCCTAACTTCCCATCCACACATCATTGCAAAAGCTGGGTGGGAAAATAGGAGGGGGTATTATACTTACCTGATCTTGTTGCCGTGGAGTGACGTGAAGTGACACAGAGGAATCCAGTAAATCACACTCCGCACTGACACTTCCACATTCCAAATACAGGAAGGGACACTTTGGGGGTCGCAGATCTAAAAAGTTTGAGAATCACTGCCCTAGAGCATGCTTTGTAAATGGCTGGATCCTCTCTATTGACCTCGTCCATCCTCCATCAAAGCACTCATCAAGGCAGGCTCCTTTACAGTTCCCACATCTGGGAAGGCTCCCCCATAATACAGGCAGCATGTTTTAGAGGCACTTGGACCTCCAGAGATTCTCATGGACACAACATATGTGCAGGCTGGCCATGCAGCGCAGCGAATGAGAAATTTACCATACATACTTGAATTGTGGTGAAAAAAGGAAATTCAGCTTATACTTGTGAAGAAATGAAAAGAGCAGGAGTGTAGTGCAATGCCCCAGAACATGGTATCATCACCAAATTTAGTGGAGATAATAGAGAAGGGTTCTGGGAACATTTAAAGACAAACATTTTTGGTCTAGCTCATGCAGTTTGTTCATAAATTAGGTTAAAAGTCAAGTCAACATTTTTTAAGTTGACTTCATTTAATTTAATTCAAAAACTACGTAAACAAGAGCAATACTTTTTTCTTTACAATGCTCCCACAACCCCTCACTACATCTCCAGTAATTTTGGTGATGATATTATGTTCAGCAGCTTTGCAATTAACTTACAAATTAGATAGTTCAAATAATAATATCTCAAAACAAAACATTTCCCACCCAAGGCTTATACTCGAGTCATTCAGTTGTTCCAGAATTTTCTGTCAAATTTGGTACCTCAGCTTATATTTGGGTTGGCTTCTGCTCGAATATATACAGTTTCTTCAGCTGCAGTTTAGTGTCATGTCTTCAAAGTATGATGCTGCTAGTTGATCATTATGGTGCCCTTCCTACTTGCACCCTCCCGCTGTCTATGGAGGAGGCACATGCATGCATCCGTCTATGGTTTACTCTGTTCTGTGGGTGCCTGAAAAAGATAAGGGAACTTTCAAGTATGGTACTTCCAGCTATGGAGAAGGATTTGTTTATAACAAATACTTGGATTTCCCATAGCTGTCTCTACCTGGAAAATATCATGTTCATAATTAGTGATGTCGCGAACCCGGATTTTGCCGTTCGCGAACGGCGAACGCGAACATTTGTAAACGTTCGCGAACACGCCATTGACTTCAATGGGAGGCGAACATTAAAAAACAAAGGGACCCCTTTCTGGCCACAATAGTGTTGGGAAAGTTGTTTCAAGGGGTCAAACACCTGGACAATGACATGACAGAGGGGAATCCATGGCAAAACTCCCAAGAAAATTTTTTTTTACAAAATAAATCCGCACCAAAGATTTCAAATGAAAGTCAATGGATCGCGTCGGCTGTTTTCGCATCATCTTCGCGTCGCGTTGGCGGGTTTTCGCGTCATTTTCGCGTCACTCAT
>CM070033.1:96577219-96591928 GCA_036250615.1 Ptychadena robeensis
AACAAACATGTATCTTTAATAAAACTTTATTTTTTTCTCAAATGAGCACCAACGCATTGTAAATATGACAGAAATAATGCACTTTCCTCTAATACTGAATAACTATGTACATTTACACGAAACATAAAAGACAAACCATTACATTTATAAAAAAAAAACTAAAAAAAATGACCTGATAAAACTCATAGAAGCCAAAATAATAATGAAACATTTTTGTAAACACAAAAGCAATACACACAGGTATTTGATTCGTATTTCTTGTAAGATACAATATGGATTTTGTTTACCTCACAACTGAATTACGTTTGTAAAGAAGTTTAACAGGGAAGATAGATTCCACGTTAAGTTGCTACATGCATGAGCCTCATAAATCCCCTTTATAGTAAAGATTTCATGAGACCTCACAGTGCTTAACATAGAAACATATTCGTTTTCGCCCCAATTCTTTCACTCTTCTTTCTTTTAACTCAAACATTTGGCTTATGACTAACCTTGACAGTATCATCATAAGCAGTACCCAATAGGCTGAATTTAATGTCACCGCCACCATGTATTATGTAATACAGATAGGAAAATATAGATATAATCCTAATATAGCAGAAATTCTAAATAAAACTTATTAGGTAGTTTTGGTTGGAATTAGTAATAAAGTATGATCCAGATATTTTCCCCAGTGCTAATCAACCCAAACTGACTCGTTTAATCTACTGAGAGCCACGACTTAATGTGCCAAACCCGTACAAATATACTAATCAACGAGGGTCAGATGTACTGGATTATCTATCAAACAAACATGAGAGAATTTTGCGCCTGATCCATATATAATAATTTCTCTTTAACTTCTACTTATTTACTAAATAGAAACATTCACTGGGGGATTTTCTGATAAATTTTGATAAAACCTGTTTTTGATCAATTACCTAGTTGTATTTATCATTATTGTTTCACAACAATATTTGTACAACAGTAGTTGTATTTCTATTATTGTTAAAAAAAATTTTTACAATTTAGATTTTGTTAACTCCTATAAAAAGGAACCTGTGTGGACAAACATATAAGGTTCTGTTACCAACTTATCAATGTCCAGACTCAAGGAGCTGTTGTCACAATTCAGCCTGGTCCTCGCCTGTAAAAAATAAGTTTGCAATAGATCTTGGTTGTTGGTTATATCTTTGTTCTCACAGGTTCACGTTAAACACTTAGTAGTTAGCCATATTTCTTCCATTAACATTTGAACGCATACCATATAGCAAAAAAGTATCTGGTACCGTAACCCAGCCAACCAATCACAAACTGTCTTTTCTTATTGCATTTAGCTATGGGGAGATAGAGATGGTCGAATTTTGATGATTTTGAGTTAATTGCAAAGCCCCTGAACATGGTATCATCACCAAACTTGCTGGAGATGTACAGAAGGGTTGGGGATACACTACAAAAAAAAGTATGGCTCTAACACAAATAGTTTTTGTACAAGTTAAGTTCAAAGTCAAGTGAAAATTTCAAAAATCGGAATTTCAGATTTTGAACTTAATTTATGCGAAACTTTTTTTTTCAAATGTTTCCACAACCCTTTTATGCATCTCACACAATTTTAGTGATGATACCATTTTCAGAGGCTTCGCAATCGGCTCCCAAAGTTAGCAAGTTGAAAAATTCCACCATCTCTATGGAGAGACAGCTTCTGACTAGCTGTGCATACTAAGCCTCTTTGTATCAAGGTATTAAATAAACCCAATGTTAGTTAAGTGAGCCAAGTTTGTTGGACAAGGAAATCATCTAATGTACTATTTGACAAAAGAGCAAGCCTACTAAGCATTAAGGTATATGGTTTTACTGCTCATGTTGGGGGGCAAATGATGGCAATGATCTCTTGAGAGAAGAGCTAAGCTAGTTTTTAAAGAACAAAACCTGTGCAGGGCATTGATTATAGATGCTATGATGTATAGGTTAGAAATTCTCATTGGAATTTGAAGAGCTCCTTGCACTTACTCGGAGTGTAAAGTACACTCTTAGCAGCATTACAACACAGTAAATCACAACTCTCTAAAGCTTTGTCAATGTAAGTACAGGTGTAACTTTGGTTAGGACACCCACAATTACAGAAAAAGTTGGAAACATTCTAATGGGGCAACACAGGTGTTTCTAGTACATGCTGAAAACTAAAGAAAGATTGTTTTCTTGCCCTGGGCAATTCAGTTTTAATGTTGGTCTATTAAACAAGATTGAAAGTCCTAAATTACAGCTTGTATTCCCATACATTGTTTTATTGTCATATAAACTAGGAATATAGTACTGGCAAAAAGGCTTTATGAGGCTGCATGGGAGTTTGCCTGACCTTTCATAGGACAAGTATTCTACATATCAGTGTTCAAATATCCTTTATGTTAAGCTGATCAGATGACAGCACACAATGTGATCAGTGACTAGAGGAAAAATAGTCAACCTTGATTCCTAGTAGAGGAATCAATAATCACATCAAGTCCAGCTATTGCTTAGTTCATGGTCTATTTGTGGATATTGAAATGTGAACAGTATTGCCGATGAGACGTATTAACCTCATCATGACTGTCAAACCAGGAAAACAGATAGATTATGTCATGTTTTAGACTTCACAAACTGTTTTTCTATTTGGGCTATGTTCCCACTTGTGTGCGCTGGCAGTTAATCGCCTGAGCGGGCATTTTTCAATCGCCTGCAGAATCACCTACACTGCTTTCAGTGGGATTGTCCCCATTGATAGGATCGAAAATCGCCAGCGCAGGTGATTAATCGCCTAAGTTGGAACATAGCCTTTGCCATAAACTTAAAAAAACTGGTCTAGGATGCTAGATAACTTTTGTATCGGTTCACATTTACATACATTTGGTATAAACTGAAATCTTACACATATAAAGTTTTTCCATTAGAAGATAGAATATGCCACCAGCATCAACACCAGCATAAAAAAAAAATAACTGGTATTCGCAGAACAGCATTATTTCTGAATTTAGGAATAAAAGATGTATATTATAATATCGCTTGGCCCCATTGTGCCAGTCTGGTGTAAAAAAATAATTGCAATAGATTCAGGGCCTCCTCGATTTATGAAAAAGTATTGGACCAATAGAACCTCTGCCGCAACGATAAAGTGCAGAAGTAGGAAAAATTGGAGGAGGAATGTTGCTTGGAATCTCTAAAATATCTGCCCCCCCCCCCCCAGTCTTACTCTTAACCTCCAAAGTTTAAATTCTTGTAATTCTAGCTATCAAAACCTAAGGGACCCCATACTTCAGATTTCCTTCAGATCTTGTTTTTGTTTTACCAAAACCATGTTAAAAATGAGGGACTTTCTAAACAATCAAGTCTACCTGTGTTCAATCCCAGAGGACCCTATACTACATAATTGTTGGAAGATCTATTAGCCAACTATTTGATTCGGTAATGGAAAAATAAATTCCAAATTAAAATGGTCCTGGCATCAGATCAAATAAAATGCCTCAGAGCCATTTCCCACTAGCTGCCTTTATGTTGCAGTAGCACAATACTAGCATTAACGAATGGTACACAGGTTTTCATGGAAACCTGTTGAACCATTTTACACTGGCCCCACGTTTGCATTTAAGATAAGGCTCAATGCAGCACATTAGGCTAATGCCCTGCAGCACGCATTTTTTGTGCCACAGTGCAAGCATCTCATACACTCTTATGGGAGACGCAAGTGCAGCACAAACCAGTAACGGGGTGGTTTCGAGGTAATGAAAGCGGTAGCGTTATCGCCAATGCTTGCGTTACTTGCCTATGTGCCGGTGTGATATGGCCCTTAACTAAGATGAACTTAAATGCAGCATGGCTGTATACTATATACATGACTGTATACAATATAAAACCTGTCCATCTTCAGCTCATTAATAATAGCAAGGCTTTCCATAGGTTTGTTACCAATATTTTACAAACACATTGCAAATGAAGTATCTGAATACTTTACTAAAAATTTGTTTATAAGTCATTGTGTTTATCAATGAAATTAAATATTAATGCTCACTTTTTTCAAAACGTTATATTTACTTTTTTTATATTTACTTTTGTTAACTTTGGTTGTCTTGCAGCTTCTTAGAATGTAAAACAACTTCAAGCAAAACTCCACAAATAATATGATTGTAAACAACTATGGAGCTCTGCAAATTAATATTGTTATGTACACTCAGAATGTATGAGGTCCAGCATTTTACAGCAGCTCTTTTGACACTATGTGTGTTTTCCAAGTATAGCCATTGACGGACATTCACAATAATTCATTTAGTTGTGATTCAAAAAATTTTCATCAAATGCACTGCTGAACGTCTTTCTGCATTGAAGAATAGGGAATAGTAAAAGCCCAAATGCACTGCAGATCACAGGAAAAAACACATGGTTGACCAAACTACACCACTTTGCATTTCTGAGTATAGTTTAAAAAGAACTTCGCTTGAAAGAGCCCTTAAATCAACCACGTAAAAAAAAGCACAAACATAAATCTGGCTTTTAGAAAAAAAAAAATGTACACTCATATTACATTAAGACTGAATGTTCAAACCAGTGTCCAAGACTGACAGTAAGTAACATGTTTAGTTAAAAAAAAAAATTGGCGGTTTCAAAGTTTGCCATTTGTGTGCGACTGAGGACTTCAACATTAATTTGCACTAATAGATAGTTTATGGGTATTGGAATGATGAATGCAACAATAAGCTGTAGCTTTGGTCACAGAAATCTTTCTATTGTTAAACTTACATTGCATTCAGAAAAGAAGAGAGTAGGAAATTTGCTGGGCTGAGGGAAGAACTCATGTTTTACTATAGGTGTTTTAGGAGCAGAATCTGTGGTTACCTGTGATGACTGCTTGGTTTCCCAGTGTATAGCCTGCAGAAGGCATAAAGCCCAATGGCAAGGCAGCTAATGTTTACATCGGAAGACTGTATGTAGCACATAATCCATGCAGTATGAGATTACATGTTTACATTAGGGAATGGCAGGTTAAATATAGCTTATGGTTTTCCTGTATATTCCCAGTCATCACAGAAAATCTTAGTACATAGATCATGGCAAAAAGGCAACAATGGAGCAAATCGGATATTGGAACAAACATTGCCTTAAAGCAGTGGCGTTAGTGGACCCTTATCTTAAACAGTGACAGGTATAGCTAGTACTCATTTAAACAGCTAAAAAAAAAGTTTGCACGGTAAAGGTGCCCACACACGTTTAGATCTGCCTGGCAAAGCGACAGCTCCTGGACATGCGTGATGACGTCATCACACATGGCTGGAAGTACCAAGAATTGGCCAGGCACCCTTTGTGTGCCGGCCATTACTTTGAATGGAGAGGCTGGTATGGAATCGGATGGGAATTTAACAACATGTTGGTTTACTGGGCGATCGTGGGCATCCGTGATCCGTGGCCAATTTTGCCGCCGATAGATAGCGCAAGTGCCCTAAATTGGCCGCAAGCGATCGCAGCGTGTATGGGGACCGTTACACAACTGTGTTCTAAATATACCATAGAAGTATGGTGAGGACTATATGGGAGAAGGCCACATTTCACTGGCCCCATGTTGATTTCAGTATACTGCAAATTAGGCGATTACCAATAAATAGTTACTCATACCCATAAAAGGGAATAAAACTGTCTGTGTATATTTTGGTTACCTCTAAGCCACAAAAATATTTTAGAATACAGAGCCAATAGTTTTTTTGTTGATGGCAGCGGATTTTTGGCAACAGATTTTACACTTCCTGTATTACTATTTTTTTTTTCTTTAAATTTGACCAGTTCGATTTTTCAGTTAATTGTAAAGCCTGTGAGCATGGGATCATCACCAAACTTGCTGGAGATGTAGAAAAGGGTTGAAGGCTACAAAAAAGATAATATTGCTCTAACACAAAAAGTAGGTTTGAACTCAAGTTGAAATTTAACTTAATTTATGCAAAAACGACATACATTAGTATGCAATCATTTTTTTATAATGGTCCCGCAACCCTTCTCTACATCTCCAGCAATTATGATGATGATAGTGGAAAAAATTCTCCCATCACGACTGACTCTCTCTACTAACTTCAACAAGATGGACCTGTTTAGTTTACTTGGAGGTAAGATATTTGTAGTTAAGTGGATAAATACTTTATTGGTGCAGAAACAAAAATGTACAGCCCTGGGAAATCTATCAGAGCTTAATCTGAATTGATATCAGGTAAATATGGATGATTTACTGGATCATGTACCCATCAACTAATATATTGGCACTTGGAGTACAACTGTATCAGGAATCTTGACATTCTGTCACAGGGGAGATCTAGAGAATACCTACAAAATGACTAATTGTGCCATTTCAACATTCTTTACTTGGAAAAAGATGGATAGATTAATTGCATAATATTTAGTAAGTAATTTTGTACAAAACATCCAGGGTAATGGTATCTTTTCTACTTAAATAGTTGAGGAGTCTTTCTTCCTACTTCCATTATCACACGGGCCTAAGTTGGCGATTGGGATTTGATAATAAAATTGCATTTCTTAATTTCAGAATATCCAAGTAAGCTACAGAGGGATTTTTTATTTTTCTTCAATGCAAAAATGTTTTGTCCTGCTAGAGCTGTATTTCGACAAGGAAGTTGGCAGACCCCCTGTAACCGCAGCCACGCTGCTGTGATAGGGCAGTGGTTTTCAATCCCTTAAAACTGCCCAATGTTATCCTTATGGGCAACTGCTCAATAACTGATCACCAAATGCGAAATGACACATTCGCTGGGTAGTCACACTTTTCAGGTGCTTGGTAAATACCAACTAATCTTCTGAATGCAGACTGCAGCTCATCTCAGAAGTCATACATGTTAACTAACAGAGTTTTTAATTCACTGTATCAAAACCTTGTCTGTTTTGCCTCTCTTTGAGCTTGTAATATTGCAAGCCTATTCCCAGTAGGCACAGCTATTGCAGTCTACTGCTTTTCTCTTCAAGTGGTCTAACGACCAAACAGAGCAAGCAGAAAATGCAGTTCCTAAGAAATTGATAATATCAAATGATAGTATACTTAAACAACTTGTGTCAAGACAGTACGTTAACTATCTACATCTTGCTTTAATGTTTATAAATTGGCTTTTAGGCATCCTTTGAATATTTTTCATAGTTTAAAAAGGAAAAATCTATAACTCCAGTGAGAGGAAAACTTAAGCACTATTTTCCGGCATCTTTTATAGAAAACATTGTGGTATTCCCAGAAACGTTAACATAAATTCTGTTAAACATTCAATTAAACCTAAACTGTGGGATTCATTTACCAGCTGTCTGTAATTTTACAACAATTTTTATAGATGCGCTTCCTTTCTTTATTGCTCTAAATTAACCCTCAAAATGATTGAATCATTTAATAGTCTAAAAAAAAATTAACAAAACGGAACAAGCTTCAATGTATCACAACTGCCCACACATACATCTTGAACCCCGCACACTGTAAAAACATCAACTGAAACATTAGTGCTATGGGACATCCTTACTGCTTATTTCTGCTTAACAAAATATATTAGTCTTCATTCAGAAGAGTGAAATGAACAGACACTTGCTTTGCATTAATAAAGCTTTCCAGATGTTTTGCAAAGCAAATGTCGGTTTTTCACAAAAATAATGAAAAGTCTAGTACACACAACACGTTCATGGTAATTATGACTTTGCTGCAAAGCTTGCCCGATGCCTAAATTTTGGGGACGGAAGCATGCTGCAAACACATTCTGGACATTTCTAAGGCTAGAAAAATACAGTTTTCTTTTCTGACCCCCTTTACTTTCTGACAAAGGCATTTACCTTTACAAACACACCTTAAAGCCCCCCATACACGTTCCGATTTTTCGTACGAATTTTGCCCGACCGACCGATCGGGTCGGGAGATTAATCGATTGGGAGATTAATCGGATTCGGAATTATGTACCCGACCGATCGCGATTTCTAAAAATCGGGCGAAAAATCGATCGGGACCGCTTCGGACCTGTCCGTAACTTTTTGGTCGATCTGCTGTTAATAAATAGGGTCGGGCTGATGGATCGGTGATAATTTGAATTCCGATTTTTCGTGCCAGCCGACCGACCGACCATAACATTTTAGGTGAAAATCGGGTGACAGGATCGGACGAAAAATCGGTCGGGAGAATAATCGGAACGTGTATGGGGGGCTATAGGCATTTTAGTCTCAATGCTTCAGTAAACTTTGCCTTTCAATGTACAACAGGGTACATACAATAATGGGCATTAAAATTATGATTCAGTAAAGAAACCAAAAACATGATTTGTTAGGTGAAGATGTAAAGGCACCTTGTCATTAATTTTTTATTTGATTATTAGATCATTTTACCAGACAGTTCCTTAGCAGAGCTACCCTTGTTGCTGCCATGCTATAGTTTTTATTTCTTAAGGCCCCCATACACCTTACAATCTTTCCATACAATTTCTGTGCAATCAACTTTTCCTTTACCAAAACTATGTAATATAAGCACTTTCTAAACCTTCCAATAACTATGTATTCAATCAGGGAGGCCCGACACGACATAGTTGTTGGTAGATCTAATGGAAATTGTATGGAGCGATCTAAAGGTGTATGGGGGGCTTTAGGAATTGTCTAATTACTATCTGTACCGGCCCAGCTCCACCACCTCCCCTAACGATGCAATGTTTAATGCAGCAGCCAGGAGCGAATAAGACATACTGCACTGCACTAGATGAGAGCATCTAAAATGAAAGCACAGGGGTGGGCAAACTTTGGCTTAAGAAACCAATGTGGCCCACGATTCAAAAAGTTTGCCAACCCCTGACCTAGCAGGAGCTCTCATGCTTTCAAGGTTTCTATACAATAGCGCTTTTCTACAGGTAACAGACCCAGTTCATATATGTTCAATGCACATATAATGTTTTTGGCCAATCAATGCCCTAATTGCATCAGGATCTGTTTGTAGTTTGAAATAAAAGCCTGGGTAATATACCTGCCAGCCCTAAAGGAAGACTCCTTTATCACATAAGATGTGCGGTGTTTTAGTAGGAAATGTCAATGCAACGTCACAATGAAATGCGATAAAATGTATACATTCTGCACACGTAAATTCTCAAAAGTTACGCAACAATAGACCTTTCTTATGATACAGTCTATTCCTGTCACTCTAACAGGCAAGTTTCATAGCAAAATGAAAAATGCATCCTTTGGTTTCTTTTTTAAAACTTGCTTCCAGTAAGTGCAACTAACTGATATACAGAACATAACACAGGAAAAAGGTGTAAATATCATTAAATCAATAGGGATTCCCCAAGATTGACATTTTAGGTGCACTTTGCTTTTCATAAACAATACAAAAAAATCTAATATGTGAAGGAATTTAAAGTGAACAAAACACACTAGAAATAAAACCACCCTTGTTTCTGTCAAAAAAAAAAAAGGAACCACTGTAGATTCACTATTCTTCAACTGAATGGTAATTGTCAAATCAAGTAGACCAATATCATGTAAACCAATATAAAATATATGAAATTCGCACTTTATAATTGTTTTAAGATCACAGACCACAAAAAATCGCTCTGTTGATGGCTAATGGCACAGCTTGTTCCATTATTCATCCTACCATTATATCTTGGGAATCCAAAACGAAAAAAAAAAAAAGAAAATAATCTTAATTAAGTGTGAAAGCAAATCAATACAATTTTGTATTCATATTCTGGTTTTTAATCTCGTACAGTTGCTATAACTTTGGCACCATTCTTTTTCTTCAATTTTATATTACTGTAACCGATTGATGAGAACATACACCCTTCTGCACCTATCCCTCAATAGCAAACAAGCACCACTACCGTGCTTCTCACAAAATACTAAATGGCTATAACAAATCTATTATAGCCATTAAAACCCCTGGAACATTGGACTGGTGGGAAGCTGCAGTGTTAGGGCAGACAGAAGAAATTAGATCATATACAAGACTTTCAATGTGTAATATACCCAATAATCTCACAATCACTACACAATTCCGAAAAAAAATTTGTGCAATATGATTTTTTGTTCCAAAATGTCCACTTTCCATCTGTAAACCAACGGAGGCCCTGTAAGCAGGGTCTCTATAGTTTAAGTGCATCGACTGTTTTGGAAGAAATAGATGGCTAGAGACTTTATCAAACCTATTCAATATTCTAATCTGGGTATTTTTGGTTTATTGAAAATATATATATATGAACCCAGTTTGTCTAGGGTAATCACACACATTATTAATGAGGTAATTTCCTTTTGTAGGAAAGATGTTCGATAACTTACATTTTAGGACATCATAATTGTCATCATATATTTCTTCCTCCATTTAATGACTAAACCTCCCCTCTGTTCTACAGGATGACCCCCGTATGCCACTTTGTATACATCATGTTACACAAAGCTTTGAATCAATTCTAACAGTTAAAGAACTGGCTGGGCTATGAGGCTCCTGATGCTTTTCTTTAGCCAACTCTACAAAAGAGCATGAGGCCTAGGGCGACTCACAAAAGGAATACAAAGCAAAGAGACAGAGTGTCAGAAGTTTAGAGGCCATTCACCAAGAATGATGGATTAAGGGTGAGAGGATGCTCCATGCGGCACAGCCTCTGAATCATATGAAACCAAGCACTCAGTTACTCGCTCATTCTAAGGATAACACGTTCGGCTGGATGTTCTTTTCAAGCTTCTGTGCATCTCTTCAGTCCCAGCCATTATCCTTGATCATGTGAGCTAATTCAATGATGTATTTGCCTTCTTTATACTTCTGGCTGCTTTCAAAGGCATGTTCCTATAGAAAACAAAGAGAAGTCATTTGCACGAGCATTAGGCATGTAAATGTTTTAGTGCATTTTCATCTGTTTAAAAAAACTGTTAAAGCTGAACTTTAGTCATTTACCAAAAAATTTGAATCTTTGATTATGACAAAGAATATATTAAAACACTTAAATGCTATTGGTCTTGTAGGGATTTAAGAGAGACACACAGGTAAATTCCTGTGCAATCGACCCCCGATCTATCACAGCGTGGTGACGTCACAACATGGGCACATCGATTCCCTCTCAATGGGGACCCCAGGGATCCGTTCTCCCCAGCTTGAAGCACGGTGAATCAGAATACGCTGCAAGCTGGGGAGAAGCTGCCTCACTCACACAGCTTCCGAGTGAGGAGTGCTGGCTTCGCCCCCTTCACACTGAAAGTGGATGGCTATGCAGGAGGCAGCAGCCCTAGCTGTTCCAATACTTTGCATGAAGATTCATGTCTCTATGTAAAGTAATGGAGATTGAACAGGGTTTTCCAACATGTTGGAACCCCGTTCAATCGAGTTTCTCTATTGATCCCGCTCGGAAGGCACACACAGGTAGCTTTGTAAACAGATTAGAGTACAATCAATCAATGTGAGCGTGCATGTTGATTGACTGTACTTGAATCTTTTTACAGATCTACCCGTGTGCCTAGCTTAAAATTAGAGGCCCCCTTATGGACTGGCTTTAGAAAGAACGTTGGACGAGACCAATCCAAAAGCATTGAAGACTGCAGGAGGCCATTACAACATTTGTGGGGCTAACCCTGGTCTACAAAAGAGAAGTCTCAGAGTCCTGTCAAAGGATCGTAAAAATTTATTTTGCAGATACAATATGTGGTGACATACAAAGATGGAGGTGTGTAATTTAGGGAGCAGAGCTGTAAACCGCAAGCTGTGACTAGAAAAACATAGACTGGGGATATATTTTAGAGATGACAAGAAAAGCATTGGGGAAGAGATGTGAAAATTCTTACTTTCTAGAATAAAGATGTAGCTTTAGCTATACCCATACCAAGTATAATAAACCAGATTACAACAGTTAATGAGAAAGTCTAGAAAACTAAGGCTAAAACAAAGTCAAAAGAAGGCAACTATATCCTATAGAAAAATGTTTTTCAGAAAGTTTGTAAAGGGGCAAAGGAGCCTCTGTAGTGATACAGAAGAGATTAGAGGATGTTCATGTTAGCATATGCCTCACATATTGCACATTTTAAGTAAATAAAGTTTACTTTAAATCAGCTTTATTAAGTATAGAATATTCATAAACAACTAAGTAAATAAACATGTAAATAACACAGGCCTACTCACATATTTCCAGCCCAATGTGGTTTTGCAATTTTCACAGTAGATATCTGCTACCGCATGGAGCCCTGTAAGTAACACGCGCTCTTCTGCGGGCCCACAACCAACGTTAACACTGTATGGGAAAAGAAAAGTTGCAATAAAACATCTATAAGATGTAAACATTGCCCAGAGTTTTTGTCAGGGCATATGTGCTAAAAATGCAGACACCATCAATAAACCATTCCTAATTTTATAGCAAAAGAAGTGATAAATGTAGTATGGTTTGTACGGAATACATTTGGGAAATTATGTTTTCTTTGATAAAATGTAGAATAAGATTGGTAGAACCCCTGTACAATCAGATGCTTCATGTGCAAACACCTCCATCATGCATAACATTGGAGTTAATGGCTCATTCAGATTCTGTACTACCAACATCTAGTTCTCATGTAGGGTACTGAAGAGTTTTGGTTATAAATAAGACCTACTGATATTTTTTTAACACTTACACGTGGAGCATATTATTACAATGTAACTTTGTTTAGGTTTTAAAACTAAAATGGGAAGGTTTATGTCCCTTCCTAAAAGTGAAACCCAGGCATTTTTGTACCTGCCCAACTGCAAGGCTTTATTGTTTGTTTAGGTCTAATGGGGGCATAAAAGAAGATTTGCTTACCTGAATCTACTTTAGACCAACCCCTGGCCCCTGGCCCCAAAGCCTCTTTTTGCCATTTTGAGCAACAGTCTGTGATATAATAATCCTCTACAATGCAGGCTTATGTCACTGCATTCTAGAGGGAAGACCACCTCCAGATCAAAGCTTAAGACACAGAGCATAGTGCCAGCAGAGCAGGATCAGGTAACTAAATCTTCTCATGTGTTTCATGAATCCTAAAAAATCAATTCACCATTGAAGTAGGGCAGTGGAAAAAATGCCACTTCAACTTTAAAGCTTGGCATTCTAGGTCTTCTAAACATTTGTAAGGCCAAAAACATATTCTATTGTCTTATTGGGGTGGATTTGGCCCATATCCTGTCCAAGAGACATAACAGGAATTGGGAGTAAATCTCTGCAAATTAAAGGGTAGCAGTCATCATCTGAACTGGTATCTCCATTCCGCGATCCTAATCGTGGGAGATCACTGGGTGCCAGACACCACAACTGAGTGGCTGTATACATTGTGTAGGCACTTGGAGGGAGGTTGTCAACCACTAGCCCCCATGTTAAGCCTAAGTGGCAACTGTCCAGTGAACACTATGCCTATAAAATCTTTATATCCCAAGTTAAGGGGTATATATATTATATGATATGATCTATTATTAAAACTGGAGCTATTTTCTAAATCCTTGTTCTTGCTCCATCTGCTTGATGCAGTGGTTAAATATTAAATATTCATCTTGCATATTTACCAGCTTTAAAATAGTTGTATTAATCAAAACACTAAAAATAATATAAAAAACATTCTCTAGATACTTTTAAGCAACTAAAAATATAAAACCATTATTACAGTCCTCTTTTTTTAAAAGAACTGTATATTTTCCTCGGAAACGCACGGGGCACATGTGTTTTATGCAAAGTGTGCAGAGTTGGCTTATTCCTCTGGGTTTCTTCGTTCTCTTAAGCACACGCTATGAAAAACGATAACAATATGTTTTCAGGTTAAAAATAAACACAATAGTGCCTTAGAGCAAGCTGCTGCAATTCATAAAAGCAATATTTTCTTTTTTCTAGTGATCGCTTCATAATGCTGCAAGCTAACTGCCCAAATAACATCACCCTGCAAGTGTATGTTGAGAAAATTTGGGATTTGTCCAGTCAGCTGTCTAGCTTTAAAATCTAATATTCATAGCAGCAGAATTTATATACATAAAGATATAGTCTGCGAGTACAAGTGCAAGGCCTATCTGATATTCTGCAAGTAGTAATAGAAAAAAACTAGTCTTAGAAGTAATACTCACACAGAATTGAATAGATAAGCTCGACCTTGACTCCCTTGAAATGACTGCAAATCAAAGCAAAAAAGAAACCAACTTAGTGTATTTTAACTAATTTTTATTAGACACAGTCAAGACCATAAAACTTTTTAGTCTTTTTTTTTTATTATTACTGACATGATAGTTGTACTAAAAAATGTAAGGTCCTATTTTGGAAGGCACTTGTCAAGGAAACAATATTCAGCATCTTGCAAATTAATATTTATACACATATCCCAAAATTTAACCATATAAAATGGAATCAAGATCAATAAAAAAAGAAGAACGGACTCTAATATATTTTAGCCTTGTTAATCATTTAAAGACTAAACTCCACCATACAACCTTCAAATTGCTGTCGATTTCGCGGCAGATTGACCGAGCATGAGGACGTTATTATGGACATGTCCGTAATGTATTAGATCGATTTGTGGGGCGATTTATGGCCCCATTTGATTTGCAAGCGATTTTGTGGCAGATTGATCGCCACGAGCGCCCAGGGTGGTAGATCACCTGCGAATCGAAGTGTGTATGGGGGGCTTTAGCAATCAGTAGAATACACTCTTTGGATGAGGTGAGACTTGTTAAGGCAGCATTCACACTTGCTGAGCTGCGGACAGTAACTAGCAACCCAGAAAGCACTCACC
>CM070033.1:96591938-96627462 GCA_036250615.1 Ptychadena robeensis
CCATACACACGGTTGGGGCACCTATACGCCTCCCTATTCTGTCCATATCAGACAGGCGCCTGAAAAGCAACAAGAGGATGTCCCCTATCACGTCTTCAAAGGTTTGTAATTTTTGGGCATCCTGGCACTAGAAACACGGTATCTCCAGATGCCCCTGTGGCAAAAGAACCAACATAATCATTCTCTATTATTGATATTGTATTCTGTTCACCTGTCTTCAAGATCGTATTTCCATATGAAAATACCTAAAACCCAATCTAAAACACACAAGACAATTGCTGAAACCCAGCAGGCAAATTTAAGGGAATTAACATTATTCACTATAAACAATATAGTTTTGCTTTTAATAATTATGCTCATATGACAATGAACATAGAATGTGTGTATTTCCACAAGGCTGCATTCTTTTTTGTCTTTAAAGTTTTCCATGATGTCACACTTCTTTTTCACCCCCCTATATACAGTTTCAGTATCAACTTTATATGTCAACAACTCTCCCTCTATACATGTCAACGGAACAATATCAGGCTTAATGCACTAAGCTAACAAACATATTCATCATAATAATTAATGATGATAGCTGAAAAAGAGAGTCACATGGATTTAAATATAGATTCCTATGGCAGGTATGCATAAAAGCTAAGTGAATTAGGCTTTCACTCCTGCTCCATTTGGCTGATCAAGAACAGCTCATCTTGCAACCTTACATCTCTAACCCCAGCATTTTTAAAGGATACATTTCATATGTGCTAATCCAAAGAGTACTTCTTCCTCTGGGACTGAAGTATGAGCAAAGTGCAAATAGCTTATGTGTATCTGATAAGAGTAAAATTCCAACTTCCAATTAGAAAGGGTTGAATAATACACAAACAATTGACCATGATCTGTCCTACTGACACAGTCACAGATTAGGAGGATAAGTAGATACATTTAAAAGCTTGCAGATACATCCAAAATAAATAAATGAATACAACATTATTTTATAATACAGCATTAAATGTAATTTCACAAAGAGCAGAGATTTGTAGAGGGTTTGCCATCGATTAAAAGTGAGTCTTGGAACCAAAATTGCATTAAGCCTGATGAGGGGATCTAAGGTTTCCTAAAGCTTGCTTCTTTAACTCTATCTTAAAATCTACACTTTCTCCATAAATACAAAGAAAACTTTGACTTATAACTTTGTAGTGCACTATGCAACAAAGCTCCTTGGGTCCAAGAAAAAACTGGACAACTGCTTTTCTTTCTACAGTTCTTTTTCAAAGGTGTGTGTTTCGGTCTGGTTTCAGCAGCACACTTGGTGTTAATTTTCCAGCCATGTTACAGCAGGGGCACTATCTGCAGGTTGTTTTCATGTTCTCCCCATGTCTGTGTGGGTTTTCCCGGGGTATTCTGGGGCTTCCTCACACACCCCAAGGACATAATGGTAGTTTAATTGGCCTCCTCCAAACATTGTCATTAAACTGAGTTAAGGTTGAAATACAGGGGTTGATTTTTCCCAGATTTCTGCACAGCCAAGTGCTGTGCGCGTTCATGGCACTGAGCTGTGCAGAAATCTGGGAAAAAATCTACCCGTGTATGCTGTTCTTCGAGTGAGATCTGTTGATCTCACTCGGCCAAACAGGTTTCCAACATGTTGGTAAACCTTGTTCGATATGCTATACTTTGAATAGGGAATCGTGGTTCCCCATTCATAGTATAGGATGGGCTGACAGTGGCTCCCGATATCGGGGAAGCCGGGCAGAAGCGTGATGACTTTATTGCGCTACTGCCGCGATCTCTCTGTCAGCTCAAAAATCTAGCCGTGTATTCAAGCCTTTAGTTATATATGAAAAAAATCAAGAGCTCCGTGCTTTCATCTGGCTGTGCTGGAGTTAAAGAGGCTGCCATACAGAGCAGCTATTATATAGACCAGGGGTGGGCAAACTTTTTCACTCTTGGGCCACAGTGGCTTCTTAAATTTGATAAAGGGGCTAGACCAAGAGCCTGTAATGGCTGACTAGGGCCACATTGGCTTCTTAAATTTGATAAAGGGGTCAGACCAAGAGCCTGTAATGGCCAAGTCCCCATATGTGTGCCAATTCCATGCATCGCCTGCATTACTTGGGGGGGGGGGGGCAGAGGGGGACGCTGCATGCTGCACTCTATGGCTGACTCAGCTGTCCTGATAGCTGTGGTCGTTAATACGCATACGCACTACTGTTACATGACACTACTGTAGCTACACAAAGCAAGTTCTTGCTTTGCCGCGCAGTGCAGTTTGCCAGTTAATATATTGTGAAAGAACTCTTGCTCCAACCACATGGCGAAGACCCATACGTGAAAGAAAAAAAAAACTGCAACAGAGAAATCTGGTCCCCTCTCTTGCCAAACAGTACTATATAGCACTCATATGGAAGCTCTCATACAAACATCTAATTTGCTTGGGATTAAGCTTTAAAGAGATATCTTCCTCTCAAGATAGATGGCAAAAAGGTAAGTAAGTAAAGTGATCTATCTACAGAAAAGTTTTAATGAGTTTATTATATAACAATTTACGGTAATTGTTTCACTTTGCTACCTCTGTGCATCATGCAGTGTCAGAGAATACACACACTTCTGACCTGGTCTTGTGTTTTAAATCTAATGACCTATTGTATGTGCCTACTCAGACAGATTAACAGTAGGAAATAGTGTATGTGCCCTTGCAATAAACCTTGTATAGTCTAATCTGCCTACACAGCTCAGTGGCACGATCCATTCTATTAATTATGAATGACGACAAGTGTGTCAGCAATTGTTTTTTCAGATTACATTGACGCAGAGGAAAACAAATCTCTTTCTATTCTTGTAGACTAATACGTGCTTCAGGCCCAGTAAAACCTCCGTCAGGCCATTTACAGATGTAAGAAGATCAGTGAGTGTTATCTGCTAGAGCATCATGACAGCATGCCATGAAAATGAATGACACAAAATCATGTACAGGGGCCAATTACATGAAGTTTTCATGGTGGCCATTTCCAGATAAATTTAAAATAAGTTTGTAGTATGTGCTGTGTAAAAAAGCACACACCAGAGGTAATAATTTGTCTACCTGGTCAGCCTCTTCCAGGGTACAGACAGAACTGGAAATATCAAGCTGATAAAGTCCTATTCATTACAGTGAGTGAATGTTCCTCTGACTACTAAAAGAGAAGAATAAAGAGGTGACCAATCTAGTACAATAAAATATGTAAGGTAAAACCAATAAGCCACTTACATTTGTAGATGTCTCCTAGATGAGACAAGCCTATCCATTCACTTGTATCTTTGGATTGTATTCAGAGCACCCCTGGCTACTTAATATTTTGGGTAATTAATATTTAGGGTGCTTGAATATAAAAAAATATAGGTCATCTATTTAATTGGAAGCTCTAATTTGTGTCCTTCCATTCCCGTGCCTTCCTGTAGGCTCATTACATTTAATAGCCATGAAAAGAGCTTGACCATCAAACTCTGTAACTAGTATTATTTAAATTGAGCATGATTTCTAGCACATTGACTCAATATAAAAAAGTGCAGAAAGACCATGTATGTGCAAAGGGTATCCTCTGATATTTACCTTAATTGTATTCCCTTGTAGCTTCTTGTTCCTCAGCAGTCAGTGTGCACATCAGCTACTAAGAGGAGCAGGGAGCAATATATATCAATATACATCTTGATTCTGTACCCAAACGGGAATCAATATATATATTCAGTCCAAAATTATAAAAAAGTCCAGTACAAGATTCAAGTCTAAAAAGTCCAAATATTTATTAGTTCACATCATTGGTCCTGGATGTCAATATTCTCCGGGCTGGAAATGACTAGTGGGTACATCAAATTCCTCTGTCCAGTAGTCAAAGCATCATCATACCCCAACGCGCGTTTCAAAAACTGATAAAGACATTTTTGAAACATATAAATCCTTTGGTGGCTGCTAAAGACCCCGTCTTTACAGTTGGTAAAGAGAAAAATTGTGGTTGGGGACAACAGTTGAATCTATTTGATCCAACCACAAATCTGTGATAATACATATGGGTCTAGTAAATGCAAAAGTCATGTATGATGCAAGGTTCATGTGTAAATGTAAAAATGTGTTAAAGTCAAGTTTTTTTAGAAAATGTTTATCCAAAATTTATATTGGTTACTTTATGCTGCCCATTAATGCTACCAGGGCTGTGGAGTCGGTCGATAAATTCCCCGACTCCGACTCCTCAGATTCTTCCGACTCCGACTCCTCGACTCCGACCCTCGTATGTAAATCTATGTATTGTATCAATCCATGGGAAGGAAAGGAGCCTTTTTTTCATAAACTAAACCACAGATACTACTGGCCAGGAAACCAACCGTAATGGCAATTAAAGCAGATAAAGGGAAGATTAGCAGAAGATGCTGCGCTTTTTCATTAAGCTAGGGCCCCACGCTTGTGAATGGATCGCGGGATCATGGAACGGAAATCTATGTGCACCACATGGGGCACATCAGGGATTCCTGTTCAATGGGGACCCGTTATCCCCAGCATAGCAGTGTTGTGATTTACAACACGCCACAAGCTGGGAAGAAGCAGCACTCACTCACACAGCTTCCGACCGTGACGAGAGTGCTGGCTCCGGTCCCCGTCTACCACTGACAGCCGACGCTGTGGAGGGGCAAAAGGCAAGAGCCGCAGCTGTTTTAATACTTCAGGAAGACTCATGTCTCCATGCAAAGTACGGGGTCTTTTCAACAGTGTTTGGAAACCCGTTGCATCAAGTTCCTTTGAGCCGGCTCTATTGAATCCCGCCCGAAGGAAGGCACACAAAGGTCGGTTTGTAACAGATAGAGTACAATCAATCACCGTGCGATTGTACACAAATCTGTTACAGATCTCCCCTTGGTGTGCCAAGACTTTGGTTATGATCTTCTGCTGAAATAGGGCAGTGGAAAGCTCCAGAAGGGCAGGGCGGGGGAAGGGGCACTCTAAACATGATTCCTGATTTCCCGGAATCCGAGTCATGATATAGTTGAAGCTAGCAATCGTAAGTAGGTCGCTCAGCGGATTGACCCTTTTTGGCCGGCAATTAGAGTCAATGAAGACGCGAAACGGGAAATGTCCCGATAAATCTCTGGCTGCGAGCAGTGTGGGCACAGCCGATAATTAGCGGCGATTTTTCCGCTGGACAGACGGGTGGAGAGCGCGCACGCCCGTCGGTCTTATGGTGAAAAAAGGCCGCTTATGACAGTGTATGCCAAGCATTATACAAGCGTCTCTAGGCCGGAACAAACCATTTACTTCATTATCAGGGAGAGTTTAAGGACGCCATACACCGCAACAGAAGCGGACGGCCGATTTTGCTGCCGATCAATGGGCGTGTGTGTTTGCCGATCGCGGGGAGCCCACATGGGGTGACAGACGCTGACGCCCCACACGCTCGGCCCGGCCAGAGAACGGACATGTCGATAATCACCAGGCCGATGCTGTTAGTCTCAATGAAAGAACGGCGGCCCGTTTGCTGTCAGATTGGAGAGAGCGTGATGACGTCATCAACTCTGCACTATACAGCTCATCTGAGATGGTGTGTCGGGCCCCCACTCGTATGTGTGTGGGGCCTTTAGCTAGGGTCACAGTGGGGAGCTTTGTAAGGTATGCGATGGCATGCATGTTTCTTTATAGCAGAGAAAGTAATTAGTTCTTATGACTGTTTGTTAATTGCACTGACATTGAAAGTAATTTTTTTTTCATGTAAAAAAAAAAAATGATTTCCCATTTTAAAATTTAGTAGGACTCGGAGTCGGAGTCGGTCCATTTTTTGCCGATCCGACTCCAGGGACCCAAAAATGTCTCCGACTCCTCGACTCCGACTCCACAGCCCTGGATGCTACTGCTTACACTGTCTGATTTATGTTGCTTTAAATGCCTAATTAAGTCGTCTAGATAGCAATGAAGCGTCTGCAACAAAGAGGAATATGCAAAGTACCAACAACATTTCTGATGGTTTTTGCGAATGATCAGAGCTCTTTATACAGTCTCAGTGTTCCCTTTATGTATGCATTTTCCAGACACACTTTGCATATTGTAGGCTTTACAAATCTCCTTTAACAGTACACCCATTTTACAACACATTCATTTTAGACACAGACCTTTTGCAGAAGCAACAAGCTGCCGTAAAATGTAACCATTGTCTATTTAGTCAGTTTCATAATCTGAGGGTGGAAAGTGGAGGATGGAGTTTCAGGGTAGTTCTAAAACAAGGACATACTTTGTGACTCTCAAACACAAACTGCATTAATAACACTGGACTGTAGAATGCTAACATTTTTTAATAAGGAGCATGCCTTGTTTCAATGTAGACCAAGTAATGTGATAATATTGTCAGGGGTGTTTCTGCGTTAAAGGAGCATCAGTGACTACATTGGATCCTGCAATATTTTAGTAATTTTTTCTGTAATTCGTACACTAGATTTTAGAACAATTTTATTAGTTTTTTATCCTTAGCTACAGTCAATAAATATAACTGTATTTAGACATTAAAGTGCATGTAAACATAAGAATATGAAAAAAATAAACATATACACTTTACTCATCCAGGGACAGCGAACCCTAACGATTCCTGCTGGCTCGCTTCCACGCCGCCATGCCTGGAGCGTCGGGTCCTGCTCCCTCCACCATTCCTCATCTAAATCCAGTGACGCTCCAACCCTACAGTTTCACTGAACTCATATGTGGCTGGCAGCTGGGAGCAGGGGACAAGGGAGGGTGATGCCACGGTGGGACGTCACGGGTGGGTGGAGGATCGCTGCAATATGACAGCTTTACCAGGTAAGTATTTTTTTTTTTACTTCCTCCGATCAGCAATAGAAGGCAGATGTGGAGGTGGTAGGTCCACTTTAAGCTACCCTAGGTACACCTATATAATGACCAGGGCTGTGGAGTCGAGGAGTCATCACGCTGCTTTTCAGAGCTGATAGCATCGGCGGGCACCCTTTGTGTGCCGGCCGTTAGCTTCAATGAAGATGCCGGTTGAAACTAACAGCATCGGCCAGAGATTATCGGACATCACCGTTCTCTGGCCAGCCGAGCTGTGGGGCGTCAGCGATCTGTCACCCCATGTGGGCTCCCCCGATCGGCAAGCGCGCACGCCCATCGGTAGATCTGTAAAAAGATTTGAGTACAACCAATTAACTTGTGCACTCACGGTGATTGATTGTACTCTAATCTGGTGGGATCAATAGAGCCGGCTCAAAGGAACTTGATTGAACGGGGTTCCAACATGTTGGAAAGACCCCGTTCAATCTCCAATACTTTGCATGGAGACATAAAAGTATTGAAACAGCTGCAGCTCCTGCCTCCTCCACAGCCATCGGCTGTCAGTGTGAAGGGGCGGAGCCAGCTCTCCTCACTCGGAAGCTTTGTGATTGAGGCAGCTGTATGAGACAGGCAGCTTCTCCCAAGCTTGTGGCGTGTTGTAAATCACACACTGCAAGCTGGGAAGAACGGGTCCCCATTGAACAGGAATCGATGTGCCCATATGGTGCACATTGATTTCCATTCAATTGATGCCCGAGCAATGCCAGCGTGGTGCCTAGCTTAAGGAAAATGCAGCAGCATCTTCTGCCTAACTTCCTTTCTCTGCTTTAATTGGCCATCACAATCCAGTGTTGGTTTCCTGGCCAGTAGTTCTGTGGTTAATGTATGTTGCCTTCCTTTCCTTTAATGGATGGATAAACTACATAGCATAGCATATTAAATACAGAGGAGTTGGAGTCGAGGAGTCGGAGTCGAGGAGTCGGAAAAATCAGAGACTGAGGAGTCGGAGTCGGGAAATTTACCGACCGACTCCACAGCCCTGATAATGACACCATTTGTACGAACACTTGAATACCTTACATCTTCTTTTTTTTTGTAAAACTTCAAAAGTGCTGTTGTAAAAAAATGCTCAAAAGTGTTAGGAGAAAGCATATGACCTGTTTTTTTTTTTTTTTACCTATTCTCTGAACACACTGACCAACTTATGAAGAGACACATTTTACAATCTGGCACTGATCAACTTACCCATGAGTAGCTATTTTCATATGGGAGGAGATATGAGTCTTTGTTACAAAATGTATTTATTGCAATGCAGAATGTTAATGTAAATACACAACTCATGCTATCTAATTGTAAAATGTGTCTCTCCATAAGTTGGTCAATGTGTTCAGAGAATGGGTACTGCTAGTGCTAAAGCAGATAAGACCTCTTTTTGGCAGTGGTTTTTTGACTTGGCCGGAGGGTATGGAACAAGTATCTGCCTCCTGGGATGCATAGCTATTGTGCACAAGGTTTAGGTAAAGTTTTTGTTCAAGAAATATTTTTCTTCTGCTGAATTAATTATGCAATTTAAATGAGCTGGCTGCACTTAATGTGCTATTTTATTACCAATTAAATAAAAGACAATTATCCTGCTTGCAATACAGAAGACCCCCAAATCAAGATGCCAAATACATTTGCCGCAAAGAGTTGTGACTAGGATATTCCATAGCTGGAAAAGTGCCTCATGAAATAAGAAGTATGGGCAATCTTAATGAATTTTCAATAGATCTTTAGAAAGAATAACATAGAAGCTTTCCTTGTATTAAATTATTCAACAGTATGAAGCCATCTGCATATGTCAGGATTTTTGTAAAAATCCCTAACCATAAATATTCTCCTACTGCAGTTATTTTTATCTTTTTAGAGCTGAACTCCTGAAAGATATAAAAAAAAAACCTGTTAAGAGGCTGATAAAGGAATACGTCTTCCTTAAGGTAAGCAGAGAAAAATCCTGCATCAGGCAGAGCTATGCTAATATCAGGACCAGGTGGACAAATGTACTCACCTTTTGTGAGTACATGAGTACATTATGCCCAGCTTGAGAAATAGTAGCATGGACTAGGATTCATGTAATTGTTGGTGGAGAAGAAGTCGAGTGGGATTATTGCATTTAACTTATTTTGGAAGTAAAGAAGTAAAGATAAAAAAAAAATATTGAGCAGCATTGAGATTGATCTAGATCTAGATGAGAAGGGGAAATTAGACAATAGATGGAAAGAATTTTTTAACGGATGAAAAATGTCAGTAGAAATGTATAAGTTAAAGAACTATTTTATGGCTAGAGTGAAGGATGAGAAGAGATAGGGAGTTTAATAGAAAAGAACAGGAGCAAGTGAACAGATGGCAAGATAGGACTTGAAAATTGGCAAAGAGATTTTGTTCAGTTAAGAGTGAAACTATCAATGAGGAGGTTAGAGATGGGAATTAGATCCATATAATCAAGGGCGATTTACTAAAGGTTTAAATGTTTTCACGATAAATTGCAATCATTATCCAAAGATCTAAAAAGAGAATCCCTTTTAACTTATTATACCCACACCTAATATCTGCAACTCCTGAAGTAAATCAGCCTCATTTTATTTTAGGGTATTGGTAGTTGCAGAATGTTGGATTGTGGACTGTGGGAATAGGAAGGAAGGAAAGAATAGGAAGGAAGGAAAGAAAGAAAGAAAAGGAAGGAAGGAAAAGAAAGAGAAAAAGAGAGAGAGCGAAAATAAGAGAGAGTGAAAATGTGACAGAGCGAAAATGTGAGAAAAAGGAGAGAGCGAGAGCAAAAATAAATGAAATAAATAAATACGTAAAACATAATTTACATATAAATGTCATCTAATTGGCATTTATTTTAATTACTGAAACTCGAAAGTAGCTTCTGCATTTCCCACCCTCGGCTTATACTCCGTTTCTCCAGGTCTCTTAGGCTATGCCGCCACATTTGCAGCCGCGGAGCGATTTTGATTGTGCCATTGTTATTGAATGGGCTCTTCCTCGGCTCACCGTGATCACAGGGCCGTGGCCGCCCGAGGCTGATCGCCTCTGACCGAAGGCATAGACATGAATGGCCACAGTAAAAAAACACATCTCAATAATTGAGACGCGTGGAAACATAGCCTTAGGTAAAAGTTGCTACCTTGGCTTATATTCGGGTATATACGGTAAGTAAGGTAGGCCTACATGCTTTTGGTAGAAAATCTAAAGGAGACAGTAGAATTGTATCTAAAATGTGTGTCTGCGTATTTTAATGTTGACCAGAGGGCAAAGGAGAGCAAGAGGCGTCTTCCCTGTCTTATCATGTTTAGTTTTTACCTTATTTTGATGTGCATAAAACACTACGTATGCATTGCATTTTACAAGGGCTATTTAAACAGCAGAAATCAGCTCTGCTTTTTAAATGACCATTCATGGTTCATTTGAATAAGCAATGCTACAGTATGTGTACATTAGGTCTACATACATCTGCAGCGGGGGAAGTCTACATTTTTCAAGCCTTCATTTTACAGTGTTAAATAAGAATGTTATGCAGTGTTCTCAAAACATCTTCTAAATTTAGTTTAGTGCGTCATCGCTGCAACACACGCATATAAAGAGGTGCGGAGAACAATGTAATATTTTGAAGGGTTGTTTGTGTCTGTTCTGCTTTCTTTATGCGTTAGTCACTCCTGTTTACTTGTGAACGTCAGCATTCGTTATCAGCTGTAATAGTCACACTGGCTTCATGTTCAGAAATGAAACAGAAATAAAGAACGTGTTATCACAGTGAATGTCAACAGTTCAGCTCCTTAATAGAATAAATATAAAGAAGTAGCACCAGTGACCTATTGACACACTCTGCTACAAGCATTCCTCACTGTATGACCCAGTTTTTCCAGTTATAGGAGATGCATTGCTAAGAAAACACAAGACCCAAGCTGTATGTTTATTGTGCTCTTGTACTTTTGAAATGAGATAGAAAATGCAATATTATAGTAAAGGTAAAGCCCCCCATACACCTTTAGATCGCTCCATATAATTTCCATTAGATCTACCAACAACTCTGTAGTATAGTGTCCTCCCTGATAGAACACATAGTGATTGGAAGGTTTAGAAAGGTCCTCATATTACATGGTTTTGGTAAAAGAAAAGTTGATTGTACAGAAATTGTATGGAAAGATTGTAAGGTGTATGGGGGCCTTAAGTTTTATGTAATGGTGGCAGATCATACAGAAGCAAACACTGTCAATGTATTAAACAAAATGAGACTACATACCAATCCTATTCACATAAAAGAAAAAACGACAACATTCATATCAATCTATGCTGATTATTCCAATGAATATTATAAAACTTATTTACAACACTTGTCCGTGTAAACAAAAACAACATTTAACAACTTGCTATAACAACAACTACTCAAACTACCTCTTTCATGTTTAATGATAATGCAAAAATTCACCTTAATATTATTTGGACTTCCTCATTACATGGCTCATCAACTAATAAACACTTTGGCAAAACAGTTTGTGGATCAACTATATTCAAGGTTGCAGATCTGACAAGAATAGGTCTAGCACCCCCCCCCCCCCCCCCCCCCCCCCCCCCCCCTACTAGACACCATCATGGAGATGGAGGGTGTGAGATACAATAGAAGGTAGAACTCCATTGTGTTACCAAGATTGGAATACCTTCTTTAACCTATTAGTCCCACTTCCAGCTGCCGGATACATAAAGGACACATTAGCTTAAACATATGCTGCTCCTGCCTTTAGTTAACTTCAATGTCCACTATTCTCTCAGCATGCATATCAACCATACACCTTTGCTGTCCTATTTCTCCAGACTCTCCACTAGGAAACTGGATATCGGTTTGAACCATAATACCCACAGAGCTACCAGAGTTGAAATGCTTCATCCTTAGGAAGCCAGAACAAGGGTGAATGGGTAGACTGATTCAGGTGTTGATGGTGTCTGGTTATATACAGTAACATGAAATATCTGCAGGGGTACCAGGAGATGGTGTTTGGTACTCGCCCCATATGTAGGGTGGTCTTCCTCACTGTCCTCTGCCTCAGCTTCCTGCATGGTAGGTTCTGCTGCAGATGGACCTCCCTATTCCTGAACGAGCCTCCGATTAGCTGCCTCCATTCACATGTCCCCAGCTAGCTTTGAGTCACATGTAACTCTCTGTTTGAACCCCCAGATCTCATACCTCAGTAGTGCAACCGTGCATTTTCTGACTTAGTAACTAACCCCTGAGACTACCTGCAGTCCAAATGTCATCCTTTCATAGTCACATTCCAGCTGTCACACAGTGCTTTTCTCTTATCAGATTTTACTCTTTTATCTCCCAGATCCCCAGATGGGATTATTAATGTACATTCCCAATTTTACACCCCTAACTACAACTTTTTATAGTTATTCATGTTTCCCTGCGGTTATCCAAGTGACATAAATTGTATACATTTAGCTGCAGATGCCCAGACACAGAGTGCCTCCAAGTTGTTAGTAAGCATATGAGCTTTGTAACAATAATGCAGGTACGCATAGCTAGTTTTTGGCCCCTTTTGAGTACCATTTATGTGCACCCCTGTGTATGTGTAATGTTCCCTTAAACAACATTTTATATATAAACAATTCTTGATATTTTCCCTATTTTATTCTCCTGATTTTTGTATTGCTTTTTAAATAACTGTAGAAGTTTACAGCAAAATAACAATTGATATTTCGGTTCAAAGTCATTCTGGCACCAAGTCCCAGAGTGGTGCTTTCAGTTACTGTATATAAAATTCAGAATGGGCGTCATTATTGTGACTACTGTGCACCAGAAACTGAAACCAAACTATGCATCTAGAAATAAACAATAACACAAAATATCCCTTTCTAATGACAACCAACTCCAAATGCTAAACTATAAAATGTATCCATCCATACAAACCAATAACAGAGGTATATGGGGAAACTCTATATGTATTGATGCCAGTGCAGCCCCCTATAAATGATGTAGTGAAGCTGATCTACAGCTTGAAAGTGCATACTTGCATTAAGCATACAAGGAATTATTGATGTAAATCTTTTACTGCTTAGTAAATTGAATATCTCTGGTCTGTCTGGCTTTCAGGACTGTTTCTCACAATGCCAGACAGAGCAAGAAGCCATAAGAGAGAGTCAGGAAAAGAAGCCAAAAGTGGTTATAAAACTTATGAAACAGATGCTTTTAACTTCGCTAATCATTTGTTCCCGCTTGGTTTTCTTGGGCACATAAAATTAGGTTAAACAGTTTTCCAAAAGCTGTAATTGAACAGGAGCACATTCTCCTTTGATATTATGATGCATCTTTGTGTTGTGCCGACGCAAGTGTTCCATGGGGGTCGCTATGGCAACCCAATAAATGAGTTGCCTAAGTATGAGGTAAGCAAATGCTGGTCTTATAAACCTGGTGAATGATTTACTTTTATGAAAGCATATATGCAAGGTTTGTAGATGTGTATTATTTCAGGTGGCACCTATCTTTTTAAGATTATCATGTGTGTATGTGTATATATATATATATATATATATATATATATATATATATACACACACACACACACACACACACAGTATAAGGGGGCAAGCTCAATCGGTAATGGCAACTGTAAATTATAGATTAAGAAAAGGAACAGTTCACATGGGTTTGCCCTACAATTTGTACATCAAGACCAGTGGTGGGCAACTAAGTTGATATGGAGGGCCACAAGTGCGGCCCTCTACATCACTAAAGGGCCGCACATAACATTTTAAATTTATACTGACTTATATAAGCATTTTATAATGAAAAAATTAAAGCAGGCATAGCTGGAAGACAATATCCACAGGTTGGACACATGCGATCAAGACCATTGCAAAAACAAAAGCCATTAACTATACGCATTTCAGTTCATGTACCCAACACAAACATGCTGCACATGTACCTCTCTTATGTTTGTCATTGCTCAGCCTCTTCAGCCAGTAGAGTAATTCCAAAGCAGAGATAGAGAGACCTAACAATTAATCAGCTTATATATACATAAAGACAAGCAAGAGTTGTTTAGGTCTGGCTGCCAGATCAGGTGCCTACTAAGCAGTCATTGCCCATTTGCTGCCCCTCATAATGTCTCTTATTTTTATTTTTCAGCGCCCTGTGAAGGCCCCTTCAAGTTTGAGGAGAAAGAAATGTTGGCTGTCCTGTGAAGCCTGCCACAGGAACAGACAGTAGGCAGAAAGGGAACAACATGTGTTTGACTGTACTTGCATCTGGACTACACACCGCTCCAAACAAGAAAGGAGCAGTGGGTGGAGAATTTCATCTCTGTGATCATTCTGTAAAATAGGTTTCGTCAACATCAATTTGTAAATGTTCTCAAACTAAAATGACAGATTTCTACAAATCACCAACTCATATTTTCCAGAGAATAAGCCTAGACGTTATTTGGCCCAAGTCAAACTTTCCATGCTTTTTTATCCACATCTCCTGGCTCTGTTTTACATTTCATTTCAGCTCTATTTTTAGCTTTTATAAATGAAGCCTGCACAAGAGATTTTGTTGCAGTAAGGACTGCAGATGCAAACAAACATCTTGAGTAACATCTTAAGTAAGGCTTATAAAATGCAGCCGTGTCTGTATTCTATCCTCCTTTGCTACCAGCTTTACAAGACTCAACCTAAACCTTTGCATTTTCCACATGAAGCCTGTGAGCCAGATGTGAATGTTCACATTCCACAACAGCCATAAACTCAATATTGGGGTACTCAAAAGAAATACTACACGCCACAAAAATACAGTTAAAATATTTCAAAACTGGCAAGAGGCAGCGGCTACTTTTATTCATTACAGCCTAAGATGTCTAAATCCATGGCCACTGTGATCTGCAAGGTTCATTCCAACCTAGTAGTGAAGATCGCTCTCCTGCACATTACTAGTGGGGGCAAGAGGAAAGTATGTGAGATAATAAGGTAGGTTCTGCAATTCACACACTGGGTAGTTTTTAACTTGGCAGAACTAAGTTCTAGGCACCTGGTACACATCATTCTCCAAGATCCAAAATACCAACATTTAAGGGCTGGAGCCTTTTCAGAACACTCATGGACAATGAGGCAGATACAATATATTTCTTAAAGCTGTTTTAAACGCAAATTAAAAAGACAGACATACATTAAACCGACACAATACTTACCTGTCAGCAGTTCAGATGCTGGAAAACTGCTACACAAAAAAAAAACCCGCACTATACTCACTTCACTTGCTTGCAGTTCCCATGCCGGCATCTTAGCTCCTGTTGACGTGCAAACACTTCCACCCTCACTGTCCCCCCTCTCCTCCCCCCCCCCTTCACGCCACCTCCCCTTCTGTCTCTTCTCTATCGGAGCTGTAGAGACTGGTGGGGGGGGGGGGGGGGTGTGAAGAGGGGGGATCAGCTGCTGACGATTTCCTGCCTGGGAGAGATGTCCCAGTCACCAGGCGACACGTAATGCAGTGGGAGGGGAGCACTCGTAACCAGCTCCTCTCCAGCTGTCAGAAGATTTTTTTCTTTACAATAAAGGATGTCAGCAATATCGGCTGAGCTGCAGCTGATAATGCTGAGTGACCTCCCAGGTGGTAGGTCCGCTTTAAGACTTCATACCAGTTTCAGGTGGCATGAGCCATTTTTGTAAAGCACTTTTTGTAATGATGTGAATCTGCTGCTAGCAGCTTTAGTTTAGAATGTAAAGTCAGTTCAACAATATAGTCCTGTAACATGTAACTTAATTTATATAGTGTAGTGGTGATTAAATGCTTATGATCCATACAAAACCTCACTTTTGATATAGAATAGATCTACTGATGCTAGTGAGCCAAAAGGCTAAAACCTGGGCACCCTCGGCCCCCGTCCAAAGTAATGGAGATCAAACAGGGGTTGCAGCGCTCAATTGTGCTTGAATTAATTAGGAAATCATGCCGTGTATGCCCAGCTTAAGAGTAGTCACTCGAGTGACATGTTATAGCAGGGGTGTAAAACTAGTAAAAATGGACAGTGGGACAAATTTAAAAACTTGGACAAAGTCACTGGCCAACCTTAATATTTACTGAAAAATATAATAACAACAGGGAGCCAGAGTTTGATATCCCTGGACTACACACTGTACACACCGGGATGGGGGTGTGTAGTCCATGTGTGTACGGTGTGTTTAGTTTATGTGTGCCTGTCTGTGGCTACATGCGCACTGTACATGGCCTAATGACCCCTTGTATGGGTCACTTTCTGTCCCCCTTTGCCTTCTCTCAGACTTATCCTGGTACTGCTTTCCCCAAATTAGCCTTTCCTGCACCCCCCCCCCCCCCCCCCCCCCCCCCCCCCCCCCCCCCCCCCCCCCCCCCTACCAGCTGCAAATCGGTTCTCCAACCGTGGGAATATAGCATGCCCTGGGTGGCCGGGACTGTGATGATATTTGCTTGGTGGGCCAGAGTTTGACGCCTATGCTTTATTGAAATCAGCTTGACTTCTCACCTACATGCTACATTAGAGGTTATATAGAAGGCTCAAGACGCTGAGTAACAGAAATAAAAATGTAAAGAAAGCAATTAAAAACTCCCAAACACCAATGACTTGTGAAGTCAGAAATGAAGTATAAAGCCTATGTAAACCTTTAGCATAGGGTTACAATTCTTGGAGTCTTGGACAAATGTAGCTTTGTGAAATATTTAATAGTTGGGACTATGCATGATTTCATTGATAAAAGTACAATGCAAAACGACTTAAAGTGGACCTACCATGTTGTAGGTAATTTTCCACTATTGGCATCAGGCTGCCGATAGCTACTGCAAGCACTGATTAAAAAAATCAAAAAAATCTGAAAGCAGCAGGGGCCAGTTTTCCGAGGTAGCCCCTCTCACGTTGTGACATCGTGCCTGGGCGCTTGTCATAGCTGAAAGGGCTCTTGGGAAATCATCTCAGCTCCTCGGTCTGTCAGCAGAAAAATACCCCCTCCCTCTCCAGCTTGGGAGGGAGGGAGGGGGGGGGGGTTCTTCTGCAGTGAGGAGAGAGGAGCTTGTGCTGCCAGCTGTCAAAGTGTTCGTGATAAGACCCCCAATCCATGTCATCCCCATATCACCTCCACATCTTCATCTTCTGCTTCACATCAAATTCCATCCCTCCCTGTCACCTAGTGTCATCCCCATCCATCTACTTCACATCAATATTCCATCCCTCCCTGTCACCTAGTGTCATCCCCATCGGTCTACTTCACATGAAATTCCATCTCTCCCTGTCACCTAGTGTCATCCCCATCTGTCTACTTCATGTCAAATTCCATCCCTTCCTGTCACCTAGTGTCATCCCCATCTGTCTACTTCACGTCAAATTTCATCCCTCCCTGTCACCTAGTGTCATCCCCATCCGTCTACTTCACATCAAATTCCATCCCTCCCTGTCACCTAGTGTCATCCCCATCCATCCACTTCACGTCAAATTCCATCCCTCCCTGTCACCTAGTGTCATTCCCATCCGTTTACTTCATGTCAAATTCCATACTCTCTGTCACCTAGTGTCATCCCCATCCGTCTACTTCACGTCAAATTCCATCCCTTCCTGTCACCTAGTGTCATCCCATCCTTTAGCTTCACTACAATCTCCATCCCTCACTGACACCTAGTGTCATCCCTGTCCTTCTGTTTCACTTCAGTCTCAATCTCTCCTGTCTCCTACAAGGTCATCCTTCAGCTTCACTCCTGCCTGCTATGCAAACTGCAACACACATATGCAGCACATGGATCTCTGGAAGGACCAGAACTGTCCTCCCATACCAACCCCTTTGGGATTGGTGAATATGTCTGCAGGGGAGGGGCACCTTAGTCATGTCCAACATAATGGGCGGAAGTGGCTTCAGGTGCCAATACTTAAGATGGTGCCTTAGGGAATGAGGAAGTGAAGATTGTAAGTACCTTTTTTTTCCTGTGTAGCAGTTTTCACAGATGTATACTGCTGACAGGTGAGTTTAATGTCAATGTAATGTATGTGGGGGATTTTTTATTTTGAGTTTACAACCACTTTAACTAAGAATCCCAGTTTTTATTTGTATGAAGCTGGCTGGCATCACTGTGGACCTACTGATTTGTATCAGGTCTAGCAAGTTGGAGAGTTCACATGACAGATGTAGCAGTGCAAGTATGTCTGACAGGTACATTTTCCTTATATGTTAGACTCTCTGAAACGCTCAGGGAAAATCTGCCAGGATCTGGATTTTAACCAAAACAAACGTCAATATAATCTTTGAAAATTCCCCATTTCTTTATAGTCAGAGCTTTCGAACTTTAACTAGCATTCATGGAGTTAAACACATCAGAGACACTATTCCTTAGTGGAATGTCAAAGTACTTGAGAAACTTGATACCTGAAAGGGCTTCTAAAATTCTGAACTACAAAACGAGTGCAGTCATCTAGTTTTCAAAGCAATTTTAGTGCTGCAAGCTAGTTTTGCTCAGGGGACAGGCAATATTGCTGTGCTATGACAGCTGGAGCTGTAGACAGCGGTTTGTTTCTTTATAGGACCGGTATAGACTTATTAAAAAACAGTTTATTACTGCCTTTTTACAACACACCGCTTAGTTTTTCCAATGTGACCCAGCCCTAGAAATATTCTCTCTGGTTAAGACATACAGTTACAAAGGTGGGTGCCACTCAGCAGCCACCCTGTAACTGTAAAGGTGGTAACACATTGGTTGATACCTGATCGACCCCATCGTGGTGGCGTCACATATCAACAAACAATCGTTTAGCGAATGGATGAGCACCACTTTGCGCAATCAATTCCGTGCAATACTTTCCCTGGTCCCCCTCCAAAGTTATGGCAATCGAGCAGGGATTTACTAACATGAAAGGGTTGCCGCATTTGATTTCTGAATGCGGCCAGAGATCAATCGGAAATCGAAAGAAAAATCAACCCATGTGTGGGTACCTTAACAGTACTGCTCAGTAGAACAGTTGACAATATTCAGGGGTGTTTAGCGGCCAGCTGTCAATCATGACCAAATGCCCCTACTCTATCCCTATGGGCCACTCCAGTATAGTATCTTAGTTGGTTGGGAGTGGTAAACACATCGTTCCCACCTGACCAACTGAATTTAAACCTAAGTGGATGCATCATTAGGCAACTGAAAAGATAAACATGGACACAAATGGTGGACCATGAACGATATGAACATACAAATCTACATGCTTAAGAGGGGTATTTGATACAGTAACAATATTACAAGTGATTAATGGAGGAACAGAGACTCTGGAAATGCTTCCTCTTGCATGGGGACATTAATTACATCACTTGATGACGCCTTCAGAATGTTTGCCTATACACAGACACTGAACCAGAGCTCAAGGATAGCTTTAACTGTAAAAGGGACTATACATTTGATATGGCTGCTGTCATGTTAGGAATATAAAGGTTACTATTTAATAAATACTCCCACATTTCTCCCAAATGGCATGGCACACTTAACATTGGCAAATGAAAACTTTTAATACCAAAAAAATAAGAGCAGCAAAAACGTATTTGTGTCTCGGTTTCCTTACAAATATAGTACAGGCAAATGTTTACTTGCCTCAGATATTTGGATTACACAAATAATATGAGAATAAACATACGCTGCATTCAAACATGATAGTGTTGGATTTAAACTGCATTTACAGTTGTGCTCATAAGTTTTCATAGCCTGACAGAATAAAATAAAAGTAGATGTGGATGAGGTGCTTTATCTTCTCGGATGGTAAAGCTGCCAATTCTTTCTGGCAAAAAGCCTCTAGTTCCTGCAATTGCTTGGGCTTGCAGTCTCCCCAGACTGCCTCAATAATACCTTTTTTTGCTGTAAGCATTGACAGGTTGACTTTTGTTTTAGATCTTTGTAATGTTCAATGAACAGCTTGAACAGCTGTGGCTGATGAGTGCAAATTTTCCTCCAGTATTTTTCTAAACTTACTGTATTCATATTACACCACCTTGTTTCACAGTAGGAATTGTGTACCTTTCATCATAGGCCTTGGCGACTCAACTCATTTAGCATTTGGTTGTGGCCAAAAAGTTTAATTTTAGTCACTCCAAATTCTGGCTGGCACAAAGTAATTTGGAGTGACTAAAATTTAACTTTTCAGGCTTTTCTCTGCATTGATTGGCATATTGTAAGTGGCATACTTTGTGGCATTTGCATGAAAAAAGTGCCTCTTTATTGTGCATCTTGAAACAGTCCCCTCACATTTTTCCAAAGAGTCTTGTATTTCACTTGAAGTTATTTGTGGGTTGTTTCTTGAAACCCGAACAACTTTTCTGAAAGTTGTGGCTGAAATTTGTGTTGATCTACCTGAACGTGGTGTGGTTTCAAAAGAACCCCTAATTTTCCACTTCTTAATTAGAGTTTGAACACTCAAATTCCTTTGATATGCTTATATCCCTTTCCTATATCAACTACTTTTGCCAGCACATCTGTTGACAATTCTTTTGCTTTCCCCATGAACATTTATACACAACCACTAATTACAAGCAAACAGATCAAAGGCGAAGATGATGACCTTTTATAGTCATCGTGACCCTTTTGTGTCATGTTGTGTGCATGCAGGCCTAATTACCAGTTTATATAAAACATTTGATTGGGTCTTTTGGGTAGTTGTTCAAAAAGAAAAAACAAAGCGGTTTAATAAATAACTTCACCCAACCACTAACCATGAGTAAAAAAGCTTTTGTGTTATAATTCCTATTTTCTGAAATTTTTTTAAGAAATCATGAATTCTGCTAGGGTGTGTAAACTTCATGAGCACAACTGTATCTTAAGCAGCTGTTTGTTTGCGAATACTCTATGAATGTTGTTTCCCTGATTTTCTGAAAGGTATTATCCAAGTAAGAAGGCCATGTGTTGTCATAGAGGTGGCTGCATAACAAGGAAGCATGTGCCAATTAGTTCAGTAAAAAGCCCATCGAACCTGCATATAGTGGATTACACTGCACATAATGTTCAGCTAAATTGATTTTAAAAAAACAACCATCTTATATTTGCTTTTTAAATGATATTTTGCTTTCTTGCAACCCAGAAAACAATAAGTTAAGTCTGGAATAGGTGAATGGAGTTTTTCTTTAAACTTATATTGGTAATACAACATCTAACAATACATTATATAAGCACCAGGCCAGTTACTCTGTAGCATGATAAACTCTTTGCACAAATAATAAAGAAAATACTGCAAAATATATAAAACATCCATGTATTATCATTAGGATTACAATAGCATCCTGCAGTGTTAATTGAAAGTTGGAAAAATATTGACAACAGGAGCCCGTATATTACGGCATATTATGTTATGGTGGTAGGTAGTAGAGTGTGGCAAAAAATTGAGCATTGGACTAATTAACAGATGACAAAATAGTAACCCATCAAGGTGCCTACAGAAGTTAATGATCTTAAGAGGTGTGATAATCCGCAACTGAAAAACCCAGGCAAAACATTAATACATTCTAGAGACTGGTGACATCTATGGACAGCTGCAATCTGAGGTATGTTGGCCACTTAACACTGACAGTATTTGAAGTTAACTGTCAGTGACTATAGTCATAGGTTCATAAGATAGAATTGCCCCACTCCGGATAAAATTTCCGCAATTGCTTTATTTTTCACATGAAAATTCATATACACATACACACATACAGGCAACAATGAAATACAGTACCCCTAGGTTGAGGTGACCCCCAGGGGTGCTGTATAAAAGCAATTTTATCTGTAGTATGGAACCTCTATCTTTTAGACATATGAGAAGGGGCTTTGGTGGCTCACGCACCTGGAGTTTTGCACGATATATCAAGCCAGAAAGGGAGTCTGTGTTGGGAGCTGCCTGTTAACATGGCGAGGGCAGGTCTCACCCTCCTCTATACATTAGTGACTATAGTCAACTGTAGGACGTGTATTGTATATAATTCCAACCATATGAGTGCTCATTCTTGCTCTACTGCCTTACACGACATTTAATAATGCACACTTTATTTTAACATGTGATGTTACAGCAATAAAAATTTGATTTAGTCTAAATCCTTTACTCTACACGATTTTTAGTCTTTTTGAGGGCTACATTTTCGGTTGTATACCTGAACATTACATTTATTCAAATGTGGGATTAGATGCTCTCAATCAAGCACTGTTACCGAAAGCACTTCTTTGGCAAGATAAGATTGATTTTGTGCAGACAATTTAATGTCCTCCTAATATTATTTAATAGATCAATGGACATATGAGAGGGAAACCCATTATGAGAAGCAGAATGAAATGTAGCAAACTATATAGTTGGTTGAGTAAGGTGTAACAGAAAGACAATGTCTAAAATGCCAGTTAAAACCAACAGCAAATCATATTTAGTTGTTGTCAGAGAGTACCAGCAGCGTGGACCAGCACAAAGAGAACCTAGCTTTACACACGAATTGACTAAGCTCTAATAAGAAAGAATAGAATTTAAAGGTTTTCCCTTAATGACTCTGACCTTTTGTAAACCAGATTCTGGCCAAGAGAAGGCATGTGGAAGGAAGATAGAGAGGGAGTATGCCCATCAGTTTTCATCTGTATGGTTTAAAAATATTTTTAAAAACTTAAATATTTTGCTGTTTAGATTTCCACATTTTGTTCTTCTAAACACATATGCAGAAATATTACAATATTTTGATTTGAAAATAGAAAATGGGTCTTCTTACCTTTGAAATAAGCTCATCATGATTTGCAAGATGTGCTCTGCAGTGGATGCAGCTGTACGTTCTGTGGCAAGAGGGCAAGTATGCCTGAAACGTTTTGGACCTTGTCATTTTCACCATTGGGGCCACCGAACGCTGAGTAAATTCTGGAGTGGCCCACGAGGCGCTACCGCAGGAAGGGTCGCACGGGAAACACCGGAACACGCAGGTAAAGGCCGTGGTTTGGCAGGTTGCGGGTGTGGGGGCAGGCTCCACACACTGAAGAATACACTAACGGTTGACAAAGTGACCCCAGCACAATTACCTACAAAAGTAAATGGATTTTAAGTAAAAGTTAAATTAGGAATAGCAAAATACTATTTGTTAAAATAAAATACTTTTAAAGTTATTATTAGCAGTCTACAAAGGAGTGGGCCTTTTAAATCAAAAACACATGACAAGCAATCTCACAGCTTAATTACAATCAAATCTCAGGAAGCAAGTTAGAGGTAACCCACATATGCCAATATCCTTTAATATGACATGTTGTACCATGAAAATGATCAGCAATGGTAAGGTCAGGGAAGCTGTGGCTGCTGTGAAGAATATACAGTATGTGGAGCTTCAGGAGAAAGAATAATATATAGAGTACTGTGCAGGTTGAAGCAATATGTGTATGGGATAAATATATTTGGGTACATTATGTTGTGTGCCAGCTTTTGGATTTATGGTGGCATTAACTGTGTTTGTTTTGACAAATGGTAGAGTGAGTTATTTGTTTAACCAAGACTTCCAGATTCCACCATATTCAACAAACAGGCACACTGCGAAATAAGGGCTTGTTTCCATTGATGCGATTCAGGGCGTTTGCAGCCGCGCGGCCGCCGCCGCATCCATTGGAAACTTCAATGTAGTTTCCACTGGTGCGGTTGTGCGAGTTCGGGTGCGGATGCGGTTTAGGGCGCGTTTCTGAACGCTAGCTGCAGCGTTTAGAAACGCATCTGCGCCCCAACCGCATCTGCAATACAAAAAACATTGCATCACAAAAACGCCCAAAAACGCGCGACAACTTGAGGCTTAGTTTCCACTTGAGCGGAAGCCCGCGGTGCGGCTGCCGCCGCTAAGGACCGCCGCCGCTAAGAACCGCATCTCATGCGGTTTTTAGCGGCGGCCATTCATCCCTATGGCCGCGGTCAGTGCTGGGCGGCCGCGGAATCGCGCGGACAGGGGACCAGCGCCATTGAAATGAATGGGCGTGGATGTAGCCGCACCGCGGGCTTCCGCTTCTAGTGGAAACAAGCCCTGAGGCATGCGTTCAGCCGTGCGGCTGCAACCGCGCGGGAACGCTGCAATGGAAACAAGCCCTAAGATGAAAGACAAAGCAATACCCTCAATATGCGCCATCACAGGAAACACACACAGACATAACACATATTACACATTTATGGCATAGTGCTACAAGCCCTCCATTCTCACCACAAAACCAAATTACTACTTTCATTAAAGCTCAGAAAAACTATTCTAAACACAAAAAAATAGAAAGGAGAAAGGGTTTGTGACAGAATCTACTGTATAGTCTGCTGTGGTTCATAAACAGATAAAGATATTCAAGGACTTTCATTTATGTTGAAAATAGGTTATTTTGCAGGCCCCATTTTGTTCTTTTATGTCAGCTGTACAGTGGCCATTGTAAACCTTCAACAGTCCAAAAACTATTTGATTCAATAGAATAAAAATGTCAATAAGTGTCCAAAGTTTCTGAAATGGTATTCAAACCTTTCTGTGATGCTGTATAGGAGTTGCTCTCACATTGGTATCAGCCCAACGTTACAAAAATGCAATGTTATCATGGACTTTTTGGAAAATTTAGGGCGACTTAAATCCTGTAGTCACAAACCACCACAAGTTCATTTTAAATCAATAAGTGTTTGATGAGAGGTCAGGGGGTGGTCATTAATGGTCTATAGGCAGCCATGGCATAGAAGCGCCTTAACACAGCCTCACAGAACCTAATGTCTAAACTGTGTGGGCAGCACAGTGACTCTGGGGTTAGCACTATGGACATGCAGCCCTAGCATCCTAGGTACAAATCTCTGTCTGGGCAGGGAGTTTGCATGTTCTCCCCGTGTCTGCATGGGTTTCTTCCAGGTACTCTGGGTTACTTCCACCATGTTTTCCGATCAGACCACTGATCCCCCAGTGATCTCCTCTCTCAGGGAAGGCGGGTGGAGGGGCAGTAGAGGGAGTGCTCGCCCAGGGCGGCAATATCCCTAGGACCTCCCCTGTTTTCGATTTTACATATACATGGTACTATGGGACTATGATAGGGACACTTGATTATCAGCTCCATTAGCGATATGACTACAAATAGCAGTGTAATATGTTGGCACTATATAAGATAATAACTGTGCAGCATGAGTACAGTCACAAAGAGTCAGTAAGTAGGTATCAAAGGGTGTGGATTTTGTATTGATTTTAAGTACAAATTACATAAAAATAAGATATTTAATTAATTCTGAAAAAACTTTAGTTTGAGTTAAATAAGAATAGAAATAAAACTGCTACCTGTACCGTATTCTGAAAAAATCAGCCAGTAAAACCCTCACTTCGATTTATGTTGGTTATATAAATAGATATATCTACAATTGTCTATGTTGGGTTCTGAAAAGCTCTGCCTAGTTGGTTCTCATTCTGGTTTGTTGGTTATATGAATAGAAGTAACTGAAATATATAAAATATCTCTGACAAGACAGGTTTAAACATAATAACTCTCTATGTATATTAAATATCTAATATGTACTGTGTGTGTTCTTGCTATTAATTGCCACTATCAGTTTATTGTATACACAATCTTCAATACACAAATAAAAAACAAACAACTCTTTTTTAACTTCACTTAAAACCAATGTTTTCTACCGTATATACTCGAGTATAAGCTGACCCAAATAAAGTCAGAGGATTCTAAATGAGAAAAAATGTATAGAAAGCACCATTGCCCCTAGGAATTAATCAAACAGGGTTAATCTTAGTGCCACAATCTCAATAAAGTTAAGAGAGCACAGGTTTATTGTTATTACAGGCTGGGGTTTCAAGGCAATTCTTATGATCAAACATGAAAATAAGTTTCCATTTAAAAAGTCTTTATTTTTATTATTGGGAGCAATACATGGAATGGAAACTTATTTTGATGTTTGAATCTTAAGTAGTGGAGTTTTCTAATTTCACCAGCCGATCTCTGGAATGCTTCTGCAGGGAAACCAGCGAACACCCAGACAGGTAAGTGGGGCCCTGACTCGAGTATAAGCCGAGGGGGGCTTTTTCAGCCCTTTTTAGGCTAAGAAACTCTGCATTGTTTGCTGGGTTTGATATTTGAAGCTGAAAACTCTGGTGGGCTGCGACAAATATAGTTCCAATGCTGGGAAGGCTTTTACTGTTGCATTATGGAATGAAGGTTGCTTGCTCCTAGGTATTGTTCAATTAGGGGGTTGAAACCCCATGCTCAAAGGTCTCAATGAAGATACTATACTAAAGATAAGTTATCGTCACATTATTCAAACTAGACTTAAGGTGGGTTTACATATGTAGATATTTTCAGTCAAACAACGAAGAACGAAAAATTTTTGGTTGATTGCACAAAAATCTAGAATTGTTTGATGGATACATTTTGTTCGACCTTGAACAAAAAAATCATTTGAAAGGTCATCGAACATGTTGGTAAATTTTTATCTGTCGTTGTAATTTCAAATGTATTTTCATTTGACATCAGTGATTGACGAACAAAACCAACGTTACATTTGATAAATGAACGAACAATATTCGATGACATCGAATTGGCAGGTGATTGAAGAAAAAAATCTACACATCTAAACCCACCTAGCCAAGTCTTTATGGACCCTACTCTCTGCACTGGACATTTTTTAACAGAGAAAGAAATTACCCCAAATTGTTCACACCAAAATCAGCTTGCCTGATACTGTTAAGGCCAACAGAGTAAGCAGAAATGATCAAATGATCCTGACCAGTAAATCAGAAAAGATCAACCTGATTAGCTCATCACATTATAAGCTTCTCCCCAACTTCTCTTACAGATCTTGCCATCCCAAGGGTGATGATGTTTGAATCATACACCTTTCGAGTTTTCTGTCAGATTTCCTTTAGATCTCCTTTTGTTTTACCAAAACCATGTAATATGAGGGACTTTCTGAACCATCAAGTCTACCTGTGTTCAATCGCAAAGGACCCTATATAGACTACATCCTTGTTGGTAGATCTAAAGGATATCTGACAGAAACATCTAAAGGTGTATGGCCAGCTTAAGTAATGGCCATTTTACACAAGAGGAAATGGGAACAAAAAGGTGTTTTTTTCTTTTTTTTTTTTATCATTAAAGTTTCACAAAAAGGTGTTTTGCTCAAATCTGAAATATTTGCTCAACATTTAATAAAATTTATTGATTTCAAACAAAAAATTGCCAATTTAAATTTTGGCCAATGGCGAGCTTAATGTTTTCATATTAAAGTGGACCTTTAATATGATCAGGTAAAAAAATAATAAATAAACAAATCTTGGAAAATTCTGCAATGCTCCACCTCCCCTGTGACTTGCCGCTGTGTCGGCCCCAAGGAAACTTTCCCATGCCCCATGCGCCCGCAGCCAGCCACATATGAATCGGGTGACGGAGAGAGAGGGAGTGTCACCCGATTCAGATCAGGATTGGTGGCTGAAGTGCAACTGGAAGCGTCTCGCTCCTCCATCTTGAAGCTTAGAGGACTGGACACTCCAGGCATGGCGGCATGGGAGAGAGCAGTCAGGTAAGGGAAGTATTTCTTTTTAGGGGGCGCTGTCCCTGGATTAAGACCCCATTTATATGTTTATTTTTTTTCTAGATTAAATCCACTTTAAGAATTCTTCCCTCACAATAGATAGTATTTCCTCACATATCCCCCAAAATAAGAGAATTACTCTTCATTTCAGGGCAGAACCATGTAAATTATTATTCTAGGGGAGTAGATTTAAACATCAAAACACAAGATTTATGCGGCATTCACATGGGCTGCTAACAGAAAGCGCCTGCACACGGTGTGCAGGTGCTCATGAGGCATTTAGAAACACCCCCATTCTATCCATATGGGGCAGAAGCCTAAAAAATCAATCAAGGGATCTCTCATGTTGCGTCTTCCTGGCGTTATCGCTTTTTGGGTATCCAGGTGCTGGAAAGGTAGCGTTTCCAGACACCCATGTGACTGCCCTCAAAGATTATGTGATTTCAGCAACACAACATGGTATATTATAATATTATTACATTGCATTAGATAAAGCGGAGTCTTAATTTACTGCAGTGTATATTGCCTGTTGAAACTTATTAGAGACATCGCTTTTTCGCTTTGATATCCAACTGTGCTTTTCTGCTTCACAATTGTGAAATCAGGAAGTGGTATTTGTTTTCGTTGTACATACTTGTGTCAAATTTATGGCAATGCTGCCTGTATTAATTGCAGTCTTTGTGTCATATCCAAGGCTAGCTTACAAGGAATGAGCTAAAATAGAAACACACAAACTGCCATTGCTGAGGCATTCCAAGGGTCAAGATGCAATCATACTGAAAATTATAATCAGTTTTTCTGCTCAAAATTCTAGACAACCTTGCTTTGTAACAGCTGATAGTTGATAAACCCCTTTTAGAACAGCAATCTGCCATAACACAGACGAAAGGCCTTTAATTCTTTAAAACATCGATCTACAGTAATTGAAGAATACAGGAATGAATACTATAAAGTGATTCTACAAAAATGAGGCACGGATTCACTGACCAGAGACCTTCTGACTTTGACCACCTTACTAAAGGTGGGAGGTATAAAAAAAGTCATACATACTATAGTGATCAGCATGGGACTACTGCAAAGCCACTTCTGGTACTTGGTGGCAGGGCGCAGAAGGAAAGCAACAATTAAGAATGTCATGTAAACAACTTCACCCCACATCAAATAGTTAAAGGTGTCCAACCATTTAAAAACTAAAACATTGCCATGAATTCTATACAGAGGGGTGCTGCCTGGTGCCTGGATATGGGCGTTAAGGTTTCCATACACGTAGCGATCCGCGGCTGACCGGTTTGCAGCAATCGATCGCCCACAGATCACGGGTGCCCATATGAAGCGACAGATCCATGTTGCCCAAACTCTCGATCGGCCAGAGAACAGACATGTCAGTATTTCTCGGGCCGATCCCATTACTCTTACACTGAAATCGGTCTCCCGAGAATCCTGCAGCCATCTCTGCATGTATGGGAGCCTTAAGGCTATGTTTCCACCGCATCTAGGGCTCCATCAACCCCTCCTAAGCACACAACCTGCCTGCTGCACTGACAGTTTCCAGAGTGGAGCCAATCTGCCAGCCTGAGGCTGTGCCCTGCATTAACCTCTCCACGCCATGTAAGCAGTCAGTGCAGCAAGCAGATAATATATATGGGCTCCATTGACCTCCCCATGAAGGAATGTGCTTAGCACGGGGGGGGGGGGTCAACGGAGCCCTAGAAACTGTGGAAACATAGCCTTAGTTGCATTTCTTAATAGAATAGTTGGCTGAATAGTTGGCTGAACTACCCTGTTTAAAAGCCAAAGCCTTGCTATTTTAAGTATGGCTTTCCGCCACTGGTACTCACAGGAGAATATACGGTACATCAGGGTTTAGCTATCAAGTGTATACAAAAAAAATGCCTATATAGTGCATGTTCCATCTGCTTTGATGACTGCATATATCAAAATTTACTGGTTTGGCTTGAAGCCTCAGGCACCACATTATCTGCTCTATTGTTATACAGTATGTGAGCTATCAGCAATATTTCCTGCATGCACATATAACATAGTATATTGAATGCAATTTGTTCAGTGCTCCCTGGGATGTGTAATGAAAAGGTCTGAAAATCCATCCAATATCTTTAGACTATTAATGTATATGCTTATTTATTCATTGTCCTTGTGGAGCTGCAGATAACAGCTGTAAGTGCACTTTCTTGTTATCTTTCCTATGGTTAAATATAATACCGCAGAGGCCTGGAACAACTTAATAACTCAGACTCGATTTACAAGTGATGCTGACTTTAGTGTGAGGCCCAGTGTAAACTCACAAAAAGCACAAGGGAAAAATGATTTGCCAGATTTTTTTTCCAACAATGAAATAGTTGTATTAAACCATTTTTCAAAGCCTGTCTGCCAACTTGTCTTGCAACATCCAAAATTTACCTACCATAAATATTAGTGGTTCTCACTAATGTATTTTAGAAGAGACTTTTCAACTGCCATTGAATTCCCAGATGGTAGGCTTTAAACCCTAGAAAGGGTCACTGGCAGGTCACAATTGAATTTCCTCATATTGTATAGAATATTTGTAACTTTATACATAAAATGAGGAAATAATGTTTCTACACACAATACTGAAATCTAGACAGAAAGTCATTTAAAAAAAAAAAAAAAAAAAGAGAACAATAAATATAATTTTACATACATATAGCATCTCCAAATACCCAAATTTAAGGCCTGTCCTAGAAGAACCTACACACAGATTATACATTATACCATATTTTTTCACTATAAAACACCCTTTTTTCCCCATAAAAATCAATGGGAAAATGTCTGTACGTCTTATGGTCAGAATATATATATATATATATATACATACTGCAAATATGTAGATATTAGCACTTGCCCATTATCTGAACACACTGGTAAACCAGCTGTGACACAGACTCATCACCCATATGTAAATATTATTTTCATGTATTGATATAGGGCCACCATATTATGCAATGCTGTACAATACATTAGAGTGGATCAGGCTTATAATCTAATAAATTGGGGAACAGAGTATACAATAGGTGGGGGGGGGGGGGGGGGGGGGGGGGGGGGGGGGGGGATAGGACTGTTGCGGAGATGGAAGTGGCAGGATCTGGCAATGTTCTGTATGTGTTGAGTAAAGGAGAGTGCAGAGTCCAAGGTGACACAGAGACAGTGTGCTTGTGGAGTAGGAAAGATGGGGGTGTTATTTACTTTAAGTGAGATGTTGGGGGGAGGTTTGGAAGGTGATAAGGGAAAAATGATGAGTTCCGTTTTACTCAGGTTGAGTTTAAGGTATCAGCCGTCCATGAAGAGATGGCAGATATGCACTGACATGTTGTAAAGGACAAAGGGAGTAAAAGGCAGGGTGGATAGGTAAATTTGGGTATCGGGAGCATATAAATGGTATGGTTCAGACCAAAGGGTGAGATGAGTTTGCCAAGGGAGGAGGTTTAAAGGGAGAATAGGAGTGGCCAAGGACTGCCACATCCACAGTAAGTGCTGGAGCACAACGGGTGTGCCGATTCTATGCACAACTGGTCGTGTGTCATGACGTCAACACGAACAGTCTATCTGCTACAGAATGAAACTAATGGTCAGCTTAAGTGCCATTTTGTGAAATGTGATACCATAAGTTGGCCAATGGGTTCAGAGAATATATACTGCTAGTGTATAGACACATAAAAGTTTCAGCTCTGCACACTCTGCTAGAACTAAACTCTGCCCCACTGGCCTATTGGCTTGGCATGAGGAACATATGAGGAGTAAATACAGCATGGGCCAGCCCTGCCTACATGTGAATGGATGTGCCTTTGACTAAATTTTTCAGATTTTCTCTTAAAAATGGAGTGGGTCTTTTGGTCCAGTGCATCTTATAGTGTGAAAAATACAGGACCTAAATTGAATAAAAAGTGCTATAAAAACAACCTTTATTAAACCTTACATTATGGCTGCCCACTATCTCTCTACTGTAAAAGAAGGCATGTGTTTTTTTTTTAGCTTTAAACTCTTTCAAACAGCTAGATAGATAGAGGTGTGGATTGCTTTAAAATCCTTCTGCAGGTTGTTAATAATGTGCAAATACTTACTGTAATTTTCTTCCATAGTCTGGGCACAAGCGTACCTTAATCAAAGTTCTAGGTTCCTGGGCCATGCCCTTGAGCCAAGAACTAGAAGATTTACTTCAGTATCTATGCCATCAGAGCTACACAGGGAGTGGATATTTGCACTGTAAGTCATGCTGGTAGCACATCCCAAAATCCTTTGTCCAACGATTTATAGGTATTAGCAAGTTTTAGAAATGTAATTCTGTATTTTGTGATAAAAGGATTGCAGGATGTGCGTTGAAGAAGGTGAAGCCTTTAACATGTCTCACACCATGCCCAAAATTCAGCAGAATAGCTTGGCATATTTGTCATAATTGCCATGACAACTGTCATCCTTACAAACTTGTACACTTCTCTTTTTCCAAGTTCTTAAGTTAACAACTATGAATATCTAAATGTATCTTAATATGAGGGTATGAAAATTAACTTTACAGCATCACTTGCACTAGGAGTGGGAGAAACAACCATGTGCATATCAAAGCTCTATTGGTTTGCACATTGCAGCCCATCTAAAATGTGAGCATTAGAGATGGTTGTGAAATTTCAACTAGCTGATTTGTGACAATTAAGCATGTGGTGCTGGTGAAATGCATCAGTGGTGATAAGAGTATCTTTTTAGGGCCCTTTTACACTAACTGCATTGTGTTGCCTTTACCCCAACTCGCTGGTATTACTGCATGTTGCCCAAGTTTCAATAGGAAGCCTATACACTGGAATACCTTGCACACACTTGCATTCTTTGAGTTATGCATTTCATACCGCAGTGCAAGCGGCTCCTATACACTAGTGTGGGAGGTATAACACAGTACATTGAGATAATGTAGTATTTTGTTTGCTAGCAATGTGCACCTTAGAGTTAATGCTAATAGGGTGTTTCCAGTGAGCAACACAACTCAGCAAGTGGGCCCTAAAAGGTTTAAAATAATAAAATAAAAAAACACACAAGAAGGTTATTCACATTCTGTTGTTTATTGTGTGGCTTTAAGCAGAACCACTACATTATTGCCTCCCATTTCTTATTTTAAGAAGCAGAAGGAATAATTTGTCAGTCAGGGCAGAATACAAATATAAAGAAGAAAAGCCAATCCAAGTGCTTTTGCTTTTTCGGACAAATTACAGGAACATATATCTTTCTATACAGTATATTTGGTCATAAATATTTGAACAAAAGAAACAGTTTTGTCTTGATGTTTATGACCATGATGTTTATGACCATGTTATTTTGTGTATAAATGTAAGTTTCAAAGACCAGAATTGTATCAGCCTGAAGAAGGGATCTGCGATATCCCGAAAGCTTGCTTCTCTGATGACTTCAGTTAGCCAATAAACGGTATCACTTGAACTCCAAACTTGCTGTATTTATCGATGGCTAACACGGTACAACACTCTACTATACAGTATATTGAGATTCCAGAAGGGGAAAGATCCGTTTTTATTCATTAGGTCTCGAGCCACCCATAAACAAACATATGTTTTATTTAAAATTCCCACAATTTGTGCATTTCCTAAAATATTATTATTTTCCAGTCAATCAAGTGAGGAAAAACACAAAAGATCTCACCAGAAAAAAACAGGGAGGAATACACAGGTCGATTTTTCTCAGGTTTCTGCACAGCCGAGCGCGTTCATGGAACTGAGCTGTGCAGAAATCTGGGAAGAAATCTACACGTGTATGCCGCTTTCCGATTGAGACCAGAAGATCTGGTAATCCTTGTGCGATATCCTATACTTTAAATAAAAGAACCGCGGTTTCCCATTCATAGTACAGACCGGGCTGACAGCTGGCTCCCGATATCAATACCGATATGACGTCCTCAGGCTACTGCCGAGATCTCTCTGTCAGCTCAAAAATCGAGCCGTGTATCCCAGCCTTGTTGTTTCAATGAAAAAACTTTCATAACTGTTAAATAGTGATGAGCGGCATAGGCAATATTCGAATTCGTGATATTTCGCGAATAATTCTACTAATATTCGATTCTATATTCGGAAATTCGAATATTCGCGGTATGACATGTATTGCGAAAATCATATTTGCATTGCGAAAATAATATTCGCATCGCGAATCTTTAAAATTAATGGTTACATGCTATGTTTATTTTCGCAATGCGAATATTATTTTCGCAATACATGGCCGTATTGCGAATATTCGGAATTGCGAATATCCGCCGACATATTCGAGATATTGACGAATTCTCGAATTGCCGATATTCGTGAAAAATATTCGCCATTCGAATATTCAAGCTCAACACTACTGTTAAAGTGGGGATATCCCTCAAACTATCCCCAGGACAGGTATTGAAATAAATCCCCCCCATGACAGATGTAAGGAGACAGAAATCTTTCAGCGGCCTAAATCTGTGCTAAATCTAAAGAAAAAAGCCTTGGGTTTTACATATACTTTAATAGCTTTGCAGACAGGGTGCCCGCAATATAAAGCCTGGAAAACAAACAGTTCGAATTATAGATAATTTCCTAGCAATAGATCGCTGACCATTTCAGAGTCCATTTGAGTTTTTATAGCCCTGACCTTTACCTGGTAAACAAAGACATAAAAGTTTCCTGGTTACAATTTGACTTATATACCTTTATCGCATATGTTAAGCTTCCATGTTTATAGTCTGTGTCTGAACACATCAGTAAAAAATGCTATATATGCTGGACTGCCAGACAAACAGATCTGGTTCAGATAACAACCATCAACTAGGTGTGCAGCCAACGTCAATTACTAAACCTCACAATATCCTAGTACAACTTAAAGCAGACCTACCACCAGGAATCTATGTTTTCATTAATGGCACTAGAAGTGCCAATAATAGGGAGGAATGCAGTGAAAAACCCCAAAAACGTACTTGTAATGAGCAATTTAGTAATATAATCAGGCATTCCTGTTCACTTCCTGGTTAATGGAGAAAGCAGGACCCGGCAGAACGTCACAGCAGCACGTGATTTTTCAGTGTAAATCCAACACATGGTGGTGCAATATCGCGGGTGGCCACTGGGGGCGTTCAGTGATATTCTATGGCAAAGCAGCTCACTGAAAAATCACGTGTTGTGACGTGCTGCCGGGTCCTGATTTCTCCATTAACCAGGAAGTGAACAGGAATGCCTGATTATATTACTAAATTGCTCATTACAGGTACGTTTTTAGGGTTTTTCACTGCATTCCTCCCTATTATTGGCACTTCAGGTGCCATTCATGAAAACATAGATTCCTGGTGGTAGGTCCGCTTTAAGCTAGGCATACACAAATGGATTCCCATGTGATTGGGTAGCACACGCATGGATTCCTGTTAGATACTTTACATGGGGACCCTGGTCCCCATCCAAAGTAAAGCGATCAACCAGAAAACAACCGTCAATGTGGACGTGTGACCGACTTGAGCACTCACGGCAGTCGATCGCTCGCAAAATCGCCCAGGGTTCCATATGTGTATAGGGAGCCTTAGATTGGGTGGGGAATATTTCAAAGATTTCTCTTCATTTCCTGTTCTGTGACACTTTGCCTAATTAGAAACCAGGGGAGTATTCTTTAACCAAATAAAGACAATAATAAAATCTTGTTGCAGTATGTGTTTGCCACTTAGAAGATCAACTTCTAACACTTTTTAAAAAAACATTAAGGGAGGGAAATTTCTTTTAATTTATTGGCCTGTCTAACAAAAGAGAGGAAGATACAAGTGCATCTTTTTTTTGGTAGGATGTGATTATTTTTTTTACAATATACATAGTATATTTGATTGGTAGTATTAGAACTTAACGTCCTTGACAAAGGATGAAAACATCACATCAACAACTATAATCTGCAGGTCATTGATTTGTTGAATGTTATAGGAAATGGGGATATCTGTGTCACTGTGTCATAAAACACAAGTTGCCATCATCTAGTTTTAAGACAGAGAAAAAAAAAAACACAATTTACACCTATATCCTCTTAACCCTGTAGGTCAGGAAGAGGATAGAGGGATTTTTAAGGCAACAAATTGTCATTGAATAAATGAATGAAATGAAAATGTTTATTTACAAAAGGTCAGAAGAAGTAAAGTTCATCAGTATTGGAAAATCCCTCTATCCTCTCTCCCTGACTTACAGGGTTAAGTGGATAT
>CM070033.1:96631202-96645096 GCA_036250615.1 Ptychadena robeensis
CCCCCCCCCCTGGAATACCTCCGCGCCCCCTCAGGAGGACCCATCCCCCAGTTTGGGAACCACTGCAATAAGGCAACCATTTGCACAACATCAGCATCCAGGAATACCATTTCTAAAGTGCACAAAGCAAAAAAATTGTACATTGAGGCATTAAAATAAAACTCTTTTAAACTAATGTGAGTGCATGATCTGTTCAAAATCAGAAGAAGACTTGCCTGGCAGTATCTAGATTAGATAATGCAAAGTGAGCCGGTGTGCAGCCATGATGATTTATTGCCTGCAGTGTGCAGCAGATCAGCATTGATGAGATCTGACCCCACTGCAGCTCCTTTCCAACTCCCTGAAAAGATGAAAATAAAAAAGCAAAACAGCCGAGTTTAAATTTCCTAACTAATCAACAGTGATTGCAAGTTCATCTGGGAAACATTCTACTGAAAGAAAAACTCAAGGAGAAGCACATGATCGATTTGATCAACTAATCAATTAGTACTTCTCTGATTGGCTAGTCGTGATTATCTGATCTCCTTTCTACTTTATGTGTAGGCTAAAAAGGACCTGTCATTCAGAGAAGTGCCGTATTTTTCGGACCATTAGACACCCTTTTCCACCCCCAAAATTGGGAGAGAAAAGTGCCTGCATCTTATGGTCCGAATGTGCGATAGTAACGCCTTGGCTTCCCCCCAGTTCTCCCGGCAGGAGAGCTGGCATATGAGAGATGCGGGTGTTGGCTCTCCAATCTGAACTGTAGAATTGCTTATGCCAACAAAGCCCAGAGCCCTGCTGGCATAAGCAATGAAGAGAGATAGATGAACTCCCATCTATCCCTCTCTCTCTTTGTGTAAACTGCAAATCACTCTGCAGTCCCAACGGACACAGTAACAGCCAGCGAGGAGAGGGAGAGCAGAGGAAAGCTGACTGTGCAGCCCCCCCCCCCCTCCTCCTGATCAGTGTGGAGAATGTGTTGTGCTGAGAATGTACTGCTGCTAGTGACATCTACTGGCTGAATTTGATATTACATTCATTTAATTCATTGCATTAACCCAATTGATATGAAAAATTATATATTAAATCTTTTTTTTCTGGTTTTCCTGCCCTAATAACTAGGTGCGTTAATGTCCGGTGCGTGTTATAGTCCTAAAAATATGGTACTAATTGAGCAGCTGATCATGTGGTTCACCAGACATTTTAGTAGAACAGTAGAATTTTTCCTGAGGTTTAAAGCTAAAGTAAAGTTGTAGCCCCTCCTACAGCAAGATCATTTTGGTTTTTATAATAGGGGCTATAATTAACTTATACATTATATAAGTATATACATTATTTTGTAAACTTGTAGTAATGACAGTTAAAGTCAATTTAATGCGGCATGGTACTTAAGGGGACCATCACTCAAGACCATTTGGGTTACATAGGCTGTGCTGCAAAGAGTCCCTAAAAATAAAACAGCATTTATACAAAAATATTTTAATCTACAATATTGCCCTTTGATAAATGTGAATTATCCAGCTGTACAACACACCAAGACAGATTTACTATTTTGACACAACAAATCCAATCAATTGTCTGCACATGATTGAGCATTCAATGTAAACAAGAATTTGATTTGTACATTTGGATAATTAACATTATAATGAATGAAGATTTTCAACTCCTTCAGAGAAATCAGCCATGCTGTCATAAAAGGAAAAGGATAGAGATAGATAGATAGATAGATAGATAGATAGATAGATAGATAGATAGATAGATAGATAGATAGATAGATAGATAGATAGATAGATAGATAGATAGATAGATAGATAGATAGATAGACACGAACAGGAAGTTCTGTCATGGAGGAGCACTAATATAACTGAAACACTAACAAACAACTTGTATATAAAGGGGAACTAATCAAGAGACTGTGAAATCCAACAATAGATGCCACAAACGACAGATAGTATTAGTAAACATCTAAACGAATAAATGTCCTAGCATTTATAAGGGGAATGGGTCCAGGAAACATTGTAGTGTTCATAAGTGAATGGGTTCAGAAAAATCCTGGCATTCATAAGGGAAATGGGTTCAGAAAAATCCTGGCATTCATAAGGGAAATGGGTGCAGAAAAATCCTGGCATTCATAAGGGAAATGGGTGCAGAAACATTCTTGTGTTCATAAGTGAATAGGTCCAGGAAACGTTGTAATGTTTATGAGGGGAATGGGTTCAGAAACATCCTAGTGTTCATAAGGGGAAGGGGTGCAGAAACAACCTAGCGCTCATAAGGGGAAGGGGTGCAGAAACATCCTAGCATTCATAAGGGGAATGGGTGCAGAAACATCCTAGTGTTCATAAGGACTATGGGTGCAGAAACATCCTAGTGTTTATAAGGACTATGGGTGCAGAAACATCCTAGTGTTTATAAGGACTATGGGTGCAGAAACATCCTAGTGTTCATAAGGACTATGGGTGCAGAAACATACTAGTGTTCATAAGGGGAAGGAGTCCAAGAAACCTAGTGTTCATGAGGTGACTGGGTCCATGAAACGTAGTGTTCATGAGGTGAATGGGTCCAGAAAACATTCTAGCATTCATAAGGAGAACGGGCGCAGAAATATCATAGTGTTTATGAGGGGAATAGTGCAAGAAACACAATAGCATTCATAAGGGGAATAGGTGCAGGTAACATTGTAATGTTCATGAGGGCATGAGTTCAGTAAACGTTGTGGTGGTCAGAAGGGCAATGGGTCCAGTAAACGTCATACTGTTTATGAAGGGATGGGTCCAGGAAAGATCATACTGTTTATAAAGGGAATGTGTTCAGGAAACTGATCTGAAATCATGGCAGAAGGTATAGAAACTGGAGGAATCAAGAAACTCCATGTCCATTTACTTCACATGAGTATAAGTCAGTGGTGGGCAACCGAGATGATATGCAGGGCCACAAGTGCGGCCCTCGGCATCACTAAAGGGCCGCACATAACATTAATCCAGACCCTCATCAACATATCTCAGCAGGCGGTGGACCAGATCTCGACAGGCAGTCAAAACCACCCCCTCCTGCCCCTGGGTGCAGCGCTCATATGTAGACCTGGTTTCTGTGGTCAACATTGACAATTTTACTGATGTAGGACCACCGAAGTGGATTAGGAAAGCTGTCAGTGTGTGACCACTTCACAGGTTAGGTTTTGGAGGCCGCATGGGGTGGACCAATGGGGGCCGCCGAACAACAACCAAAGGGCCGCATGCGGCCCCCAGGCCTCAGGTTGGGCACCTAGGGTATAAGTGGTGCTGTGCAAGTGAGTATATAAAATTAAAATGAATAAAGCCTGAGGTACTTCCATTAGCTCTATAATGTCTGGTTCACACATATCCATCTTTCAGTGTGCAAGTTCTTAACAAGTTGACATTATTTCCAATGGACCTATACACATTAATAAAGGATAGGTGGGAAGCAGTCCTAAGGAATTTAATGTAAATGCACACTCTTGCACTTCAGTAATGTGCAGCACAATCCTCAATATTGTGTGCTATACATATTTGTGAGCCATTGATTCTTGACAGATATGCATTTCAGTCCACAACAACACAAATGTGTACCCTACCATGGATTCTGCCGAACCGCCTTAGGACAATAGTAAATGGACTTGTTATGCGTGTTCTAGTACCTTAACCAGCCCATGCAAATAAACCAATACAACCTTGTCTTAATACAACCTTCTTTACTATACAGCAGATTTGTGAACCCAGTCTTAATTGTTAATTCATAACATGATTAAATTAGTTTTCACTTATCTGCCCAGTATACAGTTTTAAGTTATTTTGCTTGTTTCTACAATTTATGCAAATAGGTAACATTTATAAAAAAAATGTTTTTTTGTTAAACGTCATTATATTGCCACATGTGAACATGCACTTTGCACAAGACAAGCTACCCAGAGAGATCAGAATGCTGGCTGGTCACATGAATGGCTACTATCAGAGGACAACCTTGTGTGCCTTTACTCTCTATACCACCCCGAGTGCAGGATTATTATCCAGGTCTTGCTGAAAGCCCTCACTTTCATGGATTTATAAACCATGACTGGAGGAAGGTTCTCCCAAATTAATGTATCCTTTGCACCAAGGACATTTTGTGTCCAGCAGACATGCCGGGATCCTATAAACCAAGGACATAAAGAGTGTGCGTGTGCATATTAATATATATATATATATATATATATATATATATATACACACATACATACACACGTATTAATATATATATGATATGCCCATGTACCAAGCACATGAAATGTATACTGTACCCAGCAGACCTTACCAGGATTCCATATACATGAACATGAAGTATAGCATGCCTAGCAGACATGTCAGGATCCTATGTACCAAGTACATGAAGAGTATACTGTACACAGCAGACATGCCAGGATCCTATGTGCCAATTACATGAAAAGTAAACTGTACTCAGCAGCTATGCCAGAATGCTATTTACCAAGTATATGAAGAGTATGCCATGCCTAGCCCTAGCAGACATGCCATGGTCTTATGTACCAAGTACATGAAGAGTATACTGTACCCAGCAGCTATGCCAGGATCCTATGTACCAAGTACATGAAGAGTATACCATGCCTAGTCAGACCATGCCAGGGTCATCTGTCAAGTACATGAAGAGTGTATACTTACCCAGCAGCTATACCAGGATCCGAATGCTACCACGTACATGAAGGTATACCATGGCACTAGCACTAGCAGACATGACGGCTCACATGTACCAAGTATATTGAAGAATATACTGTACCCAGCAGCTATCCGGATCCTATGTCACCAAGTACATAAAGAGTATAACCATGGCCTAGCAGACATGCCAGAACCCTATGTATCAAGTACATTGAAAGAGTTTAACCTCGCTTGCCTGTCCCATATGGACTAGCCATAGCAGCCTTGCCAGGATCCTATGTCCCAAGTATATTCAAGAGGATTACGTTTAACCAGCAGCTATACCAGGATCCTATGTACCCAAGGCCATAAAGAGTATACCATGCATAGCAGACATACCGGGGGCCTATCCCTTATGTACCAAGATACATGAAGAATATTACTGTACCAGCAGCCCATGCTCAGGATCCTATGTACCAAGTTACTGATAGGAGTCTACTGTAACCCAGCAGCTATACCAGGGTCCTATGTACCAAGTAGGTCAAGTCGTTGCCTAGCAGACATGCCAGGATCCTATGTACCAAGTACATGAAGAGTATACCATGCCTAGTAGACATGCCAGGGTCCTCCATGCCTAGCAGACATGCCAGGATCCTATGTACCAAGTACATCAAGCGTATACCATGCCTAGCAGACATGCCAGGATCCTATGTACCAAGTACATGAAGAGTATACCATGCCTAGCAGACATGCCAGGGTCCTCCATGCCTAGCAGCCATGCCAGGGTCCTATGTACCAAGTACATGAAGAGTACACTGTACCCAGCAGACAGAGCAGACAACCCCTCTTCCGCCCTGAGGCCAGTACAGGAGCTGAATCATTCTCCTCCCTTTCATGTGTGTTGGTAAATAAGGCGATCACATGACTGGCTGCTATTTACCAACCTTCGCCATACATCCTGCCTGCTCTCAGATGAGGAGTCCATACATATTAATTATACATAATAATCCAAGGCTGGGCTCATCCCACCACCAGAACATGTACCACAACCAGATACATTATGTATATGTGCTGTACAGGTGAATGTTATATTTTATTCATCTGTACTGGACAACCAAAACAAGAAACTTTGCTCTGATAATGCATCGCCTGCAGTCCCCTAGTCCCCCTCACCCCCAGCTTCAGCTCACGTGTGTTTATGTTATGCAGTGTTTATGTTATGTCGCACCTCACTTCCAGGACTGCAACACAGACAGCACTGATCTCGTCATTAAGGTAAACAAGCAGGAAACGTCCGATCATGCCCAGTGATAAGCGAGCTCCACAAACTGCGCCAACAGCGCTGTGTACATGTCCAGCTAGCACCGAGCAGCCAGGTGAGTGCGCAGCCCAGGCACACCACACACACACACGGAACCACACTGCTCACGTAGGAAAGCACGCACAAGCCTCGCACCAGGTTGACATGTTTATCCGCAGAGGCCAGAGGAGCGGGATGTCAGCCCCAGCACAGTGATCACCCACTCGTGCACTCTGATGTGACAGCCCACGTACGATCATACTAGGGACACACGCACACATACACAGTGTCAGAGCCTCCAGCAGCACCATGCCTCTGCCACTTACTGGGCCCAGCGAGACGTTATATAGAGTCCCGGGTGCAAATGGTCCCGCGGCTAAAGTCCCTTTCCAGCCAGATCTGCATTTGAGCTCTATGCTGTTCAATACAAGAACAACCGAACCAGCTCTGGAATAAGTGACACCTTGCTCCACCTATACGTATGAGCTAGCGCCTAGCAACATTGCGCCCATTGGCTGACAATAGCCACGGCCCATTTTCTTACCCCTGCCGCGTGAAAGGACACATCCCCGGCATCCCTATAGATGAGCGCAGTTCCTGCAGACCACCGCTAGGAGGCGCCATGCACACACTTCTATTGTAAGAGCTGTCACTTGCTGGAGGTCTCCCTGGCCCTATAGCTATTACTTTATTCCTCTGTACAGCTCTGGTTCAGCAGGGGCCCATTGTCCATACTACTGTGTATCAGAAGCCAACATCTGTCTGCATCCCCACATCATATTCATTTGGTGCATCAGGACCTTCAGTGCCATCAAAGTATCTTCTGCTGCAATACAGGGAAGAAGTTGTGGCTCAGTAATAATAGAGAGCAGAGTGACAGATAACGGTTTGGCGTTTTGCTTCTTCTGTCACTGTCGAGTTATGAAGTGGGAACCAAACTTCACCCTACAAAACCAGGTGCTCTTGGGCTCCAAACAGGTATATTTAGAGCATGTAAGCTTCAGGACTGATACATATAAATGCCAGTCTTTTGGTAGATTAAAGTGCTGCCAAATATTTATTTCATATCTGTGTATTTAGCTGTAAGTTATTATGGTTCATTATAGAGTAGAAAAGACTTAGTGCTCTCTCACAATATTCATCCTTGAAGTGTATTGTGATTCCCCCTCCATGGAAAGGAATGAATGGCTAAAGGTCAACACACTAGGGCAGTGATGGCGAACCTATGGCACGCATGGCAGAGCTGGCACTCAGAGCCCTCTCTGTGGGCACGTGAGCTGTCAGCCAGCACAGAGGAAAGTACTGCAGCCTATTGGCTCTCAATGCTGTCAGTTCTTTTCCCCCTCTCTTCTAATTGCACACAGCACCCTGTGTGTGTTTACATTTTTTGTGTGTGTATATGAGTTGTGTAATTTAGGTTATATCACCATGCTGGCACTTTGAGATAAATACATCAGAACCATGCAGCACTTTTGGAGACCCTTCACCTTTTGTTGGTACTGTGAAACTGTGGAAGAAAAATGTGTAAAGTGAAAATTAGATCCATGTTTCAGCCATGGGTTGCATTTTGACACCCTTAAGAACCCTTACGACCATTGCTCTGCATTATAGATGCACAATGCCATGATTGGGCTCTATGGCCATTTATACAAGTCAGATATTAGTCGCAGACAATGATCTTTTGTTATTGCTCCCTGCTTTTAGAATGCAGGAGTTCTGCACAGACAACACTACCCCTATGCCCCCCCCCATAAGAAAAGTGACCAACACCTGTACAGCTACCAGATATTCACCCAGAGCATTCACAGTAAATTATTTCAGGTGGCAATAAGAATAATGAGAATGAAGAATACATATATTTACCCAGACAGCAAGACTTGACTAGGAGCTGTGTGGTCTTCTTTAGCAATATCTCACTATATTGCAGAATAGTGAGCAGGGCCATTTCTCCTGATATATGAAGTATGCAGGCACATAGGGCCCTGGGACCCCCGCGCATAATCACACACACAACTTTTCTTCTAGCACCCCCAGGCCCCCCTCCACTGTTGACAGGAGGCTCCAGGCAACAATTTGGCATAGGGCCCCCAAATGATAGAAACACCCCTGCTAGTGAGCTTAAAGCCCCCCATACACCTTTCGATCACTCTGTACAATTTCCTTTAGATCTACCAACACCTATGTAGTGCCGGGTCCTCCCTGATAGAATACATAGTGATTAGATAATTAGAAAGGTCCTCATATTACATGGTTTTGGTAGAAGAAAAGTTGATTGTACAGAAATTGTAATGGTAAGATTGCAAGTTGTATGGTGTCCTAAAGATTAGGAGGTGGGGACAGACTAAAGACCCCCATACACCTTACAATCTTTCCATACAATTTCTGTACAATCAACTTTTGTTTTACCAAAACCATGTAATATGAGGACCTTTCTAAAGGTGGGTTTACACGTGTAGATTTTTTCTTCAATCAACTGCCAATTCGAACAAAATTTATCCATCGACCAAATTGGCCATTCTAGATTTTTGTTCAATCAACCAAACAAAAAAATCTACAGGTGTAAACCCACCTTAACCCTTCCAATCACTATGTATTGTATATCAGGGAGGTCACTATACTACATTGTATTGTACATTGTTGGTAGATCTAAAGGAAATTGTATGGAGTGATCAAAAGGTGTATGGGGGGCTTAAGACATAAATAAGCTGCTGACATAGCAAATTATACAGCGACTGTAGTAAAGTTAAAAAAAAAACTTCTATCTATTTTGTTGTTAAAAAGCAGTCATTGAGCCACAGCCAAGTTGCCATGCCAAGGCTGAGATGATATCATCATTGTACTGCAAACAGGAGGAGGAATTTCCTCAGCAAGAGCCTGCTGCAAGGATCTTATCTGTGTCAGATATTTGTGTACACAGCCAAGAACTGCACAGGCACCAGAATTGATGTCACCTCGAAGCCAGCCTCTTATTCTAGGTTAGATGCTGACCCTGGATAATGGCTAGAAATGATGGCTTTGTCCTTCTGGGAGAGGCATTGTCAGGGGTATACTTATTACTACCCCTGACAATGCCTCTCAAACTACCACAAGTGCTACAGTGCGTGTTTACTGAAGTCGTTCCAGTTAGGCATTGTCCTCTGAAAATACACTGAGCTGTGCATGCTGGGATTTGTTTTTATTTTTGGTTGGCCAGCAACATTGCCAAAGATATCAAAACCCAATACCAGGCTTAGATTTTAGATAATAGAAGGTCACTGCTCTGGCAGGTGGGTGTGCCACATTAAGGTATCATGGCCCGCATGCCCAGGGATGTGCACTTTAGTTTTCCTTTATCTTGAAAATATATATCTGATGATGGCTAGAGTTTTCCACATAGTTTCTTCAGACAGGGGCTAAAGGGTCAGATATTGACCTGAAATAGTTCCTTGGGAACCAAAAAATGGTTTTCAATGTTGAAAAGGGACATGGAGTACACTAGGTGGTCATAAACAAGGGGCCCTCCCATCTAGGGGGGCCTGGTGGTCCATTGCCTGGTCAGTGCCATGCCCGCCACCATTGCTGTGGCGTTGGAAATGCAACTGGGTTCCCCATTCTGCATGCTGCCTCCTGACAGCAGTCTCAATACTGCTGTCAGGACATGCTGCTGATGTCTTTTTGTGATCCGTCGGGACCCCAAGCACAGTGCTTGGCGGGGGTCACGACGGATCACACTACAAACTACGTTAACCCCTGCATAGGCAGATCGGCACAGCGCCATGAGAACAGAACATCCGCCGAGCAGGTAATGTGTATGTGATCCATTGGGACCCCCCCGCCAAGCACTGCCCTTAACGTAGGGGTCCCGACGGATCACACAGCGCTGTGGAAACATGCCCTTAGGGCAGGTAAGCACCCTGTGGAGTGTGGGGGGGGGGGGGGGAGTTTATGGTATGGGGCCCTGAAATTTCTGATGGTGGCCCTAGATATGTCTTCATAAGTTTCTTCTGTTGTTTGGAGAGATGCCTGCCGTCACTTTTCACCAACATTTTCTGGTATTATTTGGCATATTTGTATAAATATAACATTTTAGTTGTTTAGGGATTAGTTTGCAAATTTTCCCAGTAACTAGCAATAGGTACCGTTGCAGAGACCCTCATTTTAAGTCCAAAAAAGTGTGGGTCATCTTCCTAATGACATCATAGAAACTAATTAAATAGATGTTCCAACGTTTCTCAACCCTTCTCGGATCTATAAAAAGTATTAGTTGTGTTAAGGCTTTATTTCATTTAGTCTTTGAAAAGATAACATAAGGGGCTCTTAGATTTTTCACTAAGGAACATTTGTGCAGGATCTCTAACCATCTAACTTTTTATGATTTTGTTGTACAGCTCTGCCTAATGCACTGGTGATTTATAACCACCATATTTCATGGATACTTGGTGATCGTGGAGGCCATATCAGTATAGAGTCATTTACAGTAAACTCATTGAATGAGCCATTCTGAGATGGTGTGAGCTTTGTGACACGGCACAATATCCTGCTGGACGTATGTGTACACTGTGGTCATAAACGGATGGACATGGTCAACACTATAGCATTTTAAACAATACTCAGGTGGTACTTAAAGCGGACCTACCACCAGAAATCTATGTTTTCATGAATAATAGGGAGGAATGCAGTGAAAAAACCCAAAAACTTACCTGTAATGAGCAATTTAAGAAGATAACCCCACAGCTCTCCTCACTTCCTGGTTCGCTGCAAAGCAACACATAGAACTGGGGGTGCAATATTGCGGATGGCCACTGCCTGGGGGATCAGGAAACCGGGTTCGATGATCTTCTATGGGAATTTTCAAAGAAGATTACTGAGAAAACGTGACGTACTGTGACGTTCTGCCTTAAGTGAAACAGGAAGTGAGAAGAGCTGTGGGATTATCTTCTTAAATTGCTCATTACATCTAAAGCTAGCCATACATTGTTCGATTCCATGGCCAATTAAGTGTGTCCGATCGCTACATACCACCTTGTCCCACGGATTCCTGGACGATTCCGTGTCCGATCGCTTACTTCTCAAATGGCAACTCCCCCTGATGTGTGCTGAATCGGATCAGAAAGACCAACATGTTGGTTCTCTGTCGGATCCGATTCTGAGCCCCCGAACGATCGGACGTGATCGATTGGACAAGGTGGGCTTCACGCGATTCAGGAATGATCGATTGGCGTGCACGCGCCTGGAATCGATCGTCCCGGAATCCGTTGGGAAACGGACCCGTGTATGGGAACCTTACGTTTTTGTTTTTTTTCCACTGCATTCCTCCCTATTATTGGCACTTCTAGTGCCATTCATGAAAACATAGATTTCTGGCTTTTAGCTGGCCATACATGGCTCGATGAAGTAACAGATTAGAGAAACATCGAGCGCCGTGCGCGCTCACGGCTCCCATTGTTCCTCTCATCTGTTTCTTCATCTGAGCCATCTACGGTTCCTTCCAGCAGGATCAATGGATCCTGCCCGAAGGAACTCGACCAAACAGGTTTCCAACATGTTGGAAAACCTTGGTCGAAATCCATTACATTGAATGGGGACCTTGAGTCACCATCCAATGTAATGGACGGGCTGACAGCTGAGCTGCACACACAGGCTGTGATCAGCTATGCCTGTGTGTGAAGGGGGTTTGGCCAGCACGGACCCAGCTCCGCCAGAAGAGAGGGGGGGGGGCGTGCAGGCTGGCTTCTTCTCCGGCTGGGGAAAGTAGAGACAGGATCAGGAAACAGGGTCCCCATTGTACGGTAATTGATGTGGCCATGTGGTGCAAATTAATTACCGTACAACTGACCCGCGATCAATCACATCGTGGTGATGTCACCACGCTGTAAAGGTAGCCATACACAGGTCGATTTCACACTTGATTCCTTGCCGATCGATCACCAGGCGCGTGCACGCGATCGATCGACGAATAATCGAGTGTAGCCCACCTTGACAGATCGACCTCAACCAATCGATATGGCCCCCAAATCGGATCGGCCAGGGAACCAACCTGTTGGCGGAGGCCCAAAGATTGATCATCAGGAGATCTGCACAGATTTGCAGATTTGTGAATTGATCGACTGGTAACAGAATCGTCCAGGAATCGGTGGCCTAAGATGGTAGGCACAGACTTGTATGGTCGATCGATCCACACCTGTGACTTCACCAGAATCGATCGGATCGTCCATCGATCGCTCAGGAATCGATACGTCTATGGCTAGCTTAATTGATCGCCAGTCGATTGCACTGGAATCTTCCCATGTGTGGCCAGCTAAAGGATCCTAAAGTGTGCCAAGAAAATTTCCCCTACACCAGTATAACCATCCTGAACCAATAACACAAGACAGGAAGATCCATGGTGGCCCCTGCTGTGGTCCTCTGCTGCTGTACACAATCAGCTTCAAGGTTTGTCCTGCTTTACATTAGTGATTAGCAGCATAGGCAATATTCGTATTTGCAAAATATCGTGAATTTTTCTCTGAATATTCGCAACAGAGCTCTAGTCATGATTACCTTCATTGCGAAAAAGATTTTTGCAATACAAAGTGCTGATATTTGTATATTTTCGCAATCAACACTACTAATGTAAAAATCTTGGATATTCTTGTTTATGAAGATAAAGCCCTATATTCGAGATCTTCACAAAAGCAAGGTGCTGATATTCTAAGTAAATATTTGCAATTAGAATATTCGCAATCAACTAATTTTACATTGAGTGATGCTCTTCTGCAAACCATGGTTTTAATGAATGGCATTATTTGAGTTATGCTCGGCATACACACACCGAGCAGGTCAGACAGACCTGCTCCGATGTATGCCGAGATGCTAACGTGATGACGTCATCACGTTAGCATCCCATTGCATTATGGGGCCCCTTCTATCGGCCGGGCACCCTTTGTGTGCCGGCCACAAGCTGCATGAAGACACCGTCTTCATTGCAGCTTATGGCATCGGCTTGCCTCGGCTTGCATCTGCCAGAGAAGATCGGACATGTCCGTTCTCTGGCCGGCCGAGCCGATTAGCAGCCGATTTTCAACCTGACCGACGGCGTGAGCGCGCACGCCCGTCGGTCAGATTAAAAATCGGCCGCTTATCGGCATGTGTATGCCTAGCATAAGTGTTGCCTTTCTAATAGTTTAAACCAGAGTGGCCCAGTCTGACCACGGAGATCTATTAAGCTTTTCCTTTTTTCCCCAGATTATACTCTCTAAACACTGCAGATAATTGTGCATGAAAATCCCAGTAGATCAGAAGTTTCCTAAATACTATGACTAACCAATTTTGTCCCAATAAGTAAATCATATTCAAAGTCACATAAATGCATTCTGAAGTTTTTAACTTTTCCAAACAATATCTACATTTCAAATTCACTAAATTACTTCTTGTGATTGGCATATTTGATGTATTCAGATTTTTCTGCCCAAGTTCAGACTGGACTGACTGGACACTGGATAGCACTGGAGTGCAATTTATAATAGTATATATATTGTATATATTGTCTTAATGCTTTTAGGGCCCTTTCACACTAGCCGTGATTTTTATGCATAACACATAGCACAACAGTGGCATGTTTGAAAGGTACCCTGTAGAACTGCAATGTGGCTAGTGTGAAAGGGCCATCAAATACTTTATTATTTCTTCTGCTGTACTACAGAGGATATCCCAGTGTTGTTATGTGTATGGATATTTTGTATAAGGTAACTTTTGTACACATTTTTAAAATATGGCATAATTCTTATTGTTTGTTCCACTGTGATTGATTATACAGTGGATTGCAAAAGTATTTGAACTTTTCCACATTTTGTTACATTACAGCCACAAACATGAATCAATTTTATTGGAATTCCACGTGAATGACCAATACAAAGTGGTGTGCACGTGAGAGGAGGAAGGAAAATCTTACATGATTCCAAATTTTTTTTTACAAATAAATAACTGCAAAGTGGGGTGTGCGTAATTA
>CM070033.1:96673016-96690002 GCA_036250615.1 Ptychadena robeensis
TTGGTTAAATTTTTTATAATAATATATTTTATTTTTATTTTTTTTATTATATAATATATATATGTACACTTTGGTCACATCAAGTCGGCTTTGACAGATAAAACGGTTATTTAGCTTTGGACAAAATAATGAATGTGGGAGGAGGCTCTTTAAGGGGGCTTCATTCCTGAATAGTATTATAACCAGTGGTTCCCAAACTTTGCCTGCAGGTCCACCCTTTTTAGATAGCAGCGCTTTACAGAAAACCACTGTTGAGCATGCATTTCTGGGCCAGTGCATGAACTTGTCTAGAGGAAGTGCCGTGTAAAGGCCCACATACACGTCTAGATTTTTCATCCATCAATTTAATTAAATAAATTTTTTGGTTGATGATTGAAAAATCTTCTGGCAGCTCACATGATTACGATCAAACTTACAACAATTATAAATTGGGAAAAAAAAGGAAAAAATGATTGAAAAATTCGCGTTATGGCAAATAGCTAGTTACCAAGTCCCAATAAGTATAAGTTGGTTGCCTCATCCCATAAATTATGTACATTTGGAAGGTTTAGGAATGTTGGTCACGCAGTCAAACAAAATGGGGGCCCACATTACAATGGGAGGACTAGGGGACGATGGGAACTTTAACGGCACTGAAAGTAAATCATAAAAGTATAGATTTTAAGCATATTTTATTGGAAGATTACCAGATTGGTAAATCTAGCAATCATGTCATAAACAAAGACATTACAGTGGATACAGTGTTCAAAAGCGTATTTCATCATCAGCGTAAAACAATTTCAATTACATCCTAGTTCAAACCACATGATGGGATAATATGTGAGAAACCCTATGGGACAAACAATTGAATGACAACTTCTCGAGCGTTTCGCCATTTAGGATTCTCAGGAGAATCTCTATGTTATCCAAGCTACACAGTGAAAGATCGAGAAAGGATCAGGGTGTAGTCTAGTAAGGATAAGAACAGGCAAGTCCACTGAAAAATATTCCAGTTTTGTGTGTTTTACTCACATCAGTAAATATGGTGTGGAGACATAGAATACAACGAGGCCTCCATCTGGTGGGGTGAGGCCCAGGGCCCATAGAGGTCCGACATCAGTCCTCCCTCTCTCCCTTCCAGGAGGGGAAGGTCCGAGCAAAGGGCCTGCGCATATGTGGATGGCGATGTTAAGAGAGTGGAGTCAGCACCCACTACCCACCCAGGGGAACGCCAGCACAGGGGAATACCACTCCCCACAGTGGGGCCATCAACGAGAGCATAAACCCACACTTTTTATGCTCTCGTGATGGCCCCACTTGGGGGTGTGTATTCTGCTGCAGTCCTGCGTAGTGGGTGCCTGATCCCCCTCTCTTTTAACATCTTCCATCGCAGATGTCGGGGGCCCCCAACACGATGTGCCAAGTTTTGGTCCCCCGTTATTGCCGAAAGCCCATGCTCGGCATTCATCTCATGGGAGGGAGGAAGGGAGGGAGGGACGGATGTCGGCCATCTATAGCCCTCGGGGCCTCACCCCACCATATGGAGGCCTCGGTTGTATTCCTATGCATCAACACCATATTTACTGATGTGAGTAAAACACCACAAACAAAACTTGGACATATGTCTTTCAGTGATTGCACTGTTCATCCTTCCTAGAACTAATCATGATCCTTCCGATCTTTCATGTTGTAGCGTGGATAAATCGAGATTCTCCGAGGAGGAAGCCTATGGCGAACGCGTTGAGAAGTTGTCATTCAAATGTTTTACCCATATGGTTCGACATATATCCATCATGTGGTTAGAACTATTATGTAATTGAAAATGTTTTGAAGTGATTGAGGTAATACGGCTTTGTTCACTTTTGAACACTGGATCCACTGAATGTCTTGTTTATGACATGATGCTAGATTAACCATTGGTATCTTTCACAAAAAAAATGCTTTTAAAATCTTACTTTATGATTTAACTTTCAGTGTCGTTAAAGTCCCAATCGGATGCCCCTAGTCTCCACATTGGAAAGTTGGGCCCCCATGTTGCTTGACATGCGACCCCAACAGTCCCTAAACCTTCCAATTGATTGACAAAAGGAGTGGGACGTGCTGGTGAATTTTGATTGGTTGTATGGAAATGTATTACACTTTCAATTCCATCCCCCAAAAGTTATTATGATTATTATTAAAATTTCATTTATTAAGCGCCAGCATATTACGCAGGTGTACAATACATTAGAGTGGAGATACAACACAGTAAAACACACAGGTACAGGTAATGACACAGAAAGGAGTAGGGACCCTTGCCCGGACGGGCCTCTACAATCTAATAGGTTGGGGAAAAACAAGGTATACAATAGGGGGTGGGGGGATGGGACTGGCATGGTGGTGATGTGAGGAAGAAGATGGTAGGAGGGCTTAAAGAGGATGGTTTTTATAGCTTTTGAAGGTGGCAAAGGTAGGAGCAAGTCTGATGGGGCGAGGGAGGGAGTCCAGGAGGTAGGAGCGGCCTAGAGAAGTACTTGGAGCCCCGTGCATGTATGAGGTTTATGAGTGGGGATGTCATTAGTAGGTCACTGGAGGAGCGGAGGGGCGGTTATGGGTTGTATTTGGTACCAGGTGGAGAGTAAGGAGGACAGGAAAAGGTGTGGAGTGATTTAAAAGCAGGCCACAGGACTTTAAATTTGATTCTCTCTACAATGGAAAGCCAGTGTCGAGATTTGCAGGAGGAGCAGCAGATGATGGAGGGTTTTAGAGGGTAGGAGTATGGCCAGCAGCATCATGATGGAATGAAGAGGCGACAGTTCTAGTGAGAGGGAGACAGAGAGGAGAGAGGAGATCTTGCAGTAGTCCAGACGAGAGATGATGAGGCGTGAACCAGGGGACTTTGGGTATCAGCATATAGATGGTATTGCAGACCAAAGATGAGCTGAGTTGCCAAGAGAGGAGGTTATAGAGGGAAGGAAAAGGACCGGCAAGGGTGAGCCTTGTGGGACGCCAACGGGAGGGGGGTGTGAGAAGAAGAGGAGCCATTGAAGCGAAGGTTTGGAAGAGACGTCAGTCAAGTAGGAGAGAACCAGGAAGTGCAGTAGTACGAATACCAATAGCGTCAAGGTCTGTAGAAAAGAAGAAGAGGGTGGTCTACAGTGTCAAAAAACAGAGAGAGATTCACAGAAGAAGCAGAAAAGTTGCCTTGGCCTTGGTGTGAGCAGGTCATTGGAACTTAGTGATGGCTGTCTTCAGTGGAATGAGGAGGGCGGAACGGATTGGAGGGGGTCAGTGAGAGAATTCACAGTCAGAGTCAGGTTAATTGTGTATACAAGCGGTTCAGCAGTTTGAAGCAAAGGAGAAGAGAGATTGGTCGGTAGTGAGGGAAGAGAGGGTCAAGGATGGCTTCTTCAGTATAGGGAGGACTTGTGGCATGTTTGAAACAAGGACGACGGGAGAACCAGTTGAGGAGAGGGACAGGGTGGATAGTCCAGTCAGTGAGGGGCAAGGGGGTGGAATGGGGTCTAAGAAGTCAGCGGGTATAGGGTCGAGTGGGCAGGTGGTGGAGGGAGAGGAGCGAGCAGAGAGGGACTTCCTCCAGACTGACAGGGGAAAGTGAGGTGAGGAGAAGAATTACAGGAGAGTTGAGAGGGGATTGGAGAATGGTGGTGGGGAAGAAGGTTACAGGAGGAGGGATTGGGGAGGGGGGGAGTTGCGCTTGGTAGAGAATTCGTTTGATGGCTTCAATTTTGTCTGAAGTAGGGGGACAAGGTTTTGGGCAGAGAATGGTGACAGTTGGTGGAGGAGGTGTAGGATGAGGAGAGGCGTTGAAGGTGGAGAAGAGGCGTTGGAGGGTTGCTTGGCTGATTTGAGGATATAGTTGAGAAGAGGTTTTTTGTTTGGCAGCAGTTAGCCTCAGCATTGAATTGCTGAGTTTGGCCTTGTAGAAAGTAGCGTTCTGGCCCGGACTTTCTCATTTGCGCTCTTGCCCTCGCGAGCGTCTCGTGTACGCCGCGAGTGTGCTTACCGTGCAGGGACGGGGGTTGGTGGGGCGGGGAGAGCGGAGGGTAGCAGGGGCAGTTTATTTAGGACAGAAAGAAGGGTGAGATTTAGTGAGAGGCAGATTGGTCAGGGGACGCAAGATAGAGATAGTGGACAAGTGAAGATAAGGAGTCAGGGAATGCAGAGTGGTTCCAGGTTGTGGAGTCTCTGTGCAAACTCATTAGGGGAGGTGTGGGGGGTGAATAAGGGCAAGAAGTGTTCACATTGAAAGGTTAGAAGATGGGGTCAGAGAGAGGGAAAGAGGAGTTGTCCAGGTGAGGGGGGAGGTGAAACAGTTAGTAAACACAGGTCAAGTGTGTGTCCAGCAAGGGTGTGGGTGGGGATGTGATGTTCGGCCAAGGAGTCTGTTAAAGATAGGAAGTTGGCCGATGGGGGTTGCTGGGGTCACCATGGATATATTGAAGTCACCAAGGATATGACGTGGTAGGTAATGGGCAAGAATGTGTGGGAGCAAGATGGTTAACAGTTGTCAAAGACAGTGGGCTGTTATTAGGGCCAGGGGGCCGATAGTTTACGGCCAACGACTGCTTCACCGATCTGTCACTACGTTGGCAAAACATTCAATCAATCACCAATTTCGCGACCCCCCCCAAAAAGATATTTTTAAGTGATGTGAACAGAAAATCTAGGAATGTATGGGAGGCTTAATGCGGAAATTAGGTTTTTTTTTTACCAGTAGCAAATACAGTAAGCATTAATGCTAGCAAGTCCGTTACTGGTTTAAAAAAAATATAACAACGCAGAGCAGCAGAGGTAGTGTGAAATGTTTCTCAAAGTTTATTTGAAAACAATTAGCTTTTCACATACAGCATCATGCAGAGCATGCATCATAATACTCACAACAATCATACTGAAACATTCATTAAGTACATAGAGACACACACATTACAATCATTGTAGCGATATATCCATTCGCATCATAGAGACAACCACACACGGACACCACACATTACAAGCACTCTACGTACCTGTCTGCTGAAGGTAGTCTCCCCCTGGTTGGGCTTCCTGCTTGTCCCTCCCTCCGGCTTGTCTGAATGGGCTGGCAGGAGAAAGAGGAGGGTGGGTGGACTGTGCAATAGAACGACAGCGTGGAAGCAAACAGGCAGTTGCTCTCCTGCCTTTTGCCTCACTCAGTGGGTTTAGAGTGCCACTCGCTGCCCGCCGTGGCTGTCGTACACCATGAAATACTCGCGCTCCCCCAGTTTGGGGAACACCTGGGTATATGGTACATTACTGTAATGCCTAATGTGTACATTACTGTCACTACAATGTAATGTGAAGAACAGACAACTCACTGGATTTAATGAAGTAGGGGTTCATGCTCTTGTTTCTACAGGAAGTACTAACATTTGTAGGAAATAATCACAAAAAAATGTAGGTACCAATGTATTTATTCCAAATAATAAGGTATGAAAGTACACGTATTAAGAAAATAGGATAAAAGAAACAAAACAGAACACCTTTGTTAATTAATGTAACATCCTTGTACTTGCTGAGGAAAGCTGCTTTCTTGTAAAATTGAAACTTAAATCGTTTATTTCTCCTCTGCCTATTTCTGTGCGGTAGGTAATCCTATCACAGGACCACAGAGGACCATCTAAGCACAAAAGCACGACCTGGCTTACTGGGCTTCATGCATGTAAAGTATATCCCTTACTAGGCTGACATAAGATAAAATCACTTTTCAGGGCCTGATATTAGAGTACCCATAAGCCGTGCTCCATGTGTTTGTTGATTTGTGAATGAGAAGGCTCAAAGTACTTCAGGCTTGATCAGACTGAGTTCAGTAAACCAAAGCCTGGCATTTATTATTCGCAGCACAGGGCTGCTCTATGTAATAAAATGAAAGCATCGGTGTAGATATTAAAAACAAATGTTCTGACAGCTAATGACAGTCTGCGTGCCGTCCTTTTACAAAAAGTAGCGCGGCGCCTGACATCAGGGATATGGTCACCTTCTTTAAAAATATTACCAGGCTAACTCCATGAAATAGGACACTGTTAGTCAATAAACCTATAAGATTGATGACGTAAACGGTGCAACCATAGACGACCATGAGACCAATGCCCAGCCGAGAACAAAGCGATGAGGTCCATAGCGCCGTGCTCAAGCTTCATCTATTTCAAGGTTGCCAGCACTGCTGCGTCATCGCTTTATCGGCCACTAACTCGTTTGATCCACTTAAAGGAGGCCTGGATGGCTAAAAATCTTGTCATAGATTCTGCAAAATCTGGCGCCTTTAATGCGCACAGCGTTCAATTGTGCTTGAGTCTTTACAAAATATAGCTGTATATGCCCAGCTGAATCCTTTGCCAGAAAATTAAGAAGATGGCAGAGCCCCAATGCCAAAAGGCTCTTCATCCTGACAGTGAGATGTAAGGAAAATGTATGTAGTCATGTAAAAGAACCCCTATCTACAAAAAGTAGGGGACTGTTTTTACATGTGTTGCCCATATGCATGTAGGTACTATGGTTTTATGGGAGCTATGTACACCCAATAGGACAGGCACCAGAAACAGCAAATGGGCCTTGGCTGGACAAACACAGGCTGTTTTGATGCGGGTGACCCATTAAAAGCAGTTAATTAAAGTTTTTTAAATTTTCTCATGTTAGGAATGAGATTTGTAGACATTTTCACATGACACATCAAGGGCAACTCGACCATGCCTTTGCGCAAGCACCCCTCTGTGCTCCACTGGCACCAAAACCATTATGTCAGAGACCAGGGGGTGCTGGATTAGCCACCCCACCCCCTTATGCGACTGTTCTCAGAGATAAGCTGCAGGACAAGCTGTCATAGTTTAGGAGTTCACAAGCTCCCCTTCAATTTGATGACAGCATTGGTAGGAAACCATGTCCCGTAAACACAAAGTCTACTTCTTTAAGAATGATTTTGTAGGAGGAGCCTGCATAACAGGTAAGTGGACTTTATCGTCATTTTCTACTGATTCTAAAATACCTATAACTTGCTTAACCTCCCTAGCGATATGCCCGAACCCGTCGGGCAAAGGGCACACTGCAAACGATCGATACGCACGAACTGGGTTCGGGCAACATAGTGGGAGTCACCTGCTACGCCACCGCCATCTTGCGCGTCCATCGCCGGCGTATTCCGGGTCCCGGAGTGACGGGGTGACGTCACGGAGGCGGGGACCGTCGCCGGTCTTTTTTTAATTTTTTTTTTTTACTTTTGGATGCTGGATTTAGAAATGTCTTTCTATAATCAGCTCAAAGTTGATCCCGCTATCAGAAACGCTCGCGCTGAGCGTTTCCTGATTGGGCGCATATTCTTCGGTGCACACGAGCCGTCCGGACAATAGCCGAGGTCTCCGGCTAATCCGTGAACAGTCTCCCTTGCAGGCGGTGACGTCATCCGGCGGCGGGAGATTTAGGTACAGAAACTTTTTTTTTTCTTAGATTTTTTTTTATATTTTTTTTCATTTTTTTTTTTGATTTTATTTTTTGATTGGATTGGATAAATGTTTTATCAATCCAAATCAAAAGAAAAACAGTGTAAACTCTAAAAAAAAAAAAAAAAAAAATATTTCTCCCCAAAATTTTTTGTTTTCTGTACCTCAAAGCCGGCCATAGCGTTTATTCTGGATTTGCGAATGATCACCATGCGCATTCGGGGGTGGTAACGCTTGGTGATCAATTGCCAAATGAAAACGCGCCCCACCTGAAGCAAGTACTGGCGCAGGTTGATCGTAAATCAAAACGCGACGTGCCAGAATCAGGCGCAACCGCTGGCTATCTGTGTGCCTGCAGATTTCTACAAAGCTGCAGGCACACAAGCCTTTCCGCCGGACAGGCAAAATGTATCACTTTTGGTACAGAAATCTGCACCTCAGTGAACCGCCAGGGAGGTTAAGATGTGTGGCCTCTGTGAACCAAAGCATGGCTAACATCTCATCTTCTCATCTTCAGCCATCTTGTAGAGAATATATGTACAGCTCAACAAATATAATAATTAAAGAGTCCTTTCCTATCCTGCTGTCTATTACTTCAATCTATGTCTTGCATAATTAAGCCACTAGCTCAGGGGTGGGCAAACTTAGGCCTGGGGGCCAGATCTGGCCCATTTGTTTTCCTTTTTGGCCCTTTGTCACCTTGTTGAAAAGATGCTCCCCTCTGTTCTCTGCAATGTGTGCATATAATGTTTGATGCAGTGTCATGCTCATGTGATGACACTGTGGGCGCATCCTCATGACGACAACAGGCAGCCTCTAGAACTTAAGAAATTCTAAAAAGATCACAACCTCCCTGTTACATGTCACCTATCACACATTACCACCATCATTAATTATGCCAGCAATGCATGGAATTGGCACAGCAATGTCATACAGGCTCTTGGTCCGGCCCCTTTATCAAATTTAAGAGGCCAATGTGGCTCATGAGTCAAAAAGTTTGCCCACCTCTGCACTAGCCTTACATTCACCAGCTGAACTCATGGTCCCATAACATGAAAAAAGCACCAGTGGCCAGTACCACATTCATGGCAGGCTATATATATGTATATTATAAAATTATGAGCCACTTTGTAACATAAGGACTGCTACATTATACCCAGACAATTTGTAGCTGCTTTGTTACAGCAAAGAAGAAAAAAAATTGTTTGCTAAAAAGGCTAAACTAATGTTAGCAATAATTACAAACATGTACATGAAATAATTTCACAGTACAAAAGATGAAACGGCATGTGATATATAATCCCACAGAGTGTAACGGCTGGTTTATGTATCCTGTTTTATCCTTAGACATCACATTTAATTCTGGAACACGCTTTACAAACAGCAACTGTGAATTTTACTGCTCTCAGGATGAATTAAAGTTTTTTCTCCTGAAACACAGGAGTCGTTCATTGCGCAGAGCTTTGATACAAGTGAACACCTATAATCTAATTTGCCAAGGAAAGAGAGTTGGAGAGGAGACCTCTAGAGCACAGTGCAGGGGGAAGATCTCCAGTAAGAAGAGGCAGGCAAGAGGTTTAGAAGGACTAGCTATCACTTTGGGAGGCTGAACTCCGATCTGCAGCTACATTCATCTCTGTGGAATATATTTTTTCAGTGGTAAGCATGATTTATATGGATATTTGATGTCTCTGACAACTATTCCCATCCACTGACGTGTCTGTGATTTACATTTGAACGTTTCCGTTGTCTTCCATCTGCTTGGTATATTTAATTTGAGTCCCTAGGCAATCACAAGCAGCAATTTGTTACTGATTAAACAGCACATTTACGTTATATGGAGTTAATATTTCGACATTCAGAATGGAGAGCATTTAAGAAACTGGTCCTCCATTAACACTGTAAAATGTGTATGATTTTGAAAAGAAGATAACATTTTCAGAAAGAATCATTTTTTTGTTATATTGGCTAGTATTATTTTACCTGAGAACATTTGAAAAGTCAAGCTTCAATCGTTGGGAAGATGTCTAAAACTTTACCAAATATTTGGACTTTGATTTGTGTTGTTGGAATCCTGTGGCATTTAACCAATGGAAGCTTTGTGAAGAATCATCTTAGATCAAGTTTTATTCAGAGGAAACTAAGTGGCAGAGAGAAACGTGAGATGCAGAGGGAGATCCTGTCCATTCTGGGATTGCCTGGAAGACCTAGACCTGCCAGTGGTGTTCAGTTACCATCCTCAGCACCCCTATTCATGCTCGACCTCTATCATGCTATGTGCGGTGAGGAAGAGGAAGATGGAGCACAAGGAGTATCACGAGCACTCTTTACCACTTTAAGCACCCAAAGTCCTCCCTTGGGAGCAGTAATCAGTGAAGCTGACACCGTCATGAGCTTTGTCAATATGGGTAAGACCTATCTTAGTTTTCATATCAAATGACTATATATTTGGGGGGGAAATGTATTTCCATGTGCCTAAAATGTGTCTAAAACCAAAATGTGTACCTTAGTTATGGTTAGAATGGGAAGGGATTACAATCCCTGTAAAGCTGTTATTGTTGTCCCCATTAGGAAGTTGCAGTCACTCTCTAAAATCATTGTGGTGACCACCCTTACCTAAAAAGAAAAAGCAAGGGAGACCCCAAAATTTTGAGGTGCCCCCCAAAAATTGATAGAGATGAATTCTTCCATAGAGGGACTCATGACACTGACAACAGAAATTGACAATTGACAACAGACAATTAGTGAAGAGATATCTCCTTATTAAGAAAAACATAGAGGAAAACCCAAAAAAGACTTTTACCAATTTACATTGAAGATAAAAAAAGCAAACATTTAGAGTAGTAGTACATACAGATATGTACTACACATTTTTAAAATATTTAAATAAACAGTAGCTCAAGTTATCTTTTTCTTTTTGTGTAGTACAGTGCGTATTAAACACAACCGGAATTTAAAACAAAACACCAAAATAGCAAAATGTACTGTAATGTAATGCTTCCCTCAAGCTCTGGCAGAGGCCATCTTTAGTTCTCTTAATTAACTGCAGTAACATGTATGGGTACTAGATGATGCTAGATAATGATTGAAAAATGTTATCTAGCATAGAAATATGACACGGTCACTGACTTGTCCCTTCCAAACTCTTAGTCCAAAAGAGTTAAAAAACTGTGAATGATGAAAAACAATTAGGATTTACCCATGACAAGATCTTTAAAAAAAATGTTGCCAGCTTGTTTGTATAATGGGTTGTTTGAGGGATGGTGTACATAAGTGTATGGTGTACATAAAGTGAGTTTTGATGCGTTTTAAGAGCATTTAAAATGTTTTTCATAATAATAACCAGATTCTTTTCAAAGTCATAAAGTGCAGCTTAAGGAAACTACCACTAAGGCCTGGGCCTCACTATGATTTCTCCCTCCATGAAGTTCAGTCTGTAGTGATCACGAGGAAAAAGACACAGGGGGGTTTAGGGCAGGTAATCAGGCCAATTAAAAACCAATGGGCATGACACTACCAGGATACGCCAGTTGTCAATGGACACATTCCAGGTCAGACATGTGGCACAGTGCACGTACTATGCCCCTGTGTGTACAGGCAGGTCATAACCCATACTTTTCATTGGGCAATTTAGTTCCCGCGTCTGTTTCCCCACGAGTAGAAGAAATAGAGTGGAGCCTAGGCCTAAGAGAGGAATTGAGACCTTCATTGCTAACCATCTTTTCAAAATGCAAGTTATCCATCTTGCTAACATTTTCCCATTCAATGCAATGTAACAAGTACGCTAGTAAAGTAAACTTAACTGAATACTAGATTTAGCTTACTTGTTGGTTAGGTTAGATTGCTAACATGTGCATAGCTTGAGTATCATATGATAAGATCTGATGTAATTGTCGTACAATGCACCTTGAGGCTAGGTGTCAATTGACAACAGGTTAGTACAATTTGAGCTTACATATAAAAGGATACATTCTCAGCTTATTTTGTTATTTGTTTGGATTTTGATGTACCAAACTTAGGCTGGCCATGCACTGCTCGATACCCATGCAATCGTTGAATCCTCCAGCGCAGTGTGATGATGTCACCACACTGTGCTCATGTTTCTTTAATTGAACTCCAAAGTAATGGCAATAATTGGCATCTGAAAATGGATTTACCAACATGTTGGTTCCCTGTTTAATCGAGGTGGCCGCAATCGATTCAAACAGAATCAATCATAGTGAATGTGCACAGTCGATTGTGCACAAAAAATCGAGCCATGTATGCCTAGCTTTACAGTGGGTGAACTAACCAATAGTGGGTGAACTACAGTTAATAGAAGAACATTTGTAACAAAATAATTCATATTTATTAAAACAAATAATATAATTTTTATGTAGATATAAGATGAAGATGAATTAAAGTGTATTAAGGCAAAAAGAAAAAAACTACATGGACCATATGTAAAAATTGTGTTACATTTTCTGATCATTCCTTTGAATTTTACGATTCCACTATAATAATAAGATTAGCTTAATGACATTAGTATTTTCAGTAAAAACTGTATTTATTCTGGTAATAAAAAAAAAGGATGTGTTATGTGCAAGTAAATCCTGTTTCTAATTTCACTTATGTGTAATTGGCTATACTAAGTGAATACAGCTCCACTTTATTTACCAAAGCTATGTAAACATAGTCTTTCCAAAGTGGACCGCATTAACTCTTTTATCAACTCCATTGTGTGATTGTTTTCAAAATCTGGTAATAATAAAGTATTTGTGCAATATAATAGTGCATACATACTGTTTATATAATATACTTTCTGGATGGGCAATGTGGGTCATTTCACATAATGAAACAGTGTTACCGTATAATACGCGTGGCTACGTAGTTCGAAGATGCTGGACAGCTCTATTCTAACTATCAGGAATAAAACCTAGTGTTCACTGTCCATAGAAGAGAAACATCTCTACTCTAAATATGTAAGCTGTCACTACTGGTTTTCTGAAAATTCGGTCACATCTGTCGTGTTGTTGATCTAGAGCAGTGGTGGACAACTGAGTTGATATGGAGGGCCACAAGTGCGGCCCTTTAGTAATGCTAAGGGCCGCACTTGTGGCCCTCCATATCAACTCAGTTGATAACATTTTCAATCCATACAGACTTGTATACACATTTTTTTTTATGAATAACAGCATGCATAGCTAGAAGACATCATTTTTAATTTTTAAATAACAAAACTTGTTTTATATGATACTTCAAGCATTAGGGTACACTGTAGTATGATAATGCACATTTTGTGTGATATATATCATAAAAGGTTATGTGCTTCATAGATCTCATCAAAGCCTTTGATGATATCTATGGGGCACATATCTATGGGGGGTCGTTTCAATCTTACCATACAATTTCTTTACAATCACGTTTTCTACCCAAATCAGGTATTATGAGGACCTTTCTAAGTTTTCCAATCAATATGTATTCTATCAGGGAGTGATCTAAAGGTGTATGGGCTTTATATAAAAAGAGTATGCAGATAATCTTATTAAGTAACTTAAGGTAGCCATACACATTTTGTTATTTCTGTTTGGTTGACCAAAACATATATCTTTTTAACCTCCTGGGGGTTACGGGTTGCCTGGGCACTGTACTCCGCCATGATTCCCCGCTGTCCTATCGGCTCTCTATCTGACAACGGCGGTGTGTGTGGGAAAAAGCGACATCCCCTCCATTAACTTGGAGGTCTATGGCGCCGATGACGCCAAAGACTCAGGGCCAGAAAAGTTCAGTGGGCATGCAGCTATGCATAAACCCGCTATACCTGTCATGGGTTTTTTTTCAAAACGACCCCCGAGCCCCTGCACAACTTTGCAGGCTCTCGTGGCAGGTCTTTTCCCCTGCTGCTGTGGGAACGCCCGGTCGTTCCCTGGGCTGATTCGAGCGGGATTCAAAACAGCCATATCAGACATTACCATAAATACGGCCGATGTCTGTTGCTTTGCCGAGAGACCGCGGGTCTCCAGGCAAAGTATCGGCTGAGCCGGGAAGAGAGCAGAGCTGTCTGCCCGGCTCCGCCGATATCTGACAGCAGCGTGATGATGTCATCACGCTGCTGCAGGGTACATCAGATGGCTCAAATATCGAGTCATCTGTACCCTGCTTTAACCTTTCTTCTCCACAAAGTTCTCCTTATAGTTCTTAGTGTCAGAGGTAGGACAGAACATAGCTCAGTTTTTTTCTTTTGAAATTATACTTTTAGTCAAACTTTTCTTTGTTTGTTTTGGGATTTATTTATACAGTTGCATATAAAGTCATGTGCTCATTGCATGCAAACACCAGTCTTCGATATTTCCATGCGAACGATTAAAAATATGAAAATCAAAAGTGGATTGGATATACATCGAACATTACATTGCTCGAGCAGTGATCGGATATGTTGGTAAATTTCAGTTTATTGTTTAAGTATCTGACGGGTTTTCTAAGTATTTTGATGGATTTATATCTGATGGTACTATGGAGCATGTGTACTGGGCTAAAGGGAATTGATGTGATTTGATTATATTTCAAGTCGATATAACAAAAAATTAAACCATGCATGCCTGTCTTTAAGCAACAGTTGTTTTATAGTACAATCATGTGGCCAAACTCAACCCAACTACAGTTTCTCCAGTTGTTACAGGCAGATATGTGGAATAACTACATTAACAAATTGCAAAGATTTGGACTAACCTTTACTAAAAATAAGTAACCCATAACCTACCACATTATGTTATTTCACGTTTTTTCATTGATGAACATGGAAGTATTGGTGAAGATGCCAGGATAGACAGATGTAACTCTCACTTAATTTTCCCCGGTTAGTCTGGAGGAAGTCTCCTCTCTGCTTTGCTCCTCTCTTTTTACCACCTGCCCACTTACCCTATACCCGCTGATCTACTTACGACCCATTCTATCACCCTTGCCCCTGCACTGACTGAACTATTAAATCTCTCCCTCTCCTCGGGAATCTTCCCATCATCCTTCAAACATGCCATAGTCCTCCCCATACTGAAGAAGCCATCGCTTGACCCCTCTCTTCCCTCTAGCTACCGACCAATCTCTCTTCTTCCTTTCGCTTCTAAACTGCTTAACCGCCTTGTATACAAAAGATTCACTGACTATCTGACTGTGAATTCCCTCCTTGACCCCCTCCAATCCGGTTTTCGGTCTTCTCATTCCACTGAAACAGCCATCACTAAAGTTCCCAATGACCTGCTCACCGCAAAGGCCCAAGGAAACTTTTCCGGACTCCTTCTGCTGAATCTCTCCTCTGCCTTTGACACTGTAGATCACCCTCCCCTTCTACAGACCTTGTACTTGTACTATTGGTATTCGTTACTCCGCACTTTCCTGGTTCTCCTCCTACCTGACTGACCGCTCTTTCCAAACTTCTTTCAATGGCTCCTCTTCTTCTCACACCCCCTCCCTGTTGGGGTCCCACAAGGCTCCATCCTTGGCCTGGTCCTATTCTCACTTTACACCTCCTCCCTTGGCAAACTTATCTCATCCTTTCGTCTGAAATACCATTTAAATGCTTATGACCCGAATCTATCTATCTACCCCGGCCTTCACTCCCATGCAGTGCTTCATGGATGGTTGAAAGATTCCTTAAACTCAACCTGAGCAAAACAGAACTCTTCATCTTTCCCCCATCACCTTCCAAACCTCCCTCCAACATCTCAATTACAGTAAATAACACAGTCATCTCCCCCATTCCACAAGCACGCTGCCTTGGTATCACCTTCACCTCTGAACTCTCCTTTACTCCTCACATACAGAACATTGCTAGATCCTGCCACTCCCATCTCTGAAACATCTTCAAGATCCGCCCCTTCCTATCCCCAGACCACCAAAGTCCTGGTACCCACTCTCATAATTTCTCATCAGGACTACTGCAACATCATCCTCTCTGGTCTTCCTCTAATTAGCTCTTCAGTCCATCATGAATGGTGCTGCTAAACTAATTTACTCCTCTAACCACTCCTCATCTGCTGCTGCTTACACCACACCTCCTGTCCTAGTTATATTTCCAACCTGGTACAAAAATACACCCTAACCGCTCCCTCCACTCCTCCAGTGACCTACTTTTAACATCCCCACTCATAACATCATCACATAACTTTTTAGTGAGCTCCTCAGATACAGAGTACCAGGAGATGGTGTTTGGTACGCACCCCATATGTAGGGGGGTCTCCCTCCACCACAGGTCACCAGCTGGCTTTGGGTCTAATTTTTTGGATTTGTAATCTACAATGTGACACCACTATCTGCAACCTTTCATAGCTATTAATGTTTCCCTGTGGTTATCCAAGTTACATAAATTGTATGAGTTTAACAATAACAATTGTAATTGAATTGTCCTCAGGTACCTGAAAATTTGCATGGATGTAGAGTTTCAAAGATCTATGTGTTCAAAATAGGATAAGTGAAAGCCTGTTTGCAGCAGAGTAGTGATTTATGCTCATGGAGAAGCAATATCTGATAGCTGTATTTTAGCCAAAATTTAACATATAAGTGTTGTAGCTAGAGAGGTGAAACTCGGGGTGTAAGTAGTAGTAGGGGAGCATTACTGAGACATTACTATGAATGGTTTTCGTGCTATGAATGTGTAAAGTTACAGTTACACACAGATTTATTCAGCTTAGTTTCTACAGCAGAGCTGCAGAGGGAGAGGGTGTGTCCTGTCTGGTGTTTTGATTGGCTGGGGAGGACGTATCTGCGGGAGGAGCTACAGGAAGCAGTATCTGACGAAGAAGCACAGAATCTGCTGCCTGTCACACTCACATCGGAGAGGAGGAGAGGGAGGGCGGTGAGGGGGATGCGAGTCTCTCCTTTCTGGCTGTGCAGGGAGCACGGGTCAGAAGCTGCGGGCCAGTCTAAAAATAGGTGGGGGACCGCCATTCCGGTGCGTTCCCCCAGAAAAAAAGCCCCGCATGCGCGGCTTCAAGACTTCTCTAGGGCCGCTCCTACTCTCTAGAACTCCCTCCCTTGCCCCATTAGACTTGCTCCTACCTTCAGCTAAAAAAGCCCTGAAAAGCCACCTCTTCAGTCTTGACTACCCATCCTTTTACTCCTAACATCACAACCATGCCAGTCCTACCCCCCCCCCCCCCCCACCTATTGTATACTCTGTTCCCCAACAAATTAGATTGTAAGTCCGACCGGGCATGGTCCTCCACTTCTCCTGTGTCATTACCTGTTGCTGTGTGTACTATCCTGTGTTGTATCTCCACTGTAATGTATTGTACAGCGCTGCGTAATATGTTGGCGCTATATAAATAAACACTAATAATAATGTCGTAGGCTCTATCTAACAGGGCATAAAGCATATGCTGGGTCCAAAGAAACACAGCCCATCACAAAGTACTAACACATAGCATCAAAGTCTCTGCTGGGCCGCTTAAGGTGCATTCCAAGTATATATATATATATATATATATACCGTATTTTTCGGACCATAAGACGCACCGGACCATATACAATTTGGTTCAGAAGAATATTTTTTTCTTGTTTTCCCTCTAAAAACCTTGGTGCGTAT
>CM070033.1:96703660-96714445 GCA_036250615.1 Ptychadena robeensis
CACTAATTGGTGTCTCCCTCTAAAACTAATAAAGGGGTACCCTTTGTCTTACCTTTTTTTTTATTACATATCCAGTGTTTCCTGTTAAAATAAATGCAGTTTACAGATATATGTCATTTGTTTCCTGGATTTGCCTAAGTAGTCTTTCACTCCATAACACATGAAAAACACATTCCTGTTTTTTGATATGATAAGCTACTGGTTTAGAGGTCCTATTCCTCAGACATGAACTGCATCATACTAGGTAATACTTTATGCATGCAGCAAAAAACATAAGAATTGGTCCTATACATTTTCATTTAAGTGCACGGCAGGGTGCCTGGTGTGAACAAGGCCATATAGTATGCATCTTCGAGGTTCATTTTGATTACAAGCTCAGCATGACCCACAGTGTGTACTTTTTAAGCAAAGCCCAGATGTTCAAACTAAAGTGACATTGTTACAGAAGTTTAGATTCATGAATCATTTCCCGCCCGGGGGATGATGCCTGCTCACTGTGTACTCATTTATGTGTTCTGTTTCATCTGTTTATATAAAGAGCAGTGGCTTGGCACAACAAGCTACACTGAGGCATCTTGAGTGTCCCAACCTCTTTGAATAATCATTGGTAATTATGGCTTTTATTTTTACTGCTTTTTGTCATGATATGGACATCAGATTCATTTGTTTTTTGTAATATATAACTGCTGGAAATAAGATCAGAACTAAAACAAAATTACACTTAAAGGGTTTATATACTAATGGCTGAAAATTATGGGTCTGTTTAATTAGTAAAGCTTGGGGCATTTCATTATCTGATGAAAAATACTTCTGTGTTGTCAAAACACTTGTCATCTGTGAGTAAACGCACTGACTATAGAATCCCTAGCCAATGAGAGCCATTGATTTGTTAAAAGCAGATATCCATAAAATGGAAACATGCAACAGCAAACAGGTACGGTACAGTCAGCGAACCTGGAAATGAACAATCTCTCTATAAATGTACTTTTAAATGTTAAAATGTAATGTTTTGTCACATAAGATTAAAAAGTAGTGTTCAGCATAATCACTTCCATCCTGTCACCACACAGCTGTCTATTTAACAATGCCAGAGCCACAAATGTTCTTCACATCCGTATGAGGTTCTGCTTGTCTGTGGATGATTTTATAGAGCTTGCTTATTTTTGTCATGCAGCATGATAACATTTTGGAAAAGCACTAATAATTGTATTTTCATTATATTTAAAACTTGAAACAGGGAATGGAAAATAGTTATTCTTTGGGGGAGGGGTACACAACATGTTCCCAGCATCACATCTTAGATCAACATGACTTCATAAACACTTGACAAGACCTGAACCTAAACCTTAATGTTACAAAAGCTCCCAATTTCTTGAATTTGGGAACATGTCCCAAAAAAACAGCTAGGCCCTGGTGCCCAGCTAACATGCACCAGGTCTTCCAATGTTTGCCAAGGGTCTTCTTTTACATACAAAAATACAATATCTATACATAATACACAGTAATAAACATTATGTATATTATCCACTTTTATAAGTGTAATCTATGTATTTTTTCTCTTCTATAGTAACACATCATTAGAGCAACAGTACAGAATTTGGACAATTTTTCAGTAATAAAGATTTTAAGTCTCTGAACTAAAGCAAATTAAAGTCATCATGTTATGCTACTAAACTCATAATTTTTATTTGCATCCAGAGGTCCCCGAAGTCTATAGCATAGGATAGCAAAAAATGGAATATAGCTATTATTATTTTTTAATTTTTTACTTTTTTTTCTTTCATATATTTCAATATATTCAGTAGCTCTGTAGCTCTTCTGAGAGGAGGATTCTGCCCAACCGAGAACACAAATACATAACTGCATTACATTTAGCTTTGCCCTTAAATGTTGTAGTAATGCATGGTAAAACATCTAATATACTACATATGACTACAATGTACAACAAGAAGCATACTGTTCATATTGGATGGTGCTTGAGAAATAGGTTGGCTGTGTTGTGGAGTGCTTGAGAACAATTTGGCTGTGTTGTGGATAGGGGGGGGGGGGGGGGGGGGGGGGGGTTGAGTATGTCAATGCAACACAATTTACAACATGCAGAAATGAACCATAAAAAATCATCATCTAAATGGCTAAAAGTGGTCATACATGAATACCAATACACTAACTAGTTAATGAACAAACAAGGCAGAAAGTTAAATACGAACCATCTAACTTCTTTCTAATTAATGGCACCCATGTGATGCACCATACCAACACTTAACAACCTGCATATCAAACATACAAATAAAAGAGAAATATTGTGAAGTGTAGGAATAAGTGTCTTCCCATGTATTCCAATTACTTCAGCCCATAGACCATTGACACAAGAACTTGCTTATATATTTGAATGTACAGTGCAAGGTGTCTCCAATCACTCACTGTGGTTCACGTCCATCTCCAAAGATTATGTAAAACCATATATAGTGTCCACAAGAGTCAATACATACAGAACTTATTTCAAAGCTCAGAATATTCATTCAAGAGACATCAAAAGAGATACATTTCTATTACCCACTTCCAGGGAGGCTAACAAACAGACCATAGCCAAAGCCAAAAGACAACTTACAGTTGCTTGCAGTTTTGGAAAAGTGAAACAAAGTGTGATTAGTGTGATGTGTGTGAATTAAAAATGATATTGTGAATTAAAAGTGTGAATTAAAAATGATAGTGTGAATTAAAAGTGTGAATTAAAAATGAACTGCTTTCTTAACTGATAAACATTCCCAGTTTTTCAAGTTTGCTCCCTATGGATTGTGCACCTTCCTACGAAAGGTTTTAACCACCACCTTCTGTCATAAACTTGGTGAACTTAAGCCCCTTCATTTCCTTTATTTTTCTTCTTTTATATAATATATAGTATCCTTTGGGTAATACAGATTCTACTGTGTATTGCCTTTGTCTAATGATACCTCTTTTTTATGGAATTGTTTCTGTTGTTGTTTTAATTTTATTTAATTTTTTTTAATTTAAAAAAGGCGATTATAACCAAAAAACAGCTAAATGCCATTAACGGCAGAACTAATGACTAACCATGAGGTTTCTGGTTATGGGGGCATATATGACATCCTCCCATGATGCAATGTTTTATTGAATAGTGACCAGTCAAAAAGTAGACAAAGAGATTACATCATTGCTCTCTGTAAGCTTAGACACCTGGTATATTGTGGTCAAAATGTGAATGTTTTTTGTATTTACTAAATGGATCCACGTGTATAATTTTCAAATACCAGTTGCCTCTTATATTATTACAGTTGAACATGATAGAGATATCTTTCACCAGAAGCCATACTGGAAAGAGTTCAAGTTTGATATGACACAAGTTCCTACTGGAGAAACTGTGACAGCAGCTGAATTTCGCCTTTTTAAGACTCGTAGCTTCTCGCGGAATTTCAACAGGACACTTCACATCAGCGTTTATGAGATTCATAGAGACCATGCAAACAGGTAATTCAATAATATAAGCAGGGCTGTATCCCCCGTTATGCAATGTATGTGCGCACCCTGGGACCCCCCCCCCCAAAAAAAAAGAATACTAGATCACCCCCCGCTCAACAACTTTTCTGCTAGCACAAACCCCCGGGACGGGAACAACCACTTTTCTGCTAGCACCATTACCCCACACCCATTCCCCTTCCCGCTCAACAACTTTCGACATGGGGCCCCAGGCAACAATTTTGCATAGGGCACCCTCAATGCTAGAAACACTCCTGGATATAAAGGCTTTGTCTACTTAGATATTGTTTAACTTAGAGTTTTAGAGCTGAAAAGATCGAATGGGTCACATCATTGTACCAAAAAGGAAAGAACTTCCACAGTACCAAAGATATAACCATATACTATATATATATATATATATATATATATATATAAGTTTGTTCATTATTGTATTAAATTGTGTTTAAGAAAAAACTATGGATGTTTTATTTTGGATGAAGTACTATTACCCTTTAGAGGTCAGCATAGCATTTATATTTGGTTGAATATCTAAAGGCTCTGTTGGTTTTTTTCTTGTTTATTTTGTCTGTACCCTCTTTGGTTATTCTTCCTTTCTATTTTAAACACAATAGAAAGTGTACAAAGTGACACTATTTCACACTATAAGCACTGCCATTGCCATTAGCGCAAGACAGGAAAGAACAGAGGTGACCACCCTGACCTCTTCTCCTGTAATCATTTTGTAATTGTCAGTAGCCTTAGGAAATCTGTGTTATTCCCACATGTATGCATTGTGTTGTGCACCATTCAGCACATTCCATTTCTGATACGCTAGTGTTTCCAATACACTTGAACCGGACATGCTAACACAGTCCAATAGCTCATACAGTATGTAATGTACAATACACAGTGCATAACCAGCACACAACACAGCACATATAGAGTAAAGGAGCTCTCAAACTGTTGTCCCCTGGAAACTGTATACACTTTGGAAGATTTACCCCTTCCTCTTATTCAGGTGGCAACTGTGAAACACTCGATTAGGTCACCTGAACTAAAAGAGAGAGTTAATCTACTAATGTTTTGGCCTTGTTTGTTATGTGTATTATATTTAAAATAAAGCGGTTTATAATTTATTTCACTCCCTTTCAAAGGCAGCCTGAATTAACCTTACTGGACCATGAAATCATACATGCCGGGGAGGAAGGCTGGTTGGTTTTCGATGTCACAGCTGCTAGTAATCACTGGTTACTAAATGCCAAGTACAACGCAGGACTACGTCTTTATGTGGAGAATGATGAGGGTAAGACAAAACCACACCAATGGCTATTTGGCTTGTGATATGGAAGCTGTCATAACAGATGCTCATGTGGGCACCAATCATGTATGCCCAATTTATTTTAATCTTGGATTTGTCATGCTTCTAGCAATTTATCATTTTTCTTAAAATGTTTCTCAACACATAACTGTGTGGGTCTGCACAGATACAGGGTAATAGAATAATCGTACAAATATTGTTTATACATACAGCTGGGATCCATCTGTTACCACACTGTAGCTATAAAGTTTTCTGCTGTTAACATTCAGGGTTGTTCTTAGTTTTCATATAAAGCAATGTAACCTTAATTTGCTGCAACCTCTTACCCCATCTCTAACTGAGAGCAACCAACAACACTACCTTAATTAGGGGCACTACAAGAGGTAGTAATATGCTTTGTTATCATCAGTGATACCCCCACGAGGTGTCTCTGGTGACTTTTGACAGCTCCTTGGTCTTGCCCATGGTAGTAGTGGGGGCTTGACTGACTGCGGTGGACAGGTGTTGTAGTGTCGTGGAGGGCATTCTGTTGCTCCGAACGACCAGATTCTTTGGAATATTCAAACACACTGTATTAGGCTCACACACTTCAATAAACTGAGTCTAAGGCAGCTGATAGGGGATATTTACAGTCTTTACTAGAGGGAATGTTTACAGTCCAAACACCAAACCCAAGCCTGGGAATGAAGCACACACTTTAGGAACTACTGTTTCAAAGTAAAGTTGCTACCAGCTGCAGGGTGACAATGGCTTCAGTGAGAGGGGGTCAGGGTACAGTCCAGTAATCAGGGCAATAGGGAATAGCGGGCAGGTGAGGTGGAGTAGGGAGGAATCCTGCGTCTGCCTAACTTTAGCACCTAGCGGCCACAACCATCTGCTCGGGCACGCTCGAGGGAAGGCAGTCCTGGTCCATCGGACAAACCCTTTCGGTCACCACAGATGGGGGTCCTTGGCCCCGGGCACTGCTAGGGGACGGCCTGCGGGAGAACCCAGGAAAATATAGGAGATTGCTCCAATTCAGGTTGAACGGCACTGGCTGTAGGTGGTTCAGGAGCTAACCCAACTCTGGCTAAGGAGGGCCTAGGGAGGTATATTTATACCCTCTGCTTGGAGGAGGGCAGTAAGTTATCTCCAGGCGGAAATCAAAAGTAACAATGTCTGGCCAGAAAAAGAGCGGGAAGCCATTAGTCATCCCTGCACCTGCTATAGAGGAATGCAAGAAAGATTTAAAGATTTATACACTTTTTTACAGAAAACATAGTGACACAGGGCAGTATATACTATTCAACAATTTTATACATATGTGGTGCAACCCTAGTCACTACAGTGTCTTTAAAGAGAAGTGTTGAGCTCGAATATTCGAATCACGAATATATTCGGAGAATTTCGGCTATTCGAGAATTCGCAAACTTTGCAAATATGGCGGCGGATATTCGCAATGCTTATGGCCATGGATTGCGAATATATATTCGCAATGCGAAAATAAATAGCACATGTGACCATTCATTTTGAAGGTAATTGTGAGGCGATTATATTTAGATTTATAGATATATAATCAAATATTAGTAGAATTATTCGCGAAATATCATGCATTCGAATATTGCCTATGCCGCTCATCACTATTAAAGAGCACAGACAGGTGCTACTGGGTGAAATAGAGGTGGTAAGAACAGGACTTTGAGAGCCATAATTGTTGCTGATTGCCAGGTGTTCAAATATGTGCAGCAGTGCAATCCAATACAAATACATTCTGTAAAAATCCATACAATGTGATTTCCTGATTTTTTTAAATGCCGTCTCTCACAGTTGGAATGCACCTACAATGTGAATTGTGAACCCTCCATGATTCCTAAGTGGTGGAACTTGCAAAATCGCAGGGTGTTCAAATACTTACAGTATGTTCCTCACTGTAAGTGGCTATACATTTTGAATAATAAAAATCATAGATAAAATTTCATATATTTACATAAGCATTTAGAAAGTTAGCTAAAAAACTATGAAAAAAGTACAGAAGAAGAGCAGAAGACTGGTAAGGTAGACAAAGAAAGCAACCAATTATGATGGAGGTTGTAAAAATCTATTGCTTTTAATGTCCACTATGGAGCGTTTCTTTTTTTAGTACTGAGCATTTCATTCACAACAAACTGTTGAAATAAATAACAAGGATGCTGGTTAAACGATGTATTTTAACGTAACAGGGCAGAGCATTGATCCAAGTCTGGCAGGCATCTTAGGAAGACGTGCACCTCGCTCGAAACAACCGTTTATGGTTACGTTTTTCCAGGCAAATAGAAACCAGATCAGATCTACGAGAGCAGTAAAACAGCTGAAGAAACGGCAACAAAAGAAGCACAGTGACTTACCACATCCTAATAAACTTCCTGGTGTATTTGGTAAGATTTGGGGATGGGGATCTTGATGTGCCATATCACGTACCCAAGCACAACACATTTAGAAACATGGTACATGGTAAATGTAATTAATGATGAACAAGACGAATAAGTAAGGCAAAGAAATGTGATTTTGTTTATTTGTTGTTTATTTATAAGTGCTGCATAAGTGCTCATCGATTCCGTCCGACACTTTGGATGGGGAAAGTGATGGAAATCTAACAGGGCTTACCAACATGTTGGTTTCCTGTTCGATTGAGGTTTCTTCGAGCAGGATCAATTGAAAAGGAAAAGATAGCTGGATGGCTCTATTTTTTTATGGGATTTAAGCACAATCGAACACCCTGAACACGCACAGCTTTTGATTGTACTTGAATCTATAAAAAAAATTTAGTCATGTATGCCTAGCTTTAGGTGCATGAGTAACAATGGGGTTCTGCACTGCTCCAGCACAATTCCAATGATAGACCGGCTTATATATTGATTTTTATTTTAACCACTTATCAACTAGTGCCTCATGATACCCTTATATACTTGAATATAAGCTGAATTGTTCACCACCTGAAATGTGCACAAAAAATTATATTCTGCTTATATTCAGGTCAAGAAATGAAAATCTCTTCCCCATCACCAAGCTTACACTCAAGTATATATGGAAACTTGTGAACACTTCAGGTGTAAAGAGTTGGCATAAAAAAACACAGCAGCCTACCACAATGAGGTTTTATTAGTAGAGATCTATACATTTAATATATCTTTAATTTCCCGGCTTATCTTTTGTTAAAAAAAAAAAAGGAAATCTCCTAAAATCTGAGGAGCATGCCTGATCTTCTTTATCATTATAATGCAGAGCACATATTCCTTTTGATGTATTTCATAAAGGATACAGCATGGACATAACTTTTTCTATTTTTGATCAAGGTATGCTGCAACCTGTTATACAGAACACTATGTCAGCACGTGACCATATAAATGCACATTTTTTTATTAATGTATAGGTTAAATTAAATTTTTTTAAAAACTCTAATGTAAATTCATTGAAAAACAAGTCATGATCAAAATTTGATTTACATATTGATTAAATATTCACTGGGAATGCCTACTCTGTGTTTGATTTATAATAAGATGGAATTGCTTCTTATTGATATTGCTGGTGGATGGATGTATGGTGGGATAAAATTAAGGTGATTAGACGATCTCACCATAACATATTTTACTATGGCAGTCTTGTGAGTTTGGAGGACTTGCCCTACAGCCTAACTACCTTGGTGACCTCTATTTTATCTATTACAGGTAAGAATACAGCTTAGTTTTCAATATCCCAGACTATGAATTGAAATAGAGGAAAAGAAGATATGTACAGAGGTGAACACCCTGTAATCATATCAAGCTTTTGCTATTCTTTGCTCCATTCCCTATTTTTGGGAGCATTAGAAGAGGATAGGTTCAAGGATTTTTTTTTTATATAGTATTTTTTTGAATTTCACAACAATTTTACAACAATAGCAATGATACAGGGAAACTGCAAAAGGGACAACAGACATCACAGTGGGGACTCAGACAGGCAGTCCAACATATCGTATATAAAATGGAGATATGAGCTTCAGAGTAAGGATTTATTCTTATACTTTGTTAAATATATATTTAATGCTTTTTGAATAAAAAACTAGAACTACCAGTAGATCAGTTTTAATGTCTTTAAACAAAATACATTTTGATAATACTCTCTTCTAAACCACACAAAACTTTTTGCAACATAAGAAACAATGGGTAGTTCTAATTTGTTTCTTTTTTCCAAAAGTGTTATGTTTATTTTTCAAAAAGGCTTGCTAAATCATGCCCTCTAGTTACTGCTACAAACTGTAAGGCATGTTTTGATAGCTGAAGCAACATAAATAATTCTACATCCCAAATCCAGGCAAAAGTTAAATAAATATACAAAAATGCTAAAGTATAAACACATTTACAGAAATCTTTACATTGTGCTCTGGGTGTATGGCGCATGATAAATAGTTTTTATTTTTGTATTTATTCACTTTTCATCACTTTAGTATAAACGTCTTTTATGTTGCTTGAGTTCATTTACACTGTCTTTGTGTGTTTCATTGTAATTCCCTGCAGATTAGTGTCTTTGATATACTGGACCACAAAAGGATATTATGATATTGTACAACAGATTGGAGCAATGTTGAAGTTATAAAAAAAATTATATAAACAATTATATAATAGAATTAAGCCCCCCATACACCACATACAATTACCATGCAATTTCTGTACAACCAACTTTTGTTCTAACAAAACCATGTAATACGAGGACCTTTCTACACCTTCCAATCACTATGTATTCTATCAGGGAGGTCACTATACTACATAGTTGTTGGTAGGTCTGATGGAAATTGTATGGAGGAATCTTAAGGTGTATGGGGAGCTTTAGTAATTGGGTTTCATATAATTAATATATACGGTATGTATTCATTTATACACACCCACTAACACACACACACAATAGTTGTTAACTTTGAGGCAGCAATGCAGAGGTAAGGCATATGTTGTTATTGCCATCACAGATCATTTCAAAAAATCCACTAACCCTAACCATGGCCATGTCACCATTTTGATCAATTGTTTATTTTTATGTTATATAACTTCGATCAATAAATACCTTCCATATTAAACACTCAATTAACAAATCACATGAAAGAATATAACAGAATGTCACCATTTTGAACATCCATAATTTAGTATTCTGGCCATGGATATCTGAAGGTGCAGGTTTAGTTTTTGGCCTGGACACTATTTGTACGGAGTGTGTATGTTCTTCCTGTGTCTGTGTGTGTTCCCTCCAGTTTCTTGCCACACTCCAAAAAACTACTGCTAAGTTCATTGTCTTCCCGCCCAGAAAAGTGCCCATAGCTGTATTATTTACTTATGACTTAAACTATGTTAGTTGAATATACAACTATCATAAAAATGTTAGATTGTGAGCTTCTCTGAGATACAGTTAACTCTTGACCTACATATGCAGCACTATATATAAATCATTCATCAGTTAATCATTATTCCAATCACTATTTGCTTGTTGACAGAACCACATTTATCTTGTTTTGTGAATTTGTTTAAAACCGTTTCAGCTTATGTACATTATGCAATTTCAGACCATGTTCATGTTCCTGATGGAAGACAAGTATGCAAGCGACATGAGCTGTATGTCAGTTTTCGAGACTTGGGCTGGCTGGTAAGTGACCTCCCTTTGAAATTCTCTCAATTCTATTCTATATCCTCAGATGCTATACTGTGATATATGCTGAATATCTGCTTCATACTTTTACTTCATCATTCATTCAATGTGCATTCATCTCTATCTTCCTAGTTTTTTGAACTTGCATGCCCAGGGATTGATAGATTTTGGTTGCTTAAGAGGTCATATAAATAGAATACCATGCGCCATTTAATGTTCAAAGCACTTAAAATAAATTATTTTTAAAAATCATATATTTTCTAAATAACGACTGTATCTAATTTGTGAAAAGGTTATAGCAGTGGTTCCCAAACTTTCACTTTCAGGGCCCCTATTTTCTAGATAGAAACATTATCGAGCCC
>CM070033.1:96714620-96728584 GCA_036250615.1 Ptychadena robeensis
CCCCCCCCCCCCCTGGAATATCTCCACGCCCCCCAGTTTGGGAACCACTGGTGTATAGGATATATGTATTTACATTCATTGTAAAATCATTGTTGTAAGACATTCTTATATATATATATTCTTCTTAATAGTCCTAAAATACATCCATGCTGTATACTTTTCTTGCAAATCAATGCTAGAAAAGTTTTTACATGTAAAAATCTGTAAAACAAAAAGGGTGTAAAACAAATGAATTAATTCAATTTAAAAAAAGCTACTAAAATAAAAGAGTAAATAAATCTATTAGCCTGGTCATGTTCCTGTATGTATACATGGCCTCAAGTAACCTTTTGGGCATATGAAAATGTGTTTCTTCCCTACAGTACAGTGCACCAGTGGTGAATGCTGATCAACATGTTTGAAGGTAAACTGTACTGGCATGTGTTGTGGCATATGTCACTTTTTCAAGCTACTGTGCATGTCCTTGGATGTTATCAACAATAGCTGCAGGTGACATTCACGTTACTGCGCATGACCAACAGGTTACTTGATTGCATATTAATATTTACAGGCAGGTACCTGGCCAGGGCTGAGAGCAAGTGCTGTGGTACACCAGCGCCAGAGACTTTAAGGAAAATCTGCCCAGAATGGACAACAGTAGGGGAACTTGTTACAACTGTTCCAATAGGTTTGTTGAAGGATAGAGTTTCATTAAAATATTTTAAAAGCTGTCTGCTTGTTTTATTTCTAAGAATTTAAACCTTTAGAAATGGGTAAGTGGTCCAGAAGAGCTCTACACTCATTCCAATTTATACATAATATTATTTACATATAAACATTTTTTAAAGTAGAAATTTTAAATTTGGTCAAACGATGAATTTAAATAAAGATATATTTTGCTGTTTGGGCCTCCCTTCCCTGTTGGCCTATGTAGCTATGCTGCCCAAGCCGGGTAAGGACTCTCTGGACATCAATAATTATCGGCTTATTTCTCTACTTAATGTAGATATCAAAATACTTTCAAAAATTTTGGCCCCCAGAATAAATTCCTTTTTGGGTTCCCTTATTCATAGGGATCAAGTGGGATTTGTTCCCCAGCGTCAAGCGTGTGATAATGTAGGGCGGATTCTGCGGCTGGCGGAGCTTATGCATAAGAAGCAGATTTCGGGTTACTTTCTATCTTTAGATTTGAACAAAGCCTTTCATTCCGTGACATGGGACTATCTCCTCTTTGTGCTTCGCCGATGGGGTTTTGGGGAGCCCTTCCTGGCTTGGATCGGTGTGTTGCATGCCAACCCCAACCGCCTAAGCGAAATACATGGGTCATACCTCCCCTGCTTTCCCGATTGACAACAACAGACCCTTACAGCGCAGATTCACCCACCCACCACTCCTCATAGCGGCCAAACTGACTCACAACTCAAAGGAAACAGTCCCTACTGTTCCCTGCTTTCAAGCACAGGGTTGACAGGGTCATGAGCAACGGAAAACTCTCTAGTATTTTAGTGGACAAGCACAGACTTTTTCACCCCTCCATGCTCAGGGATAGCCTTACCCACCTCTAGTCTCGTTACCCTTTGGGATTTGAATGCCTTGGAGGCGGCTTTCCGCATAGGGGGGCTAGCGGCCCCTTCCGGACTTCTCTTTTCTTGCTCTTCCTGTCTTTCCCTTTTTTCTGTGCCTTTCTCTTCCTGCTAACATTCTTCTCTCTCCCCTTCCCGCCCCAGTTATTTGGAAATTTACGGATTTATTCTTATTTCTGAAGTTGGCTATAATGCCCGTTGCCAGGGTATGTAACCCTGGTGTTCTTGGCTTCACATTCCATAGCTTTTTCTGCACCACACTTGTTTATACTAGGGCTAGGGCAGACCTCGGAGCCCTGTGTATTCGCCACTGTTTATTTATGACTATTTAAATGTGCCGTTTTTTAAAGTGCAATGGACACATGTCCTTGTTTTGCTTTTATGTTTTCTAAAACCTTTAATAAAGACATTGAAACAGGAAAGATATATTTTGCCATAAATGCAGCACCCTCTATGTATTTGTCAGCCCACCACCACCTGTAGGGCTCCTTGTTCAGTAAGGTAGAGCTGTCTAGCCCATTTAACATGTGGAGAATGAATGACACAGAGAGCAAATCAACCCCCTACGTGTTTCACCCAGCAAATTGATTGGGGTGTGGGGAAGCATGCGGAAATGTATGAAACTGGCGGGATGGAAATTTGTCCAGATCTATATGGTCAATTTAAAAACCACTTCAATAACTTTTTAACCCACAGTGAGTAATACTGTTTCAAATAAATCTTACTGTCTTTACATTTCCTGATACCATTATCATCTATTACAAAATGAGCAATATAGGGGTTCATCATGCATTATATATGCTAATTATTACTCCCATGGATTTGTCAAGCAGTTTCAGTGACCATTGGGTGTTATTTGTTCTCTAGATAGCAATAAAGCTTAGGGAGAATGGGATTTTATCAATTGAAAAGTTGGACTCCATGCCTATGTAAGCAAGAGTAAAGTACTAGTCCAATTATTCTGGGGATAACATAGACATGACCTATTTGAAATGAAAAACATATTACAGTTAGTGATGAATGGGTTAGGCTTAACCATATATTCCTTCCTAAATTAATGACGGTCATGCTCCCTCCATCTACTCTCTTTTATTAAATTATAAGGAAATATGAGTGTATGTGGAGCACATAGAAATTGTTTTTATAAGGAAGTAAATAAAAAATATTGTTTGGACTGCTACCTTGATCACCAGGGAAATATGCTGCTAATGATATTCCTATTTCCTATGTATAACAGAGGCGAGACACACCTTAGGCTAGGGCACCATGAGTGATTTCCTGCCAGAATTTACCACTTGCTGATAAACATACTGCAAATAAGGTGACTGCCAAAAGGTGAATACATCTCCTGAATAGCTGTGTAACCCTAGTCTTTGTATCTTAATAAACACAGTCTATGTTTGACTTGTAAAAACATCAGCGATCTTTAAGGACAAGTCCACATGAAATGCTTTTTCAGAAATAGGTAGACACTTATGTGGTGAGACTGGGACTCCCAGTGGTACCCATTATTCAGTTTTGATGTTTGCTCTTTCCCAGTTATGTATTCTTGTAGGTTGTCCATGTAGAACAGTGGTTCCCAAACTGGGGGCCCTCATTCTTCACCTGTGTTTGCATAGGGAGGGGGGCTCAATAATGCTCCTAAATAGAAAAGGGGGACCTTGCAAGGAAAGTTTAGGAACCGCTGATGTAGAATATTCAGAATTTAACCTCTTGCCATTATGCCCGAAGCCAGTACAGGGATCGGGCACAACCGCTGGCTCCCCATGTGCCTGCAGCATTTCTACAGAGATGCAGGCACACAGAGCCTTTCTGGCCCCGTGTATTCGGAGTCATCGATGACTCCGAAGGGGGGTGGGGGGCAGCGCCATAGACCTCCATGTTAATGAAGGGCGTGTCGCTTTTCTCCCCGGTGTGTAGAGGATCGGGGAGAGAGTCGGCAATCACAGCGGAGTACAGTGTATTCCACCGCGGTTGCCCGGGCAGCAGCTTTTCATGCCATAAAAAAATGGCACGAAAAGCCCATATATTAAAACTAGTTCTCAAAGGTTCTTTATTTACTGCAATCACTTAAAGAAATATTACAAAATGCGTGCAGGTATTAACCTCAAGAACTTGCATTGAACACTGCAAGTTTAATATCAGTCAAAAATCCATCAGGCAGTATGGGATCCTTTAAAAATCTTTTCACTAACAAATCTCCAACACAAGCAATTTAGAGGACTTGTTCTATGCAATCTACATTCAAATAAAATATCTATTTAAAAAAGTAATATCTAATTTAAAAAAGTAATAATTTAGAGTGATAACAACAAAATAGTTCCCTAAACTGAGTATGTGATAATTGTTACTATTAACATAACCTATAGTCAGATGTGTAGTAACAATAAGTCCGGTCTAAAATAAGGATTGAAAAGCCTTGTGTGTTCTGTAATGTTTTACTTTGGCAGGACTGAGATTAGGCAGCTATTTTGGACAGAACGGATATACTGCATATATAGATAATTCCAATGTGTTGCAGTGGGAGATATGTAATTAGTATGATACAATTTTAGATGTTGGCTTAGGATGGCCGGAGTAGGGAGGTGTGGGTGGCACATTTAAAACAGTGCAACGAGAGGGAATAGGGGTCCCTACAAAATATTGTATGAAAAAACATTTATGAATCTTTACAATCCTTGTCTTCTGCTCTGATCCTATATAATTAAGCTGTACATGAGAATGGTGAATAATCCTGATGAAATATGTTTTCTAGGACTGGGTGATTGCTCCACCGGGCTACTCAGCATTTTATTGTGAAGGAGAATGCTCGTTTCCACTTGACTCTTGTATGAATGCCACCAACCATGCCATCCTGCAGTCACTGGTAAAGAACACAGTTCTGACATGTACATATATTTGTATCAATGTGAATAATACCAAACATCAATATGTTTCTTTTTATTGAACTTTGCTTCTAAATGTATAACTGCTTGCATCTGTCTCTGGTATCCTGTCCCCTGCAAATGTATCTATAAAGTCTATAAAATGTCAGGCTCCTGTGCTGTACAAAAATGAAACAAAGATCAATAATTTCAGAACCATCTTTAATGTGACCCATCAACTGTACCACTCATCAACAACAACAAATATAAAAATTAAATAATATAAAAAAATATAAAAATAAAATAATATGGTTGCAACTTATACTTTGTTGAAGCATCTTTTGATGTTATTACAGCAATTTTCAATTGGATTCAGGTCTGTGCTCTGGCTGGACCATTCCAAAACTTTAATCTTCTGGTAAAGCCATTCCTTTGTTGATTTGGGTGTATGCTTTGTGTCATTGTCATGCTGAAAGAAAAAGTTCCTCTTCATGTTCAGCAGAAGCCTAAAGGTTTTGTGCCAAAAGTCACTGGTATTTGGAACTGTTCACAATTCCCTTTATCTGAACTAAGCTGAAGAAAAACAGCCCCAAATCATGATGTTGCCACTGCCATGCTTCACTATGGGTAGGGTTTTCATTTGGTGATGTGTGTGTCTTTTTATAAATTTTAGAGGGACATTCAGTTCTTGGTAATGTCACTGTTGTGCCATATTTTCTCCACTTGATGAGTATTGTCTTCACTGTGTTCCATGGTATACTGTATCTAATGTCTTGGAAATTTTTTTGTACCCCTTTCCTGACTGATACCTTTAACAATGAAATCCCTCTGATACTTTTGGAATCTGTCTGTGGACTAAGGCTTTTGCTGTGGGATGCGCCTAAAAAAATTATTTCAGGAAAGACCAACTAGAGCAGCTGAACTTTTTTTGAGGTTAATCGGAGGCACTGTAAATGGCAGGTGTATGCTGACTGCTATTTAACATGATTTTGAATGTGATTGCTTATTTTCTTAACACAGCTACATCCCCAGTTGTAGAGGGTTGTGCGCACTTATGCAACCACATTATTTTAGGGTTTTTTTGTTTTCTCCCCTTCACCTAAAAGATTTAAGTTTGTTTTTCATTTGAGAGGTACAATTTATAGGTCACATTAAAAATGCAAAACATTCTGAAATGATTTATCTTTGTCTCATTTTTGTACAGCACAGGAACCTGATATTTTACTATATTTTAGACTTTTTATATCCACTGTAAAATTTTTCATAACTTCCACAAACCTCTATTCTAAATCCAGGATTTCATTAATTTAAAGGGTATATTTAAAAGCTTTCATTCATAACATTTGCACACCTTTATTGTCTATCAATGATAAACAATAAATGTTATTCCCAAAGTATAAATACTAGACCTACCTTTAGGCTTGGAGAGTAGTAGTAGAGTAGTAGAACTTAACAGGACAAGAGAGCTGTGGCAGCATAATAACAATGTGCCTTTCCTACACCTACCCCAATCTTGGGGCATGACTATGCATTGACAAGGGAGGTGATAGGTGAACAGACTTGGCCTGCCAGTGGGTATGTGCTGCCTCTGCTGAGGACTAGGCTCAATTGTATACCTCATTGGGGATGCAGGAACCCATGTAAAAAGGGTCCCTTGGATCCCTTCCCCCACTCTGTAGAATATGTTAAGGGGTCACTATGACACCTTACCCATTTCTAGAAAATATACCTTACAACCCCAAAAAATGGCATAATCATATCAACAATGTACTGCGATAATATACAAATTGGCAGCTAGCACATACAACATCGAGAATTACATTTCACCTAAAGATAGGCTCCTTCAGGTTGTATGCCCCTATGCTATAAATACAAAAAAGTTTTATCACTTCAATCATGTTTCATGTTATCCAAACCTAGATCAATTTGACAATTTGGTTCTCTGGAGGGGTATAGAGGGGTCTTCAGCGATCCATCTCCACCAGGTCTCATTTAAACCATGTAGGGTGCTACCTTATTATGGTGGTCAATGCCAACTTAAAGGAGGCTGCTAATTTCCACTTCCTAAACCAATATCTGTTACTATCAACATGGGTGTCCATTTCCTGAAAGTGTTACAAATGCTATTGAAATAAACAAAGGAAATCATACTTGCATTTACCTCTTGTTACGAGGTAAGTTCTATAATGAACGTCATTCTATATTAAAGAAACCTGACCATCTTTACTCATCAACTTCCTGCTACTAAATCACAGATAACTGCCCATAAAGGTGCTGCCCATTCTGTAATTTTTGAGGTGGTGGTCAAGATCTCTGGTAAAGAACATTGCTTAAGATCATAGACACTGCTCTTTGTCATTACGTCTCCCACGTTATGGTGTTAAGATGCTGGATTTCTGTATATCTATTGGTTGCTAGTGATAACATATTGCTAATTCCATGGTGTGGATATCTGATCTGCACTATTTTCTAATAAAACCAGGAGTTAGAAGCTTACACAAATTGAGATAGAATACACACACATATTTTTATCATTCTTCAAGTTGGAAACAAAGTACCTGGGAAAAATAGATTGTAACTGCAAAGAATAGTTCTTTTGTAGCTGAATCACACCAGTGGTGTATAAGTATTACTCCTGTTTTAATGGGTTGTCTAGACTCCAAAGGAAAACTACACCAAGTTAACTTGAAAAGGAGAGATAGAACACCTTATATTGTGTCTCACAGATAAAGACTTCAGTACAAACGACGGTGCTCTCGGCTTAGCTGCTTAGCCAAGAAGAAAGTCAGGATTCCAATTGACCAAATCTTATTAGCTATGAGAAACCATTACACCTGAGAAACACTAATGTTTTTGTATGTTTTTCCATTGCAAGCCTAAAAAAACATTGCAAACTCATTTAGCCTTGTAAATCAAAGATTTAGGACAGAAACAATATTTTAAGTTAACAGGTGGAGCTCTTGATTTTGTTTGCAAAGTTGAAAAGAGGAGTGGCTTACTTCTCCCCTGCTCTGTAGAGAGTGTTCTCTATTATAAACGAGGCGACAATTAAACATTCAGATTTTCCCTTAATTTTCAGTCCTAGTACAAATGACTGCAGGAATTCAAGGGAGAAGTTATTATCCAGTTGTGTCCAAACTTTTTGGAAAGAGGACCAGATAAGGCGATGTGAAAACAAGTGGTGGGGGGTGACTATTCAGCAACGCTAATATGAGATTATTCTTATACCACACCCTGGTGTACCTATTTCTTTATTGCAATGTAAGCATTTCCGGAAGCAATAAAGCATGTGGTGTGTATTGTGAAATGTACATACGTGCATTGCTGGTACACAATGCAAATTTTGTGGTGGAAGGGAGCCCTCATTTTTTCTCCCATGAGTGAGGGTCCGTTGATGGGGGGGAGGGGCAAGGGTGGTGGGATTGTTCAGAGAATTCCCCATTGCCTCATACCCCTGCCCTTTTGGGACCAGGCCATTCCCTCTTTGCCATTCTCTCCTACCCTCTACACAAGTCCCTGGGCCTTACCTGCTTACTACCCCAAAAACATAGAGAGGGGGTGCTGCAGATAGACACACCAAGTTGGGGGTGCTGCACACCAAGTTGGTGCCTTTGCAACTGTACTCCACTACTAAATTGCTCCATGTCACTCTGTTTATATGAAGTGATCATATTATCAACTGAAGACCAAACAACAGACGAGCCAACATGTATCCCTGACACTGATCCAGAGACATGCAGCCATCCCTTCTGAGTAGCACTTAAGGCAACCTTTGAAAGAAGTAATAGGGAATCCAATAAAAACTACCCAGAAACCTGCCAAAGAAAACATTTAAGAATGAACTGAAAATATTCTTACTACTGAACGGAACCCTTTGCTAAAAGAATCGCTCTTTTATAGGACAACTTTTTTTTCAATAGTTTGGTTGGGTGTGTTATTCTTTAATACGTCAGCATCTGCTCTATTTGTTTATGCTTTGTTTCACTTTAGTTATAGTAAATATATAAAGAGAATTTGACAGTAACTGCTTTTTTCCTTGCCAGGTTCACCTTATGAAGCCAGAAAGTGTTCCCAAAGCTTGCTGTGCTCCAACAAAGCTCTCAGCCACCTCAGTGCTTTATTATGACAATAACAACAATGTAATCCTGAAGAAACACCGGAACATGGTGGTTAAGTCTTGTGGATGCCACTGATCAAGATGAACGATGGAGATTTGCACTAAAGGAAATACTAAACATGTTTATGAAACTTAAAATGACATAATACTGCAGAAAATTGGCAATCTTTTTTTTTTCAAAATGCTACAGTTGTTAAAATCAGATACTAGAATCTGAGGAAAAAAGACTAAAGCTGGCCATACACACTTCAATTATTACACTCCATCAGCTTAAAAATGAAGTGGATTAAAATTTGAATCGAAAAATCAATCGAAAAGTGATCGGACATATTGGTTAATTTCAGTCGATTGTACAAAGCATCTGTCAGGTTTTCTAGGTATTCCAATGGCTTTGTATATGATGGTAATATGGCGCATGTGAACAGACCTAAGGAAAGGATCTGATCTATTTTAAATTGATCACGTTATGTGGTGCTAGAAACGATCCAAATGTATTACGATTGACTTTGATACGATTGTATTTCTAATTTATTCGAGTGAAAAATCGAAGTCTAAAACAATGTCACAAATATCACTTCTAGATCTCATAATACTTTGGAATCTTGAAGCCTTCTTGGAACAACTATATTAAATCCGTATAGCAGCCTAGAAAGTTCTGGTATGCGTCTTGCATGCATTATGCTTGTTGGTCATTTTGAAGAACAACCTTATAAGCCTTATCAGTATATTAATCTGTAGATCTCTATAAAGGTCCCCATACACGGGTTGATATACCTGTTCAATCGATGACCGACTTGAGCGTTCATCGATTGAACGGGAATCTATGCACCATTCGATGCTTCCCCATCCAAAGCAATGGACATTGACCACAGGGATTTACAAACATGCTGGTTTCCTGTTCGATGGAGCTTTCTTCGAGTAGGAGCAATTGATTCCACTTGAAGACAGGGTGGCCGCAATCAATGACCTGCGCAATTAAATGGGTATCGACCCATGTATGGTGACCCTTAGACTGGTCCAGTTTTAGACCAAAAGAAGTTCTTGCCAGGATCATGTTTCTGTGTTGGCTGGAACAGCCACAGCTTGGGAACACACTAGAGAAAACATACAGAATCTGGTTGCTCTTGGTAAATATGTATTTAGTAATCAATAAATAATTAAGCTGACTCATCAATAGGACAACAGTACAAGTTCCCTGCATAACAAAATGACCATCAAATTTAATGTAGTGTAATAAAATAATTAACACCAATATAAATGGGCTAAACAATGTTCCACACTATGTACACTGCTGATATCCCAAAGTACAATTTGATTAGCACTACAAATGCAAAAATTAAAAACAAAACTCCATACTAGCCATTGCATCCAACAGGGAGTAAGTGTACATTGATTTAATTGTATTCATTTACCTATGCAATAGTATTTTATTAATTAGAGTGAGAAACAAATTCAAAAACAAAAAACTGTGTAATATTAGAGAAATATTTGAAAATATTTACAGTCTTATCATAAAGTTCTTGCTGTATGTATGTTTCATATAAACTATGCCTACTGGAACCCTTGGAGAAGTGATCTCTGCATCCCATATTTACCAATATGATGTTGTTATAACAAAAGGAAGGCAGTGGTCTCCCTATGTTCAAGGGAGGGTTTCCACATCCATCGAGACCCCCTCCACTAAGCGTATTCCTTGGCGGGATGTCCCGACGGAGCACATTTACTTACCTGCTCGGCGGATGCTGTGATCTCACAGTGCCGAGTTGTTCCGCCGATGCAAGGCTGAACGTAGTGGAGTGCGTTGAACCTCTGCATCAGTGGATGTCTGAACACAGCATCTGCCGAGCAGGTTACGTCTATGTGCTCCGTTGGGTTCCCCGCCAAGCAATGCACTTAGCGAAGGAGGTCCCAACAGATGTTGAACCCCCTCTAGTTAAGATTACATAGTGAACTTTGCATACTCCCTGTTAGCTAGACTTGTGTGCCCATTACCAGCCTTCCTTCATTATACACTGCCTGTCCAAAATAAAAGTCACCACCAAAAATAAAGGTCACACGCTGTAATATTATTTAGACGCCTTTAGCTTTGATTACGGCACGCGTTGGCTGTGGCATTGTTTTGATAAGCTTCTGCAATGTCACAGGATTTATTTCCATCCAGTGTTGCATACATTTTTCACCAAGATCTTGCATTGATGATGATAGAGTCTGACCGCTGTGCAAAGCCTTCTCCGGCACATCCCTTAGATTCTTAAATGGGTTAAGGTCTGGGTGGACAATCCATGTGTGACAATGATGTCTCACGCTCCCTGAGCCACTCTTTCACAATATGAGCCCAATGAATCCTGGCATTGTCATCTTGGAATATGCCCATGCCATTAGGCAAGGAAAAATTCCTTGATGGAATAACCTGGTCATTCAGTATATTCAGGTAGTCAGCTGACCTCGTTCCTGGAGCACATACTGAATCTAGACCTGTACCTATTTGCTAAGTTAAATCCAGATGGCAACTTGTTTTGGATATGCAGTATAACAACAGTATTGTATGGACTAACTTGAATTTTGCCCATGGACCGAGTTATTGTCTATAAAATTCAAATATATCATGTATTTTTTTTTCATTAGGAAGAAAATATTTATTACATTGTATATTGTAAGATAAGATAATTTATTTTGAGAAAGATATTGTCTCTGTCAAACTCACCATTATATAAATTTCCACAAGTTCATTGTTGGTATGTGTTTTTGTTTTCTTCTTTCCCCTATGGTTCTCTCCACTAATTTCGATCCATCACCTTGCCTAATATTAGAATTGATTTTTCTCTTCGCAGCAGGCAGCAAAGCAGAAGCCTGTGTAGAACTTAATACAATTAAGATAAAAGTCTCTGAAATGTTCATCAACACACACCGTTGTTAGGGCATTTTTTGTGATGGATTCATCGAGTATGGAATGACTGTAAAAAAGAAAAATCCGTATGAATATGCCCAGTACATACTTATAGGCATAGAAACATGATCGACCAATCGAGAAAACATTTGGATCAGAACTACAAGATAAAGATTTTGGTGGTTGAATTTGATATCCCTTTTTTATTATGTCAAACTAAGCCATAGGTTAAGCCCACTATACACCTTTAGATCACTCCATACAATTTACTTTAGATCTACAAGCAACTATGTAGTATAGTGTCCTCCCCGATAGAATACATAGTAATTGGAAGGTTTAGAAAGGTCCTCATATTACATGGTTTTACATGGTAAGAAGAAAAATTTATTGTACAAAAATTTTAAGGTAAGATTACGGTTATACACCTTTAGGGTACGATGCGGACCACCAAGGTAGCTAGAACTTAGAACTACACTTTAGTATTATTGGTGTTTGATTTTAGGCAGTCAAATATTTCATCAGACATCTTTGAACTTAGCAGCATACCTTTTTATGTCACTAACACAAAACATATGCAATCCTTTAAGCTGTCAAGCACATATTTATCTGTACACCACCTATATTAACACTATGGCAGCAGCCTCACACTGTTTTCTATTAATGCCAACATTTGTTGTTACTTTGAAGCAATAAACAGGAGAGTTGTTTGAGCTTTGCTGTTAAAAGTGGGAGAAAATAAACACACAGCTCTCTTTATCTTTCAGTGTATATTTACCTTTTTTTTTGTTTCAAGCCTTATGTTTTCCTTTCCACAAGTCATCAGGCCATTCCTCCTCAGCCGTCAGCTGGCTTTCACATCCTGGAGACCCGAGCCAGTGTTTCTACTGGTTTGTGATTGGAGTCCATGAAGGTTTGCAGTATAAGTGGGCTAGAATAACAAGGCTCGTCCTTAATGCTCTGCCAAGTGGAAATTCAAACGCCTTGGTTTTTTTTACCTGTTACTGTATGCTTGCATTTAGAAGTACTTGGTTCAGCAGGTCACCTTGTTCAGTCACTAAGAACAGCCATTCATGCAGGCGCTGGGTAAACACCCATGAAGCATGAGGTGAAATCGATACAGAACACAGACTGTTAGCCATGAAAATGGAAACAAAAAGATGCAAAGCAGTATAAAAACACACCTACTGTGCTCAAACCTCTGCAGTGCATGATCGCTAAAGTACTTTACTATCTGGAAGACTATACGCTAACCAAACATCACCTCTTCAACCTCTGTATACACATACTAAAAGGGTAGAACAAGCATCTCACTTACGGGAATACTTCAAGAGAACCATTCATGAAAAACACAGTGGTTGCCTTCACATTCTACAAATCCTAGTTGCCTGCCTGTCACTCCTTCCGTCAATACTTTCTGCTGTATATGCAAATTTTTTGACATTCCTAATCAGTATCTAGTCCTGGATCCATAGTTGTTAGAGAAACTTAAGCCAGCCATAGACATGGCGATTCCTGGCAGTAGTTGCAGGCGATCGACCGGTGTGCATGCTCACGCCAAATGCATGGGGGTCAGTCATCCACAACTACAGGGGTGCCCACCTTGAAGTTTCGACCCATATAGCCTGCAGGACGGATCGCACCGCTGACGGTATTTTTTTGTTGCCAATCCTGTTGTAGGCAGTTATTGTGGAGGGGGATTCTCCTCACCCTTCAAGTTACTCGACTACAATCTGCCAGGAATCCCTGTGTTAGTGGCCCACACAGAATTCCTGTCACTTCTGTAGCCGACTCCTCACAGCGTGGTGACGTCACTACGCCGTAATGAGTCTGCTAAAAGCCGCCTATTAATCCAGACGTCTATGGCCGGCTTAAGGGGACACGTAGACCGCCCATTATTCATAATCCAACCAATTAGATAAAGCACACATTGCACCAATATTTCTCAACATACATCGACAGGATGGGGTGGAGAAGGGACTTTCAGGCAGACAGAATTGTGAGACAGAGCGCACCTAAACCCACCAAACTTTCCCCCCTAGCTAGCCACCTCCACATTATTGGATCAATATGTAAAAAAAAATTATTACCTGTGTGGAGATATGTGTATAGTTCTCCCCTCATCCCTCCCCCTCTGTGGATCATCTCACCGCCGTGGCGGGCATCCGACATTGATTTTTCTGCTTTCTTGTGTTTTCTTTTTGTGTCCATTGACCCATTGTATCTTTCTTGGTCCTCGGAGGGTAAGCCTACCCTATATGTCCTGGTGACTACTATCACTAAGATAGTAAAGTGTCTGCTGCCAGAACCAAAACAATAGGGAATTATTAGAAATCTCCTCATATATTTGCTCCAGTACAGAATGTGGATGAATTAAAAAAATTTAATCGACACTTAGGGTATAAATGAACTGAAGGCTTTTTCCTTCTCAATACAAAGCTTGCAAAATGGCTATACAATTGGAGGAAGAGGCAAGTAATGTTATACAGGGAGTGCAGAATTATTAGGCAAGTGGTATTTTTGAGGAATAATTTTAT
>CM070033.1:96748756-96761718 GCA_036250615.1 Ptychadena robeensis
AGAGCATGGTTGCAGATTAAAGGCTGGAATATTTTGGAGTGGCCATCGCAGTCACCAGACTTTAATCCAATTGAGAACCTCTGGTGGCACTTGAAGAAAGCAGATGCAGCATGCAAGCCTAAGAATGTGACTGAACTGGAGGCTTTTGCCCATGAAGAATGGGCTAAGATACCCGTAGATCGCTGCAAGACACTTGTGTCAAGCTATGCTTCATGTTTAAAAGCTGTTATAACTGGAAAAGTATGTTGTACTAAGTACTAAGAATGAATGTCACTTCGGGGTTGAATAAAACTGATAATGATGTGAGCACAGAAAAGACATTTGTGGTTATTTCATTATTAATGTTATGGTATATTTGTCTGACTTACAAGCGCCTCTTTCATTTCATTGTACACAAGATGACTGAAATGATCAAAATCAATGTCAAAATGGCCAAAACACTGAATTTCAGAGGGGGTTGAATAATTTTGAACACAACTGATGTATATATCACACACATACACGACAATGGTACATGTGCATGCAATAATATGTCCATTATGAGCACATTAGAGAATATTGAGGAAAACATACCTGTAGTGGCTGTACTCCTGGAAGTGGGCATCGTGTATATTTATACTGAGGCACAGGTCGGGATGGTGGAACAGAAACTGGCTGATGAGGACCTATTGTCTGAGTAGCAGAAGAAACTCCTAGGGAAAAGAAAGCAAATTAGAGGAATACGTAACCAGCAACAAGAGCTCTATCACCAGAATGACAAAATAAAGCCAAAGAAAAGCATTCAGTATACCAATAAATAAATAAATATATACTTGTGTTGCAGAGGTGTAGAGACAGAACACAAGGTGTAACATGCTCTGTCTGGATTTCCTCCGCTATTATTTTAGCACATAATTGATCTGTTCTCCTGCACCACAGAACCAGGACAAGAGAAGTTGCTTGTGCTGTCAAAAAATCCACAGAACTGAAAAGATTTCCTTACCAACTCTCTGGGCTACGCCGGAGATACCACGTGTGCCCTGAGAACTAGATGGTGGTATATGTCGTATTGATTGACGGGGGCCACTTTGTCGCACTGTGTTAGGCATGGGCTGAAAGCCTAAAAACATAATGTTATTAAAAAGCAAAAGAAAAAAAATGACACACAAACACTTGAATTTAAATATGTAAATTGCTTACCCTGTGGACGTCCTGCTTGCTGCCATCGTGGACCAGGGCGCATCTGAGCTATATGATTAGGAGCATAGTATGTTGGTCTATTTTGAGCCTGCAAAGTGAGACATCCACTTACATAAAATAGGAGATCCAAATATATATGCACTAAAATATATTAAACATTTGAAACTAACCTGTGGCACAGCCGGGACAAAGTAACCTCCAGGTGCTGGTTGGAACTGGCTAATAAGAGTATTGGCAGGCAGTGCCCTCATTCCAGCTATACGTTGCATATACTGATTGGTAAGATGAGCTTTCCTTTCCTCCTTTCTTTGAGCTAATGCTACATACAGTGGTTTGGAGCCCACAATTCTCCCATTCATTTCAGTGACTGCTTTAGTGGCTTCTTCAGGTGAGGAAAAGCAAACAAAACCAAATCCTTTGCTACGCCCATCCTCTAGCATAACCTGAAAGAGAAACACGTTCAGCAAGTGAATTTATTTTATTTTTTTAAATAGGGTAACCGCTAGACATGTTCACAAAAGCTTTGTAGGTGTACGCCAACATGAAGGTTTGCTTGTTGCAAAAGTGTAGAGACAGTACACAAAGTAAGTAATGTTCCGTCTGGATTTCCTCAGCATTTCTCTAGCACTTGAAAGCCTCTCCCTGCACTAAACAGCAGGGACAGGATGAGTTGACAGTGCAGAAAACAACAAATTCCATGGCTGGCAAAAGTCTATTTTTACAGTGGACAGCTGACTTAAGTAAAGCACTAATTTCTATTACCCAACAAATACATCCTCTCACCTTTGCGCTTGTTATTGATCCAAATGGTGAAAATTCCTTTCGCAATTTTTCATCATCAATTGTGTCATCTAGATTTTTGATATACAAATTTACACCCTGGAAACAAAACATAACGCTATAATGACTTTTACAAATTATCAATAGAACACGGAAGTTACCCAAATCAAAAAGATGGCACTGTAGAAATACTTCTACATACTTTGAAAAACACTAAACTGACAGTTACATTCTGGCATAAGTTTCAGCAGGAATTTACACGGCTACGAAAGACCTGTTCTTCCTAAATATCCGCAAACATACATTTGCGGTTATTATTTCATACAAATTCCAGAAGGTATCCCCCTCTATTAAGTCTAAAACAACCACACCATTTCCCAATAGTAGGTTTCCTAGTGTACATGTAGAGAAATCTAATCACTTACAACCACTAACGTTTTAAACACCAATAAGTAATGTGGATGTTTCTTCCCAAAGCTCAGCATTGTTTGCAATAACCAGCCATGTATTTAAACCCACCTGGTAGCGGCTGATTCTCTCCTGCTTTAATTGTTCAAATCTTCGTTTCAGCTCTGCTTGTCGTTCAACCTTTTTTTGCGCTCTGCCGACAAACATCACCTTTCCATTGACGTCCTTTCCATTCATGTCATCCACAGCCTGATACAAACAAGAGTTGATTAGAGAAATCACAGACAGAAGCCCCCAACACTGGATAGCACAAGTTCTGTAGAGCTCCCGAGCACCTGGCACTCCCCTACAAACATTGTCGGGCCAGTCCTCCATGGGAGCTCTTACCTTATTTGCATCTTCATGTTTTTCAAAGCTGACAAAGCCAAACCCTTTGGACTTGCCACTGGGGTCAGTCATCACCTTAACGCTCAGAGTCTTGCCTACAGCCAAGAGACACCAGTTAACCACAGAGGTCACAGGGTCACAGCATGCAGGTGCACGGCACACGCATAATACCAGGTGCCCACATGCGGGAGCAGAGTCAAATAACTCAATAGGTTAACCACGGCATATGCGTGAAACCAGAAGCCCACATGCATGGGCAGAGCCAAGGAGCTCATGAGTTTATTCACACACTAAGCCAGAAGCAAGTGCCCATTCGTTGGGATCAGGAGTTCACCCAGTTACCATATTTGCCGAAAGTCTCCTTTAGTCGCTCATCATCCATATCTTCTCCAAAATTCTTGATGTAAACATTTGTAAATTCTTTGGCTTTGGCTCCAAGTTCTGCTTCCCTTTCCCGCCTGCATTTAAAACGCCCAACAAACCTGTAAAACAAATATCACAACAAATGTTGTACCTCCAGCTTGTAAATAATCAATATTCCCTTGCCATACCATTGCAGGAAAAAAAATCTTGCACCTAAGCTTTTCTTAGAATATAACTTTCAAATCTAACACTTCAGACTCAAGCATCCCCTTCCCTTTTATCTGTCAGATTTCTCGACCTCAATTTGGCTGAGTAGTGAAAAGCTTAATTCATATTTTTAAACAAAAGTCAGTGATATGACAACATCTCTATTAGTGATAGCCTTAAAACGTAAATTATTCCTTAGTGTAGTATAAGCAGATATACTAAGAAATCCTACTTAACACAAGTCCACATTCTTCCATCCCTCCCAGCACAACTCCTCTCACACTTTGCGGTCGTTCAGCAGCATGCCGTTCATCTTCTCAATGGCTCTGTCTGCAGCGTCTTGTGTCTCAAAGTGCACAAAAGCGTACCCCTTGGAGCCATTCTCATCACACACCACCTGTAGGAGAGTGGGTGTTAGAGGAGTCCTTAGTATCTCAGTATCCCAAGAAAAAAAACATCCCAAATAATTCATAAAAATAGTCAAGGACAGAAACTAACCTTACATGAAAGAATGTTGCCAAATGCAGAAAAGGTGTCATAAAGCGCTTTGTTGTCAATTGATTTGTCAAGGTTTTTTATGAAAACGTTGCCCACGCCAGATTTCCTTAGGGATGGATCCCGTTGTGACCACATAATTCGAATGGGCTTTCCTTTAATTACATCAAAGTTCATAGTGTCCAAGGCTCGCTCAGCTGAATTCAAATAAAACATTCTATTTTAGAAAAAACTTACAATATATGTTTCGTGCAAGCTGTAATATACAGTTGAATATCTTTAATGCTAAACTCCAGGCAAAAAAAATTGTGAACAGATTTAGCAGAAAAAAAATAAATCAATCTTTACCCTGTACCCAGGAGACTAGGGCTGGCCATACATGGGTCAATATTTTAATAGATTCATGCACAATTTATCGCTGTATGCGTTCACAGTGATCGATTGTGCTTGAATCGTAGGGAGCCCATCCAAAGTATCAAACAGGATTGGCTGTGCAATAGTGCTGCTTATCGGTTTTCCATTTAATCAATGAAGCTTGCGGACATCACCATGCTGTGGTCGATGGTTCATCGATTTAATGGGTATTGACCCGTGTATGGCCAGCCTAAGGCACCAAAAACTATCCATAAAGCAAGTATTTGATTTTGAACAGCAGGATTGAGTGAAAGGCTGTGGGCATTGCAGGGAGGTTGAAATTAACTTCAGTGTTCTCCCCAGAGCAGATTGGCCGGGCGGCCCGCCCGGGAGATTTTAGTCCCCGCCCGGCACACAAGTGCTCTGCGGCGAGCAGCCTGACAGGCTGCGCCTCCCATTCTTCAGGAGCGCGCCACAGCCACTGAAAGACTCCGGCCCGCGGCACACTTCCCATCGCGTCATGACGCCATCGCGCCGCCCGGCTGAAAAAAAATTCTGGGGAGAACACTGAACTTGCAGACTAATATACATCAAATACCACTGCAGTCTACAATTCTGCAGGGGGTACAGTTCTAAAGTAGTACTAAGAGGAAAAGAGTTTCCACTGATAGAATCCTTTTGCATTGTATGGCTTCTAAATTACAAATAGAGATGGTTGAATTTTTTTGCCTAGCTGACTTTGTGAGTTGATTGTAAAGCCCGTGTAAAAACATGTTGTCATCCACAAAATTGTAAAGAAGGGTTGGGAACATTTGAAGAAAAAAAAAGCATTGCCAATAACGTTTTTGAATACATTAGGTTCAAAGTCAAAATTTCAACTTCATTTATGCAGAAACTCCATGGGTTAGAGTTATACTTTTTTTTTTAAGTTTACTCTCAACCCTTCTCTACATATCCAGCAAGACCATGCTCAGGGGCTTTCTAAGTCATACTGGTCAACTTTTCCAAAAAACTCTCGTCACAACTATACACACTTATTCAGATAAGATGTCCAAAGTACTGAAACCATAGCATGACAAAATGACAGGAAGATTTTTCACTGTATTTTATAAAAATAAAAGATACGACTATCACAAGATGACCTGCTAATGTTTCCCATTCTCTCTCCTACATAATGTATGCATATGTGTATGAGTATATATAACAATATTGCAGGTCAGGCAGCAGAGTGAGCACAGTTCACATGTACACAGGTCAAGCTCTGTGGGAGCAGCTGACATTCATGAGTTTATTTTTAGCTAGATAGATTTATGACTTGGTTACAGCTGAAGATAACTCAGGGGAGCAGTGCATATCATCTGTATCTTGCAGAACACAACACTCTATAACATGTAAAAATCTCGCTCGACATTGTGTGAATACACAACACAGTTCCTTGATTTACAAATTAAGAGGTTATGCTACAGACCCCCAAAAGTAACTAGTTCTAACACAGTTTCTTTCCCCAAGTTGCTCAAAATGTGATAATAACAAGGCTTGTACAAATTTGAAAAAACAAACCCAAAATATAACCACAATACAGAGAAATACAATCAGTACAAAAATGGGTAAGTATAAACCAGAATGAAAGATATAGTGGTTAGGATTGTTAGAAGTGTATTAAATGTGGTGTATGATTATGCAGCTCACCCATTACCAGAGTGTGGAGCAAAGGTATGCATGTTTTCTGGTATTTTACTAAATCTAGTGAAACCAAAGGTCAGGTTTACATCCAGACAAGCAGGTTACTTTAGAATCCGTTCACAAATTGCATATTAACTGTCCTGTTCTCCCTAATGGCCTGCTGACAACACTATATAAGTGATATTCTTCCTAAGCAGTCTGTAAAATTGGCTTAATTACACAGGCATTCTCTCATGTGCAGGGCCTCGAGAGTCTCTCAAACACACGTGGCCTTTAGCTCTGACCATGCTTAGCCTCGGCTATCTACTAACACAACTTCTCTTCTTTATATTCCTCTAATTTTCTTTTCGACTAAAATGGGAAATACCAGGCAATGTATATCACAGCTATTAAGTTCTATGACTACCACCACTAGGAAGATGAGGATTTAAGGTCATGTGACCTGGGAGAGAAATACTAAAAAAAAAAATCAGATTTGTTTGGTTTTTTTTCAAAACAAATTACATTGCTGTGATTGGCTGAGGGAATATGTGGATCCACTAAGACAAAACATAAAATAAAAATAGATTGCCCAGGTTGTGGATGTCCAGCCAATTTCTTCCTAAAACTAAAAGGAGGGAAAGATGGCTAGAATGATAAATACATTTTAGTGTAATGATGAAATCTCTACAAATTATTTCAAGCAATTGTAGTCTGTTTATGGCCACTGAGTATGACCAAAACACATGCACATGGTACACACAGCAGCCATATCAATAGTAAAAGATCATCCCTAAAGATTAGCTAATCTAAAGCTGGCACATGGCGGGTGTACAAGCTCTGTACACTATCTTGGACTATTTTGTGTTACTAGCCAGGGGATGAACCTTAACTCAGGGGTTTCGAAAGCTCCAGGTTATGTGAATTACTAATCATAATACATACATGACATTCACCAGCTACATGTGTGTTTCGGGGAAGGTTTCATTTTTGCACAACCAACATAGGCCATTGTCCTAAGAATGACACACATCCCAAAAAAAGAACACTTTATTTATTCCTAAAATGCCTATAATAGTAAATTGTTAAACAAGCATTTGTAGTCTTTTTGGCCACCGAGTATTACCAAAACACATGCACATGGTACACATGGCAGCAAATGGTAAAAGGCAGTCCCTAAAGAAGTGGTTCCCAAACTTTCAATGCAGGGCCTCGCATTTTTATTTAGGAACATTATTAAGCCCCTCCTCCCTAGTCAAATACAGGTTAAGAATGAGGGCCAGAGCCCCCCTGGAATACCTTTAACCCCACAGATTGGGAACCACTGCCCTAAAGGTTTGCTTATCTAAAGCTGGCACATGGAGGGTGTACTAGTTCTGTACTTATTGTTGGACCCAGTCTGTAATATGGAACCAGCACACTTCCCATCAGCAGGCTACTAGACGTTAGATGCCCATGTAAATGGTAAGAGATAGACAAAGGTTGTCTAAAAAGCTGGCACCATGGCGGGGTACTGGTTCGGCCCACATTGACGCACCCACAGCCTGTCATAACGAATCAGCACACTTACCATCTGCAGGCTGCTGAAAGTTGACATAGGCATATCCCAGCGATCTCCGGGTGATCATGTCCCGGCACACTCGTATTGATAGGACGGGTCCTGCTGGACTGAACTTCTCATACAGCATGGCCTCCGTGACATCAGGGTGTAAGTCCCCCACATAGAGAGATGCCATGGGATAGCTGCTTGTAGCTGTGTGCATCACCAGAATTCAGCTAATGAGAACAGACGAGGGATGGTCTCCACAGGAGAAATAACAGGCTTGTTAAGGCTTATAGATAGATAAGAGCGGCGTCCACCAGCAACAGGTAGGTAGCGGGTGTGAGGAGCGGTGGCTTTCTGTCAGAGATTCCCCCTGGAGCGGGGACGGAGGGGGCTGCAGGCAAAGCGCGGCCTGGGCAGGGACAGCACACTGCGCAGTCTGAGCGATGTAGAGGCGAGCAGCGTGTGTGGAGCGTAGTGTGGTTTCACTAGAGGAGCAGCTGAGCGGCTGATGTTTCGTGAAGGGACCGGGGGGTTATATCTTGCTTTATGTTCGGTGTAACGAGCTACGAGTGTCGTGCGGTTACCCTTTTTCGTCTTTATAGTAGAGTTTTTACGCCCCGGTCACCCACAGGAAAGCACGCTCTGGCCGGCACCCCGCTGCGCAGGGAGGACAAGAGAGACCGGAGAAGAGCGGATGCGCGGCTTTTATATCCGGATCTCAGGAAAGCCGGTGTAGCTGAATGTTCACAGCGCCCTCTGCTGCTCGCCAGGTGCATAGCGACTCTGCTTATGGGAAGATTGTAATCGAGGTCATGTCTGCGAACACAAAAATTCAAGCTTCATTTAGTGTAAGGTCTTTCCAACCCTTTTCCTGGTGTAGTCCCCACCCCTTCTTACACATGCCAAGAGAAGCAATCCCACAAAATGTCCTAGTCCTCTACAAGAGTTCTTGACGATTTAAGGCCCCCATACACGTAGTGAGCCACGGGCGATTTTTCAGAATCGGTCGCAGTTTGCGCGTGCCTACATGGGGCAACAGATCCCTTTCGCCTTAAAGCAACTAAAGATTGTTGTGCATGTCTGTATGAGAATGATGAATGGTTCTGTATGACTGGTGTTTTTAAAAAAGGTAGTTATATTTCAAATAAAGAGACATTGCACACTAGTCACACTGCAGCTGTGGTGCGTTTTACTGGTAATGGTTGTGCTGTGCTGCCTCATCAACATTGTTCTCTGCTTGTGTCTCCCATACCAGTGTATGAGATACACTTGTGCTGTGGCCCTAAAAATGCATGCTGCAGCGTGGTTTGCTGTAACACTCTGCTTTACTGCAAAACACAGGGCCAGTGTGATACAAGAAAGGTCCTGTGGAAACCTGTGTACCTCAAGCTGCGTTGTGGTACTGCAATGCAAACATGGCTAGTGTGAAGTGGCCCTCAATCTGAACCTGTGTAGTTTGAATAGGAGGGCTCAATAATGTTACTATTTGGAAAGGAGATGCCCTGCAGAGAAAGTTTGGAAACCACGGAGTTAAATAATGTGAGACTTTATGGTGTTATTCAAAGGGATGAGATGTATTTGTTTTGTTTCCCTTTCATTATTAGTGTTAAGCTCGAAATTTCAAATTGCGAATATATTTGTTGAATATTGGCTATTAGAATATGTTTGGGGAATTTTGTAATCTCGAATATTTGAGATATTATGTACCGACAAGCTTTACAGCAATGCATTGTGATAATTTTTCTCATTTTGAAGATAATCGCAGATGCGTTTGCAATTATTGTAATGGCGCATGGCCATCAATTTGGATTTCTTATTTATGAATATCAAATGGAATATTAATCGTCGAATTAATATTCAAAAAATATCGCCTATGCCTCAGTACTATTCATAATTACTATTAGATGTTAATATAAAAGATGAGATAGGGAAGGTAATAGGTTAAAAAGATAAGATGTTAGTTTATGATTCCATTGGGCAGCCTAGATGCATCCAGGTTGCCTGAGGTTTACAGTGCTATGCCTGGCACGCCACTTTGTGAATGCAGTAGTGGAACCCATCCTAGTCAAAAGAAGGCCTGTGGTTTCTACCTCTATGTAACAATGTCATATCTTTACATTGGATATAAGTGACCTGTGATACAGACTTTCCTTTTTTGATTGAATGTTTAGACTATGTGCAGTAGATTCTAAAGAACACCCCGCAAATGACTTGCCAAGGGCAAATCTAATTGTACACAAAAAGTTCAATCTCGGCATCTTTATTTGAACTGCACAGAGCAAAAATATTCACTGAGCCTACCATAAGGAGGACTCCAGACGAAAATGCAGAAACTTCAGCTTAAAGGGGTTCCATACTGTGGCTAAAAAAACATATACATATTTGACTTACAGTACATATTTAATGTCAATTGAAGATCGATCAAGCAAAAGTTGTCTGTGCTACTTCTCCTTCCAACATACTAAAAAAAAGATGTTTACTAAATACAGATTTATGGTTATTTGATTCTTTTTTTTACTGGCCTGGAGCGCAGCTAGGTTAGGGACTATTTAAATCATATGTACAAGAAAAAGTATGTGAACCTTTTGGGATTATGTGGCGTTTTGCATGAATTGATTATAAAATGTGCTCTGCTCTTCACTTAGTCACACCAATAGAAAACACAGTCTGCTTAAAATAATACTACACAAACATTATTTTGTTTTTATTGAACATAACATGTAAACATTCACAGCACAGGTTGGAAAAAAGATGTGAACCCCTAGCCTAATGACTTCTCCAAGTGCTAATTGGAGTCAGGAGTGAGCTAACCTTAAATCCAATCAGTGTAAGGCTATTGGATTCGTTGCTGAAAGCTGTCTTGCCCTTTAAAACACACCACTTTTGGGTTTACTGGTTTCAAGAAGCATTGTCTGATGTGAACCATGCCTCTCAGAAAAGAGCTTTTAGAAGACCTACCATCAAGAATTGTTGACTTGCATAAAGCTGGAAAGGGTTACAAAAGTATCTCCAAAAGCCTTGGTGGTCATGTGTCCATGATAAAACAGACTGTCTACAAATGGAGAAAGTTTAGCACTGTTGCTACTTCTTCTAGGCGTGGTTATCCTGTAAAGAGGACTGCAAGAGCACAGCGCAGAATGCTTAATGAGGTAAGAATGCTAGAGTGTCCAGTGTACAGAAATCTCTGGCACATGCTAACATTTTTGTTGACACATCTACAATAACAAAAACATAAAACAAGAATGGGAGGACACCACGGAGGAAGCCATTGCTGTCCAAAAAAATATTGAAGCACGTTTGAAGTTTGCAAAAGTGCACCTGGATGTTCCACAGCATTACTGGCAAAATAATCTGTGGACAGGTGAAACCAAAATTAAGTTGTTTGGAACAAACACACAACACTGTGTGGAGAAAAAAAGGCACAGCACACCAACATCAAAACCTCATTCCCACTGTAAAACATGGTGGAGGGAGCATCATGGTTTAGGGCTGCATTGCGGGCCTGGACGGATTGTTGTTATTGATAGAAATAATAATTCCAGAGTTTATAAAGACATTTTGCAAGAAAACGTAAGACCATCTGTCCGCCAACTGAAGCTCCGCAGAGGATGAGTGATGCAACAGGACAATGACCCAAAGCATACAAGTAATTAAACAAATGGTTTCAACAGAACAAAATACGCCTTCTGGCGTGGCCCAGTCAGAGTCCTGACCTCAACCCAATTGAAAATGCTGTGGCATGAATTAAGCAATTCACACCAGACATCCCAAATATGTTGCTACACTGAAACAGTTTTGTGAAGAGGAGTGGTCCAAAATTACTCTGTAACATTGTGCAGGTCTGACTACAGGAAATGTTTGGTTGAGGTTATTGCTGCCAAAGAAGGGTCAACCAGTTATTAAATCCAAAGGTTCATATACTTTTGACACCCTGTAATGTGAATGTTTACATGTTATGTTCAATAAAAAAAAATGAAAACATATAATGTTTGTGTAGTGTTATTTTAAGATTTTCTATTGGTGTGACTTAGATGAAGATCAGAGCACATTTTATGACAAATTCATGCAAAACTCCACGTAATCCCAAAGGGTTCACATATTTTTTCTTGCATCTGTAATCCTATAAAAAATGAATTGTGGTTTACTAGGCCTAACCTGTGGTAAGTGAATAAGGTTTCCTTGTTATGTTTTGTGTGGTAAACAATATTTTCTGTACATATGCAGAAAGGTAGTAAGAATCACCACCCAGACACAAGAAGCGTGTTATAACTAAATAACTTTGTGGAAAAACAAAATAATTACAGGCCATCTAAGGTTTGGAAAATAGATACACAATAACAAGCAGCAGCTGTTAAAACAAAAGACACTTTGATATGTAAGATGCAACATATTACACATAGTACACTGGTCCACAAAATGTAATGTATAACCTGGCACATAGAGGGTAGAATATTAGGAGTATGTGGTGACCAGTTTAATCTAGCAATTCAAAGCACAATTAGTAGAATGGCTCCATACATTGTGGTCTGAAATCTACTTATCCGCTTTACATACATTCTAATAGGTATATTAGTGGTAAACCACTAGAAAAAGAATAGGTCTTTTATCAAATAAAGGACTTTTTTATCACCATATGGGCACCTCCAATAAGCCTATACTTTTTCTAGTGGTTTACCACTAATATACCTATTAGAATATTATCTCCGAAGAGTTTTGGGACTTGGCATCCAACTATTATCGGAATATAATAGGCGAAGAGAGTGGGACCTTCGCAACAGTGAGTGGGGACAGTGAATGAATATCCCCACCTGTGCTTCAACACATCAAGATTGCTAGTAGGATGATAGATCCATTATTTGTTTTACATATTGGGATCAACCAAAAGCTAGGGACCGCAATAGTAAGTCTATCCTCCTAATACACCGAGTTTACATATGCTGACTCAGTCTGCATAGTATATCATCTCATACTGCTCCTCACTGGTCTTTGTGTCTAACCCAATATATTTGTCTTTTTCCCTTCCCCATTCCTTGTTGGGTTCTAAACACACATTTTTTGGGCGAACTTATTGAGATAAACCCCCCAATCTAGCTTTTCATACATTGACTGGCATTTTCTTTTGAACAGGAGCTTTGGGCAGGGCCATTTCTCCCGCTATGCAAAGTATGCAGGCACACAGGGCCCCTTCAACCACTAGGGGGCCCCCAAGCTCTGTCGAAATGTGCTCCCCCTGTAAAATTAACACAGATGGAAACCGATGGGCTAGAGACCCCATATTTTGCATAGTTACAGCCAAAACTAACTACAATCCTTCCAATTTGGGGGTCTCTAGCCCCATTGGTTTCTGTGAACTGTTAACCCAAAGTAATTCACTTTTTTTCATAGAGATGAATGGGAAAGTTAAAAATTTAAAGCTTCGGCTTTGAGCGTTATTGGTTAACAAACCTGATGGGCTAGAGACCTCGAGTTTGGCATGATTGTAGCCAAAGATGATAGCAACAATCCTTCCAAATTAGGGGTTCCAGAGAACTGTGACCCCAGAGTGGGTCACTTTTTCCCATAGAAATGATAGGGGGGGGGG
>CM070033.1:96761818-96797877 GCA_036250615.1 Ptychadena robeensis
GAGTCAGACTGTCAGCAGAGCCAGAGAGAGGGGAGAAGAGAACTGCAGCCGATTGGCTCTGTTAGCTGTCAGTTCTCTGTCTACTTCTGTGGATTGTACACAGTTACCATACCCTTCCCTAGCACTGCCAGCCAATTGGAAGGCTGATGGAGGGACAAGCAGAACTAAGAGGGACCTGGAAGAAGCTTCAGAAAGTAAGTAGACTGTATTGAATTATTTTGTGTGTGTGTATAAACGGCAAAATGTGTTTTGTGTGTGTGTGTAAGGCAGAATATGTGTGTGTATGTGTGTGTGTGTAAGGCAGGAAAGGCAGCAGGGAATGCTGGGCAGTGTAGTTCTTCACCAACTGGCAGAAGGGAATGCTTGCAAGTGTATTTTCTCAGCACAGCAAGTTGGGACTTTGCCATTCATGTCAGCAGAATGCCATGTGACACAAACAGAAAACTATTTGCATGCTGGAGTCTGTAGTCCATCAGCAGCCAAGGATTTACAGAAAGCCTATAACTGCCATGATCCCCCCAAAACAACTGAACCTATTGCCAATAACCTCAGAGTTTTAACTATATATAATTACAAGCTCTCCTAGATGGAGGATGGTCTGTATGAATATTTGTGTTGCTATAATCACGAAGATATAATGAAATAACATGGATCATGGGTGACAACACTCTGTCCCTGTTTCCTAATTATCCTCCCCCGTTGTCACCCGGCCACAATGGATTCTGATAAAGACTTCAAATTGCCATTTATGTTTATTTTAGAAATTCATGGACCATTGTTTACACCTTGTGGCATCACTTCTGGGAACACTTTCCTTATTTTCAAATGCAGAACTTGACAGGTATGCTCCCTCCCTAGCCCCACGGTGCTGAGGAGGGAGCATTTCAGTTTTAAGAACCTAGTTCTTTTTTTCAGTCAGTCAGTAAGAGCAAGAATTACTCATACATCAATAATATCGGAACAGGGTAAGTACTCCCTTACTCTAGATGTCAGAAGATTTGTATTTATGTAACATTTAGTTAGGCTGATACCTGCTGCAAGTGGAGTGACTAGCTTGTCGACACCAAATTATGGATAAAGTTTAAATTTGCCTAAAAAAGAATGAATTTGTGGCAAGTTTAACCAGACATAGTGCACAATTTAGCATCTATATGATATGGCTCTACTCTGAGGTTAGAGGCCAAGGTTACTACCCAATCGTCCTTTGTTGTAATCCTCCACTGTTTTTCCACCCAAAGCATTCCAAAAGTCAAACATTTAATGCAAAATATTAAATAGGTAGGGCAACTGAGTATTCCATATGACATTAACCTAGACATCCTGAAGGTACCCAGAGGGATAAAGAAGATTCATGTGTGTACAGGAAAGGGGAGAGAGAAAAAAGCAAAGGAGGGTTCAGCATATTCTTTCAATTGTTAAGGCAACAAAATTTCAACAAAGAATTAGGATTCCCTGTTAAGGAAAGCACAATAGTCATCTAAAAAATGTGTTGAATATGCAGGTTTTCTGAAATCTCAAATTTTGACTTTGGTTAATGAGATCTCCCATTTGCCTTTTGTTTATCCCAGAAAACCAATTAGAAGTTGTAGAATGGGATGTTTCCAATAAAGGATTTCTCAAAGTGCTAACATTTATTGATGTCCACACTGCAGCTTATTTTTTTTTTGTTTATTCAAAAATATGTATATTATGATGCTTCGGTACATTCAGTAGGTTATGTTCACAGGAAGACTATGAATTCCATTGTACAATTCAGGTCACATAAAGGCACAAAACATGTAAACTTCAAACATTTAGAAAAGACCAAGACATATAGTGAAGTATTTGACACTCTTTGTGATTGTGACTATCTTCCAAATTCCAAATGTAAGGCTTCTATGCAATTTATTTGCCAACAATGGTAATCCACAAGATAGATGGAGCATTTCTTACTTATACATCTACATGCGTTGCGTCACAGTCAATAGCATGCTTTCCATATCTGCACAGAAGATGAATATTTATTTCAGTAAGTACTTCTTAAATGTTGATGGGCCACGTTAGCCTAGTGTTTTTAGCTTGCATGGTTAGGATAATGTACGGTAAACACGTTATCTGTACAAATTGCCAGCTGACAATACGCTTGAGTAACAGTAGTGATGCAGGGATTGGTGGAATGAGCTCAGCACAGATGGGGAACACAGTTAATCTGTGATCCTATATGTGTCTGTTTTTGTTTAGATATTTCCCTTCAACAAAGTGACTTTTTAGAAGTGAGAGCAATGGGAAAAGTAAGTATTTATATTTGTTTTAATCCCCATGGTTAAGCTTTTATTTGTCACTTCTTTTTAGTGATGTAATTACTTAAATGCATGTGTGCAATGCTGAAACTATATTCATCCATTTGACTCATTTTTAGCTCTCTAATAAATACAAATAATAGTCATTGCTTCAACACAATTATCCAGCAAAGGATTTTTGGATTTAAAACAGGTACCTACAGATTACCTCAGTTTATTTTTCAGGGTGCTCTTAAGCCCCACCATACCTATTCATTTAACTGCCTTGGCATGCATTTTCATGAATCAGCCCATTGGATATAATGTGCATTTGGTGGACATGCATTAACATGCATTTACCAAAAAAACACACAGGTATAAATGCTACACACAAGTTGTTGCACAACACCCATCTTTACATCCAAAGCACTGGTCAATTCTTACCCATACAGAGGTGTACACGTACACTGTACTTCGCCGTGATTGCAGTCTCTCCCCCCAGCCCTCTACACACCGCCGGTGTCAATTAGACGCCGGCGGTGTGTGGGGAGAAAAGCCAAGCCCCTCCATTAACATGGAGGTCTATGGCGCCGAAGACACAGGGCCAGGAAAGGCTCTGTGTGCCTGCAGCTCTGTAGAAATGCTGCAGGCACACGGAGAGCTGGCTGTTGCGCCCGATCCTGGCACGGGCGCAATTTGATTCACAATCAAACTGCGCCCATACTGGCTTCGGACATAGCACTAGGGAGGTTAAAAAATACATGCCTTTAAAAACGCATATAGTGTGAAAGGGCCCTAAGAATTGAGCTACTGGCAAGGGAAGTCAAGTAATGCATTTCATGTGGCACTCTCAATTTGCTCTAACCCATTAAACATGTATTGTAATGTTGTGGCACATGTAAACAGGGTAAAATTGTGGCTCATTCCAAAATTGTGGCTCGTTCCAAAATTTTGTAAATTGACCCTTAATGTTTGAGTGCAGAAATATGGACAAAAGTTAACGCAATGTAAGTCTACTGTCTTTGGTAATGTTTTAACCTTTACCAAAATTTTATGATGCAGAGTGTCAGAGGGCATATCAACACTTTACAGTTATAAACATACAAGATACAAGTGGACAAAAATGAAAAACACAATTCACAGCTCTCACATATTAACATATAACAGAAACATTAATGATAGGTAACATAATGTTTCGAAACAATGAATAACCATAAGGCTTCTCCAGTCAGGTCTGAAAGGCCACATTATTAGTGACATTGTAACAAAATACATTTTCATGTACTACATTCAAAAATTAATTCTAAGCAGACAGCTATATAAACTGAGAGATGATGCCTTTGTTTTTAGCTGATGCCCTATTGGACTTTATATGGTACATGTACAGTAGGTAAATACTAGTGAAAATAATATATGAGGCCTCCCAAAAATGTGCACAAGTTTAAATAAAGATATAAATATTGATAATTCAGGTAGAAAGTGTAAAAGGGTACAATGGTACACGAGTCTCACTTTGCAGAAGATGCTGCATTTTTTGGTGTGTGTTTGTGTCTCTGAGCCACACCATATGGGACATGTGCTGCTATAGTTCCCATCTCCTGAGCTCCTTCTACATGAAACATTTGATCATCAAAGAATATGTGGGGGCGAATTTTTTCCAGTAGCGGTCCCTTTGGGGCCCCAGCCAAGAAGAGGGCCTCATCAGTTTCCAGGCCCCAGCTGCGCAGGGTCTTTAATGCTCGAGCCCCAGAGCTGGCTGCACTGCGAGCCGTAACCAAATACGTGCGAATGGGACAGTTCATTCTCATTCCTTTATGGTAGAATTTCTTCTGCAGCTTTCCTAGAGCTTCCAAAAAACATTTTAGAGGACCCTGTTAATAAAACACAATTTTGATGTCAATCACAAGGATATCAAATTCAACTAATATGAGCAACAATAATATTAATACCATGATGGGCTTAATTGAAAAAACATGTCAAGAATGTAAAGTGCAACTAGATGAGAGCCCTTATTACGTCAAAGCAGTCTCCAGGGGTTTCATTTCTTTATGAAGGCCACTGTTGTTTACTATTTAATGTCACCATCACAGTGCTAAACATGTGAATGCACGTAAGCCAGTCTGGAAGCATATTATGCCACCAGTATATTTTGGCGTTATGTAAACTCATACAAACAGGATGAGAGCAAGGTCGTGTCCTTGGTAGAAATCAAGCACTATAAACTATTTAGAAGGTGAATAGAGAAGCTTAATGGGAAATTGTATCTGAGCCAAGTTGCTGGTTTTACTTTATTAATATCTTTTGCATCTTATGATCCTGTCAAAGGCCCCATTCCCATTTCACATGTGACACCTATCCCATTAGATGTGTGTGCTTGTTGTACATTCATTAACATTACCGTGTTTTTGGACTATAAGACACATTTTTTCCCCTCCAAAAACAGGGGGAGAAATCAAGTGCGTCTTATTTCCGAATGCGGGTGATCCAAGGAGCTCCAACCCACAGAACTGCAGTTACCATTTTTACCAGGATGAGCTGCTCCGCTGTTTGGGTGTGTCCTGTACAGCAGAGCATCTTATAAGCCCAAAAACACAGTAATTACTATCCATAGTAAAGCACACCCAGCTAGCACACATTATCCACTAGGTTAGTTTACATAAAAATGGATGTCAATTTGTTTAACATAGGTTTGAATGGGGCTAATCATTCAGTGGATATCTTCCATGTTTTCTATGTGACTTGGGTGTACAGTCAGCAGCAGCCTTTTTGGAAAGTGTTTATGATTATGGGTATTTTAGTTTTCTGTGTTTTTGTAAGTGTGTTTTTTTAAACTTAAAAATATATTTGGCAAGATATAAGATCCGATGTTCGGTGTCACTACTACAATGTGCAATTCCTATCTACAGTCTTCATGGCACTGTTTGATTCTGAGAGCAAAGCAGAAGGAGTGAAAGTAGGTTAAGTAGTAGATAAACGTTAATATAGTCTATTTGGGTAGCGCAGTTAGATACAGAAGGTGTGAGCTCTTACCATCTATTAGAGCCCAGGTGCCCAACCTGTGGCCCTTTGGCCCCCCTCAGTCTTGTGGCTCCCAAAACCTAACTGTTAATGCATAGGGCATAGGAACTCACCATCCCCCACTGACACGTCCTCACCTAAAATCTTCTTAGAGTGGGAAGAGCAGAAGAGGCTGAGCACGCTGATTGGCTTACGTGAAAAACAATCAGCGACCTAGACGGCGCCTGAGTGAGTCATTCTCTTTCTCTTCCCACTCTTAAGCTAGCCATACGTGTCGATTCCTGACCATCCGATCGATTCTGGTGAAGCCACAGGCGTCGATCGATCGCCCAATCAAGTCTGTGCCTACCACCTTAGGCCACCGATTCCTGGACGATTCTGTGCCCGATTGATCGCTTTACAAATGGCAACTCCCCTTGATGTGTGCTGAATCGCTCAGAAAAGACCAACAGGTCGGTTCTCTGGCCGATCCGATTTGGAGGCCATGTCGATCGGCCGGGGTCGATCGGGCAGGGTGGGCTGCACCCGATTCCTCGTCGATCGATCGGCGTGCATGCGCCCGGTGATCGATCGGCCAGGAATTGTGTGGAAAATCGACCCGTGTATGGCTACCTTTAGAAGACGTGGATTGGTGGACAGGTGAGTGCCTATGCTCTGATTATCCCACTAATGAATGGGGGATAATTGTATAACATATATTGTGGCACACAACCTCAGATTAAAAATGTGCATCACTGTACAACAGTGTTCCCAACTGCTTAAAGTATAATTTAAAACAAGTTTTGTTATTTAAAAATGAAAAATAAGGTCTTCTAGCTATGCATGATGTAATTTTTCCATTAGAAAATTATTATACAAAAGTATTCTACAATTATTCCATTAGAAAATTACTATGCAAATCAGTATAGATTGAAAGTGTCATGTGATGCCAAAGGCCGCATTTATGGCCCTCCATATCAACTCAGTTGCCCACCACTATATAAGGGTATATAAAAGAAACTGATAGTGTAAGATCTTAAATTGATTATTTGAGTATAAAAGGAAGATACAGAAGATACAGGATACAGAAGTTAAAAAATGCTTACAATCGAATATGTTTACACATAATTAGTGATGAGTAGCATAGGCAATATTAAAATTCACGATATTTCGCAAATAAATCTACTAATATTCTATTTGATATTTGAAATTTTCACATGAGGTATTTATTATCATGATGCATTGCCATAAGCTTCACAATTCAAATATTCAAGCTCAACACTAAACATAATGTCGCTTTATGGTTTCCTGATGTGTGTGTGGTGTCAGGAATGACTTTCACTTAGACTGTAGTTTCAAAAATCATTCTTAGGATTATTGTATACCATGCTTGGCAAAATTGAATTGCAATCAATACATCATCTGTAAATTTTACCAGCAAGTAGAAAGCAGCTAATGATTGCCCACTAACTATACTTAAAAGCTATTCAAAGGATCAATTATTTTGTGGTGAGCAGATCCTTGTGACTGCAGGCAGGTGCCCAAGAGCTGCTGCAAAAAGTCAATGAGAACATTTGATACATACTATTTTTAAGTCAGTACATTATTATCCTCCTGGAAGTTTAGCATGAGTTAACTTGGGGCGAGATTGTTTACTAACAAAGCTTACCCCAAACTAACATTGGGCATATTCACTTGTCCAGTGGGAGCCACTGATCTTTCCGGGTCTGTCTGGATGACGTCATTTTTAAAAAGCGTGCCATGGGCAATTGTGGTGGATTACAGGAAGTTAATATAATAGGCAATCGCAATCCAACCAGGAAGTTAATATCATTATTAACAAGCAGAACCTTTTCTTTATTGTATCTGTAATGTGAAATGCAACTTAATGAATGAACTGTCGGCCCATAGCATTTTAGGTTAGGTTCATACCTTTCCATTATGGTGTGCAAAGTTTTTGACTTGTTCTGTGAGTGAGATACATTGTGTTGGGGCAATCCAGGTAAAATGCATAGATGGTAATGGGGCCTAAATCTAACAACAAAATTGGCTACTCTTCTTTCTTTGCATTTAGGTAATTGCAGTTTGAAGGTTCCTTGACGGAGCTTCTTTCATTACAAATCTTGGGAAATTCTTTCATTTGCAGTACCTGAGCCAAATGTCATTTTCACATTTCTATTCAAGTGGCTCTTTATTTCATGTAAGTAATCAAATATGATGAAATTTAAAAATTAGCAGTTGTCTTTGATATTTGTCAATAACATTTGTTAACTTTTGGATAAAACTTTGAGATTTGTGAAAACCTATGTAATAGTTTGGCACTCATTCATGTTATCTAAATGAGATGTAAGGCAATTAGAAAGTATAATGTGGATTCACATTGTAAGACATCTATTAAAGTCTGTCCTTATTAGTGCAGGCTGGAAACAAACATGGTATAGAAAACACGGATAGGCATCAAAATATGTTTCAACTGTAAAAATCTTTAAACTGAGAGGGATTACTGCCTGCTTGTTATCTCACTGATTTCAATGTCCATTTCTTTCTTTTGTTTCTGTCCATGTCTTTTACAGAGAACCGATCATTAGATAGCACTCCAGGCACAGATTCCTGGGTTATTTCACTGTTTCCAGCCTACTAATTTGAAGCATTGATGCTCATTATTACTCATCTCTATGACCCTGGGATCAGGAAGCCAATAAGATTGGTGGTTCCATTCATTAGGGAAGCAAAGGATAGCCCTTAAATTAAATTATGGTGGAGCAAATGTTTTCTGTTAGAACTAGTTAAGCCCCCCATACTCATTTAGATTTTCATCATCATGTTGCATTCTGTTGCTCGTCTATGGCTTAAAACGATTTGGTGTCTGATTTTGACCCGAATTGTGCTTTTAAGCTTTAGATTTCCCCCCAATTTTTCAGTAATCGGCAGAGGGAAAAGCTTAAAAGCATAATTTGGATAAAAATCAGCCGCCAAATCATTCTAAGCCATAGACGAGCAACGGAGTGCAATATGATGACATCATCGTGCTGCACTCCATTGCTCAGAGTATTGGCGGGCACCCTTTGTGATGCCGGTCCCCATCCAGTAATGTAATAGCATTAAAGTAATGGCATCGGCCAGAGATTACGGACATTTCTGGCCGACCCATCTGTCGTCCCATGTGGGCACCCGTGATCCGTGTCAGATTTTGTCGCTGACCGATGGCCGCAAGTGCGAATGCACATTGGTCGGCCACAGCTTGCTATGTGTATGGGGGACTTTATGTCCAAAGCCAGGTTTCAAAGTCGGGCACAATCACTGGCTCTCTGTGAGCCTGCAGGGTTTTGCTTCGGAGTTCTTCCGGCCCAGAAGGGGCAGTGCCATAGACCTCCATGTTAATGGAGGGGGCGTCACTTTACCATGCACCATGTGGTGAGCCGAGGAGAGAGCGGGGAATGACGGAGGAGGACAGTGCACTCTGCCGCAAATGTCCCAGCAGCAGCTTTTCACCAGAGAGGTTAGTTACTTTCGATGGGGGCCAGCATCTCCGTCCAAAGTAAGTGTCGGAACACAAAGGGTGCCCGCCCAATTTTTACCAGATTTTTTGGCCAATTGACCGCGATGGCGTCATCATGTGTGGTTGAAAAAACGGATAAACATCTAAATGTGTATGGGGGGCTTTAGAACTAGTTAGAACTAGGCAAATACCTATACTTTACCTCCTTTCTAAATCTAGGGTAAGCTGTGTTTATAACCTGCATGAATAGAGCATTTTCGACCAAATGAAGATATGTATTTAACATTTTAGCTTTAGTTATGCTTTATTATAGATATGTTCCTCCAATAGATATAAAGTCATGATGCTGACATCCAAACAATATAATTCAAAACCAGGACAATGCCAAAAAAAAATGAAACAGAAGGTACATGGCTAGGATGCATCCACACATAAAAAGTTATGTGCTTTATTTGCAAAATATGTAAATATAATGTGTGTGTATATATATATATATATATATATATATATATATATATAAACAATATCACCCTGACAATCAAACAATTGTCAAGTGAAAACCGTCACATAATAATGTATACAAAAACCAATACTGTTACTGATATAATGTCCATCAACCAAAGTCATTGTTACATGTATTTCAGCCATCCTTTTTTTCACCTTTTGGATGCGTTTCATGACAGAGGTGCTTCAGAAGAATAACACAAACCAAGCTAGCAGCAGCTGAATAGTGTTGCTGAATGTAGTTCTATGCATACTCCCTCCTATACCCCTGATACCCACTGAAGACTTCAGACTTTACATAGAAGTGGAAACAGCAGCCAGTAGATCAGCTGAAGGTAATATATGCAGAAAGACAGGTAAGTTTTCCATCTGGTAAAAGCAATATTATTGATCTGGGACAATATGCTCCACTGACACAAGATGGCGCTCTCAAGGACTTTTTATACTAATTAAGAAATGTAAGTGTTAATTGCTGTTATCACACAGTTATGATATAGATAGCACTTCCTGCCCCTGCCACACAGCAGTGTAGACCCCATACTGGAGGACTGTGTGGGATATATAAACAGACTTCCAGGAAGTGCTGGGGGGCAGAGCACATGGTCACCTATTCCTAGAGCAGAGGGGAAGATTATCAGGCAAGTGTACCATATTATTGATGCACCTGTGTTCTGTGTGACTGTAAATCTGCTCACAGACCAATAGCTGATTCCTCTGCTGCCTTCAGGAATATGCAGCTGGGTGTAGAGATTCACTTTGCAATGCCATGTTGTGTAAATCTATCAGCACAATAGTTATCCTATAGCTACTACTATTAAAATTAGTTGTAGTCCCCTCTTGGTCTGGAAGTTAGTTAGTATTAGACTAGTGCTTTGAGCTAGAAAGTTAGTTAGTATGAGACCTGTCCTTTGAGATAGGATAGAGCTAAGTTCAATGGCTCATAGGTAGTTAGAGGTCTGGTTGCAGCAGTAGAATAAAGACTACTTAGGGACCTAGTGCAGGGTAGATAGGCTGAAAGTGAGTACCAGAGACTATTCACTGCTCCTTAAAGAGACAAGCTGCTCTTGAGATTGTTCTGGTGTCTGCTGGAGGATGATCATCCTGACTCCAAGAAATTCTACCTGTCAACCATCTCGACTCATCTGAACTCTGTGGTATCTATATCCGGAGGTATCTTTCCTTATCGTGTGCACAGAATTTATGGCAATCTATGGTTTATTTACCAATGTATCTTTAAGTTTCTGTAAGATGCATGCTGTGTTGCAATTTACTATATAAATGTATTGTTATATGTATTTTGTTTGTGGAAATACTCTTTTAATGCTGTAAAGGCAGTGGCGGTTGCCCAGGGCGGCATCATGTCAGGGGCGGCATGTGGGTATCATGTGGGCATGTGGGTATCAGAAATGTATTTATGATGCCTTGATGTCTTCTCCCCTATCCGCGCGCTTGCCTGGGGAGAGAGTAAAGGAGACTCACTCCCCTCTCTCTCCACGGGAGGGGAGATGTATGCCATTGGTGTTGGAGAAGCGCAGATGTGGATAGGGGTGTTATAGACCTCAAGAGGAACTCCATCCCTTACCCCCCCCCCCATGAGTGAGGGCAGATGAGACTCAGAGATCCAGAGTCTCACAAGTTTCACTTGTGTGAAGGGCATGTTGGGTGCAGTAGTTCCTACATATTTATTTAGTGTTAGTTAACCTCCTTGGCAGTGCCCAGTTTGTATAGAGATTGTTAACAAAACAAACTCTGCCCTAGCCGGGATTGGGCACGCACGCCAGTCTCTGGTGACACCGAAGGGACGGGGGGGGGTGGTATCATAGACCTACATTATAATGGAGGGGCGTCGCCCTCCCAGCCCAGAGGACGTGTAGCGGGGAGGGTGGGGAATCCCAGCAGAGTACAGTGTACTTGCGTTGAAACTTGCGCGATACGCCCATACCGCCAGGGAGGTTAATTTCCCAGGAAGGGAATCCCCGCTGCTACCAGAGACCCTATCCTGGCTGGAGGCACTGCCATACCTGTTCAAAATGTTTCCACTCTTTCACTTAGCAAATGCTCTAGTTCTCTTTGACCGCTTCAGGTTTAGTGCCTTCATCTGTCACAGGTAATTAGACCCAAATATTATTAGAGTCAACAAACTCAATTTGTAAGCTTCTGTCCTCAATTATACCCAAAAAATATATTTTTTAGGATCATGAACATATTTTGTAAGTAAAGTAGATAACTTTTTGTGTAGATGCCTTTTAACTCTCCTAGTCCTGTACCTATTGGTTCAGGAAACTGGTCTGGCATAGTCCTGGTTTGGAGTTATTCTTTAAAGTCACATTGACAATGACCACAGTCTATTATTAGCAAATGTCAGTTTACAGAACAGGCATGACAATATATTTATTGAATTACAAAGGATTACCTGTGCCAGTGGTTTGTTCTCATAAGCTTTCTCATGTTCGAAAAACATATCTAATCCATGCTCCTTCACTATCTGCTCAGACTCATCCGAAAAGAGAACAGCGTCTCCATCAAACGCCACACGAAGTTGATCCTCATTAATAGACACATTATGACTGGGGTTAAAAATGGTTGCAGCAGCAATACCTGTGTTTGATGACAAAGGGGAAAAATAGGTTAGATTGTTCATTAATATATACTGTTTATGTTTTGAATAGCTGGCATCCATAGTCTTCACCTGGTTGTAAACCAGTAATACATTTTAAACTGAACTCCAGCCTTGCTTTACATATATAGGTTTAGCCCCCCATACATGCTTAGATTTTATGTCCGACTGATCGCGACCAATCAGGGTGCACGCTCTCGCCGATCAGTTGGCCAAAAAATCAGGAGCCAATCTTAAGCTTAAAGAGCTTCAATCGGCAGCCAAAACTATCTAAGCTATTATGGACATGTCTGTAATTCTTAGATCGGTCTGATACTTTAGACAGAGACACAGTGTCCCCGTCTAAAGTATTTCCTCAGCTCCTAGGGAATTCACATCCATCGGGGCTGAGGAATCAGCTGTCTGCACAGGCTGCCTGCTTCCCTCTCCCTGTGAGGGATGTGGGTTTGGCGACCCGACGAACAGCGTAGGCGCGTAAAGGGTGTCCGGGCCGATTGTGACCCGATGTTTCTACCAAAAATCCGATCGGCGGTCGGTTTGGCAGGTAATCGGGTGCGGCGACTGGTCATATTGACCAAAAATCTGCCATCATGTCGGATTGCAGAGTGATCCGACATGACGGATAATTCAGATCGGATCCCAGGGTGCACGGCCAATTCTCGGCACTAGCGGCACTATGACATCATCACGCCCGCTAGGTCAGCTCGGCAGTCGATGAGAAATCATCCCGTCTATGCCCAACCTAATTGTCTATATGAAGACAGGGATCATTGTCCATGTCCCTCAAATGTCATAAGTTGGCAGAACTGTCCTAGGAATGTAACACATTATCACCATCCTGCAGATAGCGGCTGCATCTTGTCACCAAGAGCTTGTTTCAACACCAAGCACTGTGCATACTTTGTTTGACGGACTGATGTCCTGCTTAAAGCGGTTTTAAACTAAAACAAAAAAAACACATAAATGAAATAGGCACATTATTTGCCTGTCAGCAGTTCAGATCCTGGAAAACTGCTACACAAAAACAAATAAAACTTACTTACCTTCCTCAAGTTTTCACTAATGGTGGGAACATCTTAATTAAGGGCAAGAGAAGCCACTTCCGGATCCATTCTTCTCAGGGCAGCTGGCAGCTGACACCAACCCGCCCCCCTCTCCCCTGCACTCCTACACAGACAGACTAAAGCTAGCCATACACGTGTCGGATTCCATGGCCAATTGATCACTCAACCAATTGATTCCGGCGATCTCAGCGGGAATGGGAGCTGCAATCAATCAGCCACTTAAGAGGATCCGATCGCTGCATACCACCTTGTCCAAGTGATCGCGTCCAATCCAACATGTTGGTTCTCTGTCGGATCCAATTCTGAGCCCCTGATCAATTGGACGCGATCACTCGGACAAGGTGGTATGCAGCGATCGGATCCTCTTAAGTGGCTGATTGATTGCAGCTCCCATTCCCGCTGAGATCGCCAGAATCAATTGGGTGAGTGATCAATTGCCCATGGAATCCGACACGTGTATGGCTAGCTTTACTCCTCTGCATGGAGCTCTGGTGTGGGGGAAGGGGAGCTGTCAGGAGAGGCTTCTCTCTCTCCTCTTCACCCATCACAAAGTCTCGCAAATGTGACACTGACTTTTGGGACAGAATTCCCATATACCCTTGCGGCTTGTTACATCTTGCATTGGCGATATGTAACACAGTGGGAGGGGCTGTCTCTAAAAAGGGATCTCTGCAGTATCAGCCGCTTTAAGTCTATGGAGATGCAGCAGCAGCTGGAGGCAAAGACTTAGGTAAGGTAAGGACTAAAGGACACCATACATGTTACAGTCTGATCTTACAATATTTTCACAACTAATATATGGACTTTTCTAAACTATCCACTCAATCTGTATTCAATAATAGTCTTTGTACTACATAGTTGCTGGTTGACCTAAAGGAAATTAAACAGAGAGATTGAAAGGTGTATGGTATACTTTATAATGAGTTCAGAGTTTACTCGCCTATCTAATGGATGCTACCCTTACTCCTCAACACCAATGGACACTTTAACCCCCTTCCACCCTCCTGCTTAGAACAGATGTTTCACCCATTCCCTGCTAAGTACCAAAGCCCATCTACACCCTCTGAGGTTTAGGCTTAGTTTATACTGGCGGTTTCCGAGCTGCTAGCAGCAGCGGGATAAACGACTCCCTGTAGTCGTCTGCACAACAGTACAGGCCATTACAGGGCGTCTAATTAAGGACCCCATAGACTTTCTATGGGACGGCATCCCGAAAACCGACCGGCGGACGCCAAATGTGGCGTCCGCCCGTCGGCCACGCTAAACGGTTGTTTACCTGGCGGTAAAAAACCGCCGGTGTAAACTTAGCCTTAACGTTGCCCTGTAACTCTCCCACAACTGAACCTGTATTTTTTTTCCAAATGGCTGCTAACTTTAGGTTTTTTCACTCACAACTATATTTTTCCTCCTTGACCACCAACATTAGGTTTTCTTTGTCAAGCTGTGTATTTGTAGCTAACATATTTCTTCTTTAGGCCATTTGTCTACTGCCATACATCAAGCCCAGGGAAAAAAGGTGCACTCCGGCAGATTTCCTGTGGCTTGCGGGCAGTTTTGTTTTTTTGCATCCTGGACCACCACACTGTAGTGCAATAAAGATGCAGCATTCCGCAGCTTCAACCCAGCACTGCAGTACATTTTTGAGGACTCCAATTGCAACTTCAGGTTAAATTAACTTGTTAAATAATATATGAGATGTTAATGACAAGGTTCACATACTTTTAAGGGAGTTAAAATGACACACAGTACAGCAATTACAGTAAGCATTTAAGGTACCTAATACAGATTTCTCTTGCTAGGTTATACATTTTACATCACAAACCATCCTGAAGTTTTCCTTAAGACTATTTTTAAGTGCCAAGCAGGGCTAAAATGAGTACAAAAAATTTCTGGGAGGCTACAAAAGCTTCAATTCCTTGTACATATGTCACATCTAATAAATCAATAAGTAAAAATTACTTTTGCTTTTATTTATTACAAATGGGCTGGAAGGATCATTGTACAATTGTGATGTCTATTTTCAGAAACATCATGACTCCTAAACACGTAAATAATAAACTATGGTTATACTAGTACAGATCTAATGAATTATGTATGCATCCTGATAACCATGAGTATAATAATATTAACTTAGGCATGAAGCGGTTGTTGTATTAAGCCCACTTTCTTGCTTTGCAGCTTCAACATAGGTTAGGTTTCAAGTGAAGTCATAGAATAACCTATTAAAATGCTACCAGAATTAAATAACATTTGCTCTTCTACAAGGGTACCATGCCAGTATGTTGAGTAACCTGAGGTTTATGTCTAAGTAAAAGAAGGTTTATAGGAGGAATTCAGTGCAGTCAAGTAGCCTTGTTTAGAAAGGAAAAGAGCAGGATTTTGCCATGTGTTTATTGTTAATGACAGTCAACAGGCATTTACTAGGCTCTTTATTTATTGTTAAAATTAGTAAACATAATGGAAACAAATTTAATTAGGGTCTGGTTCCCAATCTGCTTTACATCCATTTGCATTTTCCATGAGCAAGGGTCCATTAGTTATAAAGTTAACTGTTAGGAAAAAAATAGATAGGCCTGGTTTGCACATATCCAATGATATGCATTTTTAGTTAGGCCGTGAGTAAACTTTTTGCACATGCTTGCACAACACAAGTAGAAACAGGTCACTGTGAACCAAGCTTTACTATGCAATGCATTAAGGGCTTGTTTCCACTAGAAGCGGAAGCCCGCGGTTGTGCGCGGCGCGGATATATCCGCGCCCATTCATTTCAATGGGCTATTCCCCTGTCCGCGGAATCGCGCGGACGGCCGCCTAAAAACTTGGTCGACCGGGGTGAATGGCAGCCGCTAAAAACCGCATGAGATGCGGTTCTTAGCGGCGGCGGTTCTTAGCGGTGGCAACCGCGCCGCCGGCTTCCACACAAGTGGAAACTAAGCCTAAGGCAGCCTGTTTAAATTGACACACCAGGTTTTGTGTTGACAATCAGGGGTTTTATCACTAGCCCGGAACTTTTCAACACTGTACCATACTATAGTTCATTAGACTGAGGTACATCACAAGGCATTGGAGCAAATTCCACTGGGATGGCAAGTAAAAGCACTGCATCATACCAAAATGTGTGCTCCCATGTAGTATGGCAACACAAACATATGAACAGGTCTCACAGGTTACTCTTATTTTGGGAAATGGGCAGGTTTTGTTGTTTGTGTACTGTGAATTTGTTTCACTAAAGTCTGTTGACCCAGGCTAAGTCAGTGCAGTAACATTGATAACTGGTCTTGCCTGGTTTTCTGGATTGCTCTTTTTCTGGAAAAATAAGAGGTTCATTTGACTCAAAGGATGTAGAAGGACAATTTCAGACTTTATTGCTGTAATGGAATTGGACTTCTTTATCTGTAATGGAATTGTAGAACATACTTGTCGAAATGTATTTTGTTTTCAGTGCCAAGTGCACTGAACCCCTAGCCCCTAACCTTAACCCCAAAAAGTTTTCTGTAATTTTGAATAAAACGTTGAAAGGTTAGAAACAGAAAGCAAAAATGATTCTATATATTTTTACTCCACTGAAATATCCTGTGACATCTGTCTAGTTGGGGATGGGTTCTGCAAGTATTAATACTTCTGTCAGGAATAAGAAATATTCACTGTCACTTTCTGACCCCATTTTATGAAATGTGAAAAACTGCAATGGGGACAAAGACACAAATGAACAACTGGTTGGTTTACAACAATTAAAACCCAGCATTAAATCCCTGGAAAACCAGGCAAAGAAACAAGAACAAACCATTTAAAGAAATAAAATGCATCTCCAGCCACAATTTGTTTAATTTAGGGCCATTTCACACTATATGCGTTGCGGTTTAAAATGGCGCATATTTTTTTACTGCACACGTGTTTTTTCTGCACATGTTTTTACATACACAACCAATGTTACCATTCACACTGTATGGGTTGCATTTTTTTTTAAAAACTCAGCTTTTCTGTATGCGTTTTTAAAAACTCACTGCTGTATGCATTTTTGAATAATTTTTACTGCATTTTTCATTGATTTGTTCAAAAACAAAAACGCAGATGTAGTGTAAAAAAACGCATGCATTTTTGTATATATGCAGAAACGCATGCCTATAAAAAATGCATGCCTTTAAAAACGCATGTAGTGTGAATGGGCCTTTAGGGTAATCTGTTAGGGTACATACACCCCATACACCTTTAGATTTCTCTGTCAGATTTCCTTTAGATCTCATTTTGTTTTACCAAAACCATGTAATTTGAGGGACTGTCTAAACAATCAAGTCTACCTGTGTTTAATCGCAGAGGACCCTATACTACATAGTTGTTGGTAGATCTAAGGGATATCTGACAGAGAGATCTAAAGGTGTATGGCCAGCTTTAGAGTGGCCCCAGTAAGGGTAAATGTTCCCAACAGGATACAGGCACAAAAAAAAATTAAAAGATAATTATTGTAGATATTTAAACACCCTAAATGTGAACAGAAATGTACCTTAATCCACCGATTAATACTAACACAATCCCTAAACTAAACCCTTAACCCTTTTCTGCAAGGAAAGCACCTGCCATAAAAAACTCCTCAAATTAACTGACTCATAATAATAACAACCATAAAAAGTGTTTAGCATAAAGACAATTTATACAACTTGCTTTTAGTGTAATTGTTGTACTATATGCATGCAGCACTTTACAGTCATAATCTTTATACATGGCAGTGACTTACCTTCTTCTATAGCCTCTTGCACCTTCTGAGCATCAGATGAGAGGTATAAATTGGTATGGTAAGCTTTTAGGTAGCCAATGGGGCTGTTGCCTCCAGTCATGCAGAAACGTTCAATAAAGAGATCTTAAAAAGAACAAAGTGGTAGCAGTTACAAACATTTAACTTTCAAAAATGCACCAAGATTTGTAACATTTATGTGTTTGCACCAGCATTGTGATGAACTTTATTGTTTATATGACCCAATGGTTGCCATAGAGGTATGAAATAATTCTTAACTAGCATTAGCAAACAATGATTAATGTGTAGATATGTATGTAGCCAATGACAAATCTGCAATGGGTTGGATTAGATTTAGGGTTTTATGAGAATAATCTAGATGTATGTTACATGCAATCTATACAGGTATTAAATACCTGTTTCTTTTCTAGAATTAGCAAACAGTGATTATTGTGTAGCTATGTATGTAGCCAAGTACACAACTGCAGTGGGTTGGATAAGTCTTACCTAAGGGCCTCATGAGAATAATCTAGATCTCTGTTACATGCTTTCTTTTCAATATTTTCTAGTTTGCATTGTGTACTACAGTGCCCTTAGCCAGATTTGTCTGCCGATCAACTACTGTACACGTGCTGCCGATCGTCCGGCAGTCAAATTGGATGCACCCACCTGGTCAGATTGACCAGGATCCTCCAGCATATTGGATCACGCAGTGTCAGTAAATTCTAGATCCCATTACTGCTGTCCCCATCCAAAGCAATGTCCGGCACACAAAGGGTGCCTGCTGATCCTCTAAAGGGGCCGGCTGCAGCGTGAGGATGGCAGTCGGTCCCCCATTTATCAAGGGAGAATCTGCCTGTGTATGGGCACCTTTAGGAAGATGTGATGTCCATTAAAAACCTGCTGCAACAACCAGCAGATATACCATTTTCATCTTCCTCTTTACTCCAGAAAAAAGGGGGAACTCAGCAATAAGCTAAACCATCTCCATAATATGCGAGGTAGTAGATAGTACAGTTGTTCCCAAGGTTTGGTTTTAAATCAAGTTGATTGAAGTGAAAATTATCATTTCCATAAGAAAAAATTTTAATACCCATAATGTGTTTTGAACCTCCCACAGCACACCTTACCTAACCTTTTCATAATAAATAAAAAAGTGTTGTTTAAAATGTGTAATTTACCAGAATCACCAATACTTCTCACCAAATGTTAAAATGTGCCTGGCCTACCAGAAACAAAAATGCATAATCACCATTCAAATTGGCATATTTGAAGAGAAGAGAGGATAAAATGGAAGGTGGTTATTGTTTGGCTTGGAAGAGCAGACTTGTAGATTGATTAGATGGTCCATTATGACATGCTGGACTTATTAGTATCCGTCATATGAACACCACTCACATTTGTTTTCTTCTTTTAACTTGTACAAGCTTTCTTCATTTTCTTCCTTCATTTCTTCCTTCCTTCTGTTTTTCCAAGCTATTTTGGGATGCACTGTCGGAAATTAAGTTCTCCAACATGTGCATGTGGGTTCAGAGAGCAGCTTAAAAATGCTTCTCTGACATCATAGGACTTGTTGCAAGTCAAAACATTGGTTGTAAGTTGAAACTTTAATTGTAACAATGATTACAAAACTATGATTGTAATGATTGTGATTGTTAAGAAAATGCCTGCACACCTGCTTAAAGTAGGTCCGGTTTTGTCACTTCATTTCAGTAGATGGTCCGAGTGCAGAAAGTAACAGAATGCAGAACATATAAGAGGTCATGAATTATGTGTATATAGAAAAAAGTTACTACCCAGCATCATACTTACTATAATGGTTTATAGTATTTATGAGTCTCACTCCAACTTGTGCGTGGTTATTAGTCATAAGGACTATGTCAAAGAGATCTTCGCTGTCAGGGTAAAGCTGACGCAGCTGAGTGTTTACTGCTTCCAGGGCCTGAGAGGGAACAGAAGCAGGTAAAATATACATGTCAGAGAATGTATAATAATCTTTTGTGCATATGTTTTATATGCAAATGTTTATCCAAAATTTATTCAGATTCCCTGGTCAAATATTTACATTGATTCCACTAATTCAGTGGTTCCCAAACTGGGGGGGCCCAAAGGTATTCCAGGGGGGTGCTGGCCCTAATTCTGAACCTGTATTTGAATGGGTAGAGGGGGCTTGATAATGTTCCTAAATAGAAAAGGGGGCCCCTACAAGAAAAGTTTGGCAACCACTGCTCTAATCCATTAAAGTAAGTCTTTCTCATTGCATTGTTCTTGAATATACACAGGACACATAAGTATATACAAACGTTCATGTGGCATAAAATGTAATGCCACCCACATAGAAGGTTTAATATATTAGTCTGAAAATTGTAAGACTAGGTCAGGCATGGACAAACTATGGCCCGTGGGCCAAAACTGGCTTTTAATCTGGCCATTTGTCACCTTGGTGTCAAGATGCTCTGGCTACCTTCCATGCGTTACTCAAAAGCCTCTATGTATTATATTTTTTCTTCTTTTATATCTCCCATCCAGGCTACGAGGACTTTGGACCAATGCCGGGCAGCCCTTACAGAGTCTTAGTCCAGCCCCTCTGTGAAATTTAAAAACCCATTGTGGCCCACTGGTCAAAAAGTTTGCCCACCCCTGTACTAGGTTCTTACTCTATAAACAGTTCATGCTGGTAATTTACACACCATGGCTACAGAAATTGCAGACCATATTAGGTACCATGAATGCATTAAAATTGTCAGCATACATGTTCATGTGAATGTGCTCAGCACATAAATGTGCTTTTATCTGAAATTAGAGATCATATAATGTTGTGTGAAATAGGGCATTACCAGAAAATTTTACTTCACAGGCACAAGTTTACTCCTAAGAAAAGTGACTCCTAAGAAAAGTTATCTGGCTCTGATTTATGCTGAGACATGTTCATTGACTTACTATGGAGGGATGGAATTATGGAATTAAAACAAAAGACGAGGGAGATTGCAGCAGAGGCAGTTGAGGACGGACACACCTCACAAGTATGGAAATACTTCATTCTAGACCACACAAACCTATGTTTTGTTTTATTGTCATATTGACTTATAATGTTATAGGGAACTTATAAAGGTTGTTACTTGTTAGACACTTGTGTCCCTGCACTGCATCTGTGTGATGACGTCCTCAAATGGCTTATCCACTGGACTAGTGTGAAACATTTTCTGTGGTGGTCAGAAAAGAGCCAGTGAGTCAATATTTTAACAAAGTTTGGGATAGAAATGAATATGTCTTGAAGAGAGTAATGCTGACACCACAACAACCACTCTAATGAAAACACAATCAGAAAGCTACAGGAAAGCAGATAACGTCACCATAGAAAAGTAAGGAACACTAGATCAAAGCATGCAAAATTTTTTTTTAAATATCCCAGAGAAATGCAAAGATGTATAGCTTGTATTCAGCTATAAGTCAAAATTTCTCTGAAGGGTTTATAAACTTTTTCAGTGATTCGATTGCTTATTTACTATCTATAGGTAAATTAAAACGTGTGCATGTTTTTATTTTACAATTGTTTATGAACTGTCCATAAAAGTAAAGTATTTACATATTTCGCCTTGCCCAACGCTTTAACTATGTGTGTATAAATGTATTTCTAGCTAATAGGATTTGTTCCTAGTTCTCCCCTTAACTTCCCTTAAAAGAGGACCTAAACCAGGGGAGGGCAAACTAAGGCTCGGGGGCCGGATCCAGCCCTTTAGCTTTGTTTTCCGACCCTTTGTCACATTTATAAAACAATGCACCCCCTCCGCTTGTTCTCTGCAAGGAGTGCACATATTGCCTAGAGGTGTCCAAACATTGCCTTGGGGACAATGCAGTGACATGGTCATGACACTGTGGGCACATCCTCATGATGACGACAGACAGTCTCTAGCAATTATATCTGCTAATTGCAATGAATGAGCATTTCTTTGAAAGTGCAGGAGATTTAAAAATGTAACCTCCCTGTCACAAATTGCGTATTACACATCACCGCCATCATAAGTGATGCCGGCGATGCATGGAATTGGCACACATATGGTGGGTCGGCTCTTGGTCCGGCCCCGTTTTCAATTTAAAGAAGCCAATGTGGCCCACGAGTCCAAAAGTTTGCCCACCCCTGACCTAAACTGTAAAATAAAGCTTAGCATGAGTTACCTTTATACTCACATACTTGGATTGGGAGCTCACTACCTTAAACTGTTTTGCTTTATATTCATGCAATAGTAGAGTGTTGTACCATGTTAGCCATCGATAAATATAGAGAGTTTGGAGTTCAAGTGATACCGTTTATTGGCTAACTGAAGTTATTAGAGAAGCAAGCTTTCGGGATATCGCAGATCCCTTCTTCAGGCTAATACAATTCTGGTTTTAGAAGCTCACATTTATACACAAAAAGTTACAAGGACATAAATATTGTAAAAAAGCAAATGTTTTCTCAAGACACACTAGACTGATTGAGGTGAGAGTGAAGAATTAGTTAGGAAGAGTTATTGGTGGTCATAAAGATAAGGGGTAGAAGCAAAATATTCACCTCTCTTAACAATTAAAATGTCAATTGACTAAAGATGCCATGAAATACTACTGATGCAGCAAAAACTAAATACCAATGTGCATAGTTAATTATCAAAGTTGAAAGATAAGGAGGACACAACAATACATATTAAAGGAGCAACATTGCAAACTTCCATTTACAGGAAACCCACAGACCACCCCACCTACCTCAGACATGACAGCTTCCACCCAGGGCACATAAAGGAATCTATTGTATACAGCCAGGCCATAAGATATCATAGGATCTGCTCAGAGACCAATGACAGAGACACCCACCTGGAAATCCTTATGAGGGACTTTACAAAACAGGGATATGACCCAGAAACAACTAAGTCACAAATTAGGAAAGCGGTGAACATCCCCAGAACCAACCTTCTTCAATATAAACAGACGGAGAGAGAGAATCGGGTCCCACTGGTAGTCACATTCAATCCACGTCTAGAAGCCTTAAGGAGAATTATAAAGGAGCTACAGCCACTTTTACAAAAAGACAGAAGGCTAAGAGAAATTTTCCCAGAACCACCTCTACTTGCGTTCAGACAACCACCCAATCTAAGAAAAATAATCGTAAGAAGTGCCCTAAACAGCCCAGAGCACAATGGAACATCTCCCTGCATGCAGAGCAGGTGTGAGACCTGTACTCATATGCACAGCACTGACAGTGTGCCAGTACCAGGACCACAGCTGGAATACAGAGTACAGGGAACATTTTCCTGTAGATCCTCAAATGTAGTGTATTTGATATTGTGCAAAAAATGCCCTACAGGACTCTATGTTGGGGAGACGGGCCAAACCCTGCGCCAGCAAATGAACCTGCACAGATTCACGATCAAGAACAGGAAAACAGATGTCCCCGTAGGGGCCCATTTCTGCAGCACAGGGCACAGCATAAAAGACCTCCAAATTATGGTACTGAGGAATGGGAATGGGAATGCAAATTCATACAGAAATTCAGAACTCTGGAATATGGCCTGAACAGGGATAACAACTTTATGTGTCATTATGACTTAAACTAAATTCCTAACCACTGGCAATAAAACTCTTCCTCTCATTCCCAAAACTGAAAGAACACTTCACAACTAGTATGTCTGGACTCCTTATCTTTCAACTTTGATAATTAACTATGCACATTGGCATTTAGTTTTTGCTGCATCAGTAGTATTTCATGGCATCTTTAGTCAATTGACATTTTAATTGTTAAGAGAGGTGAATATTTTGCTTCTACCCCTTATCATTATGACCACCAATAACTCTTCCTAACTCTGACCACTTTCTCCACTAACTAATCTTTCACTCTCACCTCAATCAGTCTAGTGTGTCTTGAGAAAACATTAGCTTTTTTACAATATTTATGTCCTTGTAACTTTTTGTGTATAAATGTGAGCTTCTAAAACCAGAATTGTATTAGCCTGAAGAAGGGATCTGCGATATCCCGAAAGCTTGCTTCCCTAATGACTTCAGTTAGCCAATAAACGGTATCACTTGAGCTTTATATTCATGAATACTTACATAGCAATTGTAGGTAGCCACTGTAGATCCATAACTGGCTTTTTTCTCTGCCCCCTCCCCTTGTCCTGTAATTGGTCAGTGATTATGTCATAACATAATAAACAAAGTCAGCACATAAACACTCACAATAATTACTTGCTATCCCATAAGCACTAGCAGTCACAGAGAACAAGTTGCTTGATGCATGAGATTAGGTCTGCTTTAAAAGCACTCAAAGGATTCATTAGAACAGTTAAAACTAAAATGCTACCTAACACTCCTACATTGTTGTATATGTTCACATGTTACATAGTTCTTTACCTGTTATACCTGTATACAATGTATCCAATGTATTGAATGGGAATGAAAATGTATCAAATGTATTGAATGGGAAATTAAGTCTATAAAATCTAGTAAATATTCTACTACCATGGTGTTGTCATCAGGATAATTCTGCAGTCGGCAGGCATGGTAGTTGTTAGCTTATTTGGCTATGCAGTCAGTCTACAAGGCTGACCAATGCCAAAATGCAGCCTTACTAAACACTAACATTTCTCAAAGGCTTAGATGATGAACATACAGAGAACTTACTCGAGACCTTCATATAAAATCCTGATGCTGCTAATAAAAGCTCTGTAGACAAAGAGAAGAGCTTTTCAGATTGCATGATAGTGTCCTATAAACAGCACCATTTAATTATTAAACATCAGTTGAGATTGTTCTATGAAATCTAGTCCCTAGCCCATCTATATGAATGTATAAGAATGGAGACTGGAGGAGGATTAGGAGGAGAAGTCTAAAGTGACCTCCTAATTAGGCTGCTTAGTTTTCATTGTATTGGCATACATTAGTAAAACAAATATTGCAGAAAAATAATATATCAATAATGATGGGGTAAATAATTTACACTATGTTATTGCAACAATTACATGGCCACAAACAGGACGCTTCGCACACGTCAACATAACATAACAACATAAAACGTGGAACAAATTAATTCTACATGATCTGACTGCAGAACAGATTAAATTAACCGTGACTATGTTTCAATACTGGTATGCCATGAAATAATTTAAGGGAAGACAAGGTCTTTTAGCTCCTCTGCAATGACTCCCCCTACACACACACACACACATTCTATTCCATTCTGGGTACTAGTGGCCTTTAAGACATGGGATTGAGTAGGTTCTTTACATTATGTTAGATTGGTGTGCTTTTCTCATTTTATACAAGATTTTGTGATGAGAGATGCATGACCCATGTTTACTTGTGTAATTGTTTATCTGGTGTTTGAATGTTTGTTTGTGTGATCAACTGACCCAGGGCACTGGGAATGAAAACGTCTTTAGCTCACTGGTGGGCGAAATGTGATCCATAACTATCCCTGACTATTGCACTGCAGAATACCTAGCGAGCTGTTAAAGGTTTCTAAAGCCCCCCATAGACAGGCAGACTCCTCCATACAACTTTCATGAGACTTACCAACAACTATGTAGTATAGTGACCTCCCTGATAGAATACATAGTGATTGGAAGGTGTAGAAAGGTCCTCCTATTACATGGTTTTGGTAGAAGAAAAGTTGGTTGTACAGAAGTTGCATGGAGGAGTCTGCCTGTCTATGGGGGGCTTTAGATTTCTACGTTTATGTACAGTCATGCTCAGTAAATATTTCTTTATTTATTTTGTATGGATCAATTTATGCACTGCTAAAATCTTTAATACAAATTTATATGCAAACAAGAGAAGGGGATGGTTGTGTTTTAAAAAAAATAATTGTGTCATCACTAGGGATTTAAGAAGGGCTTCTTTAGGACTTATCGTCAATGTCACATCATAATGTGTTTCTGGATTGCAAAGCAATGTACAAGTTACTCTATAAGGGATGGTAATATGGTCAGGTTTAAGTGCTTTCCATGACAGGAACACTGAAAATAGAAAATAGTCTATTTTTAATTGTCTATTTTCATGCCATTTAACATAGGTAAACTGCGGTTCTCATCTATAACAGGATGAAAATAAAATCTTAAAGCGGATGTACACTCAATATGTGAAAATTAAATATGTAAAATTAAAGTTTGGCTTACCTCTAAGTTGGTATGATGGTATGATCCATGATCCTAAAATAATATACTTGCCTGCTTTTCTGTAGAATCCTTTGAGTGATTCCATTTTTATTTGCCAGGCTTTCAATGATTAACTCCGGGTGCAATATCACCGTTGGCCACAGGGGGCGTTTAATGGTTTTCTATGGGAATTTTCCTCAATGAACTTTCATTGAAGTGCCGAGATTACAGAATCACCCAGCAAACACTTCGCTCATGTGATGTCTCGCCACGGCTCTACGTTAGCAGGGCCAGGAAGTGAGGGAGGGCTGCGGGGGATCTTCTGAAATCATTACTCATTACCAGTGATTTTTTTTTATGCATTCCTCCCTATTATCGGCACTTCTAGTGCCATTCATGTGTAGATCATTTTATGGTGGTAGGTCCGCTTTAATTACAGTTTAAATGGTTAGGCTGGGTCTACACTATCTTAGTGTGATGTGTCCATGGCCCCTGCCATTGGTTTGACCGCTATTGTGGTGCTGTTTTGGAGCTTATAGGGCACGGTAATTCCCATATAGGCAATATCGCGCCCGATTAATTTTCATGAACAAACCGTCCCTGAAAACTGATTTGATCTGCTTTGTTAAAGTAATTTGATAATTAATATTGAAATTCAACCCCTTCTGTTAGCCTATTATTTTGTTTCTGTATATCAAAAAAAAATCAATCAGAAAAATCATCACCACAGATTTGTGAGCCCACCTTTACAAATGGGAATGCGGCTCCTGGTTTGAAAGGCTCATTTTCATGATCCAGTTGGTATCGGACATATTCTTCTAGACCCTTCTCACTGTAGACTCGCTGTTCCTCCTCCATAAGGAATAGTGCCCGCGAGGACACTGCAATGGTGATGGCATTGTGAGGCTTTGGCTGTAAATAGGAAAGGATAGTACGCAATGAAAATTTATATTTAGGAATTCACCTTAAGGTATACTTATAAAGCAGTTAATGTGAGTACCAAACTTTCAAAATGTGAACCAAAAGCATAAGTGCAATTTATGTTAATATGATACATTGATGACCTAGACATATCCCCTGTACAATCACATAGCCAATAATATCATTTTATGACATGACATGTGTGACGCAGGTGGGTAATAGAAAAATGTATCCATTTAGGTTACAAGAGTTAACAATTATTGTTGAATTGTAACATCTTTTTTTTTAGTTTTACCAAGGGCTATTAGTTTTGCCAAATCCTATTATTTAACAAATGCTTGATTTTTTAAATTGCGGTATTTAAGGAGGGAGAGGGCGTTACTCTCCCTACTAATGCCCTACCCCACACATTATCAGCACAAGAAGTGTGGAACATTAGCAGGGAGAGTAATGCCCAGAACTAAGCCTGATACCTGGAACGCAGAAAAACCATGGTCCTGGGGACCGGAAGTGATGCCGGTTATGTCACTTCCTGTACTTCCCCCGGGTTTTCTTTTTTAAAAGTTGACAGGTATGGATGTTGAAAAGTGACCTGAATTCCAAATCATTTCTCTTTTGACCTATATTCACACTAATCTGCTTTTTGTTTCAGAGATTATCAGTATCACTAATACTGTATATTCTAGGTATCTTGTGCTATACATAAACAGATTTAAAATTAGATGCTAGAATCATCAGACATATTCTTCACACACTTAGGGCTTGTTTCCACATGTACGGCCACCCATGGCACGATTGAATGGCCGTGGTTACGAGGTTTTTAGCAGCGGGAATTTAACCTCTATGGCTGCGATAAGGGGCGGATGCGGTCAAAAATGCAGTGAGTCAAGTTTTTGCGTTGAGGATTGAACCCAGATCACATTTGGGGAAGAACCCATTGAACAACATGTGGAAACAAGCCCTTACGACTTTTTACAATGGCTATTTGGTAGGACAATGGAACCTAAATGGAATATGATCAGCGCAAACTTACCTTAAAGTCAAATGTAAACTATGCAAAGTTTACTTAAAATAGGGCCATACTACACTAGCCCCCTAGCTGCCCCCCCCCAGTTTGGGACCCACTGGTTTAGGTGAAGATCCTATCTGAAGTAATATGCAAAAACTATTTATTCCCCAGAATTCTTAGGGAAGGGTAAGTCTATAATACAGATGAACAGTCTCTGTTGCAATTACTGCAATGCAGTAATATGCAAATAATATACCTTTTCCATAGTTCCATTGGGGGATGGTAGTACAGTTTCTATTCTATCTGCTATCAACACATTGTGAGGAGTGTTTGCCAGAAGGTAGACATGGGTTCCTCTTTTGGGGAGCATCTGGAAGTTTAGACATGGGTCCCTCTTTTGGGGAGCATCTGGAAGTTTTTCAAGAAGATGGTTGTGTAGTTATTTAGTAGAGTTGCCCAAATTGCGTAACACTTTGCAAATCCAGGTTTTGCCTGTGTAAAGGGGAGAGGTTGGATTTAACCTCTACAGGGAGTGCAGAATTATTAGGCAAATGAGTATTTTGACCACCTTATGCAGTTCTTACTCCACGTACAGGCTCGAAAGCCTACTACAATAAGCATATAGGTGATGTGCATCTCTGTAATGAGAGGGTGTGGACTAATGAATCAACACCCATATTAATTTGCCAAATATTAGGCCAACTTCCTTTCCTTTGGCAAAATGGGCAAAAGAAGGACTGACACGGCTTAGAAAAAGCAAAAATATGAGATTACTTGCAGAGGGATGCAGCACTCAAAATTGCAAACTTCTGAAGCGTGATCAACGAACAATCAAAACGTTTCATATCACAAATAGTCAACAGGGTCCCCAAGAAGCGTGTGGAACAACAAAGGCGCAAAATAAACTGCCCCATGAAAACTGAGAAACAGTCAAGCGTGCAGCTGCCCACAGAGCCACTGCCACCAGTTTGGCCATATTCAGAGCTGCAACATCACTAGCAGTGCCCCAAAAGCACCAAGGGTGCAATACTCAGCAGACAGGCCAAGGTAAGAAAGGCTGAAAGACGACCACCACCACAAGCTGAAAAACGTCAAGACCTGGCCAAAGAACATATCCTCAAGACTGATTTTTCTAAGGTCTTATGGAACTGATGAAATGACGAGTGAGTCTGATGAAGGCCAGATGGAATGGGCACCGTGGCTGATGATTGGTAAAGGCAGTGAGCTCCAGTCTGACTCAACCCAGCCCAAACGCCAGCAAGGTGGAGGAAGTACTGTTTGGGCTGGTATACATCAAAGATAGACTGGGGCCTTTTCGGGTTGAGGAATGGAGCAAGCTCACACTCCCAGTCCTACTCCCATTTCTGGAAGAACACCTTCTACAACAGTGGTAAAGGACAGAAGTCTGCGTCCTTCAAGAAAAACCATGATTCATGCAGACAACTCCAACAACAGCCAAGTACCCCAAGACGTGGCTGGCAAACGAAAGGTATAAAAGAAAGAAAAAAAAAACCTAATGACATGGCCTCCGTTAACCCCTGATCGAACCCCATTGCAACACTGTGGTCCATCATCAAACTTGATTTACAAGGAGGGAAAAACCAGTACACCCTACTGAACAGTGTCCTGGGAGCTGTGGCTGCCTCTGCAACGCAATATGCATGGTGAACAGACCAAAACACTGACCAAATCCATGGATGGCCAGGCTTTGAGGTCCTTGCAAAGAAAGGGGCTCTATAATTGGTCCACTGATTTTTTTTGTTTTGTTTTGACATGTCAGAAATGTATACTTTGTGAATGTTGAGATTTATCATTGGATCACTGGTAAAAAATAAATAACAACTGAAACATGGGTATACAATTTGTTTTTTGTTAAGTTGCCTAATAATATGCACAGTACACTAGTCACCCTGCACACACAGATATCCCCCCCCCTCAAAATAGCTAAACAACTAAAAACCAAACTAAAAACACTTCCACAAACAATCAGCTTGATATAATGAGTTTTGGGTTTCATTGAAACATGGTTTGTGTTCAATAATAAAATTATTCCTCAAAAATACCACTTGCCTAATAATTCTGCACTCCCTGTATAGTGGTAACCCCAAGTGTAGCAAGAGCTAAATTGTAATTAATAAAATTGGTAACCCTGAGCTACACACCAGATAACTTACCTGCTCCAAGTATGCTTGGAGCGAAGGCCTCCTTGGCTCTTCTTTCTGGTTCTACCTCCTTGTAGTTATGACAGGGGCTGGGGCCCTTGCCACATGTCTCTATTGTAGGGGGGGGGGGGGGGGGGGGGGGGGGGGGGGGGGGGGGGGGGGGGGGGGGGGGGGGGGAGGCAGTGGGCAGGAAATATGAACAGTTTAGAATTTAATCTATTTATTTTGTCCATATCACAAAAGATTCGGAATACATGTAACATCAGGTCAAGTAAGGAGCTGCAGAAGAGTCTAAAGCTAGCCACACATGGTTCGCTTTTAGCATTTAATCAATGTTTTTAGATTTAAAAAAAACGATCGATTGTAAAAAAATCGATGTGCTGCCCACATAGTACAATCGACGATCATTGATCGATTCTTGTTAAATTGTCGATTGAAAAGTGATTGGTCTTGCTCGATTGGTCGATTTTTTTTTGGCTCGATTTTTTGGCTACTTCCCTTTAACTTCCGATTGAAACTAAATCGTAAGAGGAATTCAATTGACGATTTTGGATTACTTCGATTAACTTTTCAGTCGAAATTTAACAATAATCGTACTCCCCATGTGGTGTACATCGATAAAATTCAAATCGATTTTACAAAATCTAATCGAACCTCGATTGAACGCTAAATTGAACCATGTGTGGCTAGCTTAACTTTGTCAGAGAAGATTTCCTGACATCAGGGGACTGTTGTGTTTTTTTATACTGAGTATCAATGTTTGGCAGTGTTAAGCAGTGTACAGACATGTAGATGTTAAATAAAATGGATGTTCGATTCGATTTTTTATTGCGATTAAATATCGTATCTCGATTTTTTTATCTTGATTATTTTTTTAAAATGTGTACGACGCTAAGGCAGTCGATGAATAGCATTAATCTTACGATTTTTTTACTTCGATCGGAAGTGATGTAGTGTGGGCGTGATTTTTTATTCCTATCTCGTAGGTGCATTCACAGAATTGGAGATCAGTGAAGCAAGGAGGGTGTTCTAGCTACTGCATTATGGTTTTTATCAGTTTAATTAATCTTTGTCTCATTAACTCCTTCATGTTGTTTATAGCATTAGAATCAAAGCCATGTGGCCAGTTTTATCTTTTCACATAATTAGATCATTCAGCCAGGTGGTTGTTTGCTTGGATATCACTACATTTCTTACTGCATCTATAGCCCCCCCCATACACGTTCAGATTTTTCTCCCGACCGATTTTTCATCCGATCGGGTCACCCGATTTTCACTTAAAAAGGTCGATCGGTCGGCTGGTACTATTTTCTTAACAGCAGATCAACCAAAATTTACGGACAGGCCCGAAGCGGTCCCGACCGATTTTTCGGGTACATAATTCGTACATAATTTCGGGCAAAATTCTTACAAAAAATCGGAACGTGTATGGGAGGCTCAAACCATTATATCGTTGACAGTGGAGTACTTACATCATGTCAGTAAGAATTAATATGGCAATTATTGCCAGCCATTACAGGTTATCATAGGGATAATTATCTGTGGGGCCTAAAGGATTCACTGGTTACAATATGGTTCACCACTTTTTTTTAACTGAAAGTGTATGAGGGTCCAATGGTCACACTAGAAGTAAGCTATGTCTATATAAACACTAGAGATGGACGAACATCAGCTGCGGCTGTTCGCGAACAGGTGAATCGAACTTCGTCTCCATGTTAAGGTATAGGGGGCGAGTCGAACACCCATAATGTTTGCGGCAATATTGGATACATACCAGGAAATGCATGGTGACTCTCTAAGCTTGCCATTAATGTTTGCAAACTTGGCACAGCTTTTATTTAACATATATATATAAAGTACTATGAGGATATGCTGCCATATTGTATTACATCATAGTACTATTCTGTACTATACTATAAATCCAATTAATTAAATGGCCAAATCGCTGTCAATAAGAGAGGAGAAAAGAGTCAGATGTTGCTGGCTGTCTTTAGAAAAGAGAGCAGTATGTCTCCCTCATTGGAAAGGACCAATCAGGGATAAAGGGACTTTATAGGCATTACCCGAAGAGTATTTTAGATCATAAAATAAGTTTTAATGAATTTACGATAAATTATAGAATATAATACAATCATACAATCAAAATGTCATGATTTTTCCATTACAGCAATATATTTACATTGACAATGACTATGGATTAGTCCATGGCATACATGCCATGTGCAAGCCAAAACAATGAAGTGCTGCAAATGTTTACTATGGAGCCTATTTGTGGTACATGAATAGACAAAATGTCTGAAGGAAGCCTGTTTTGTGTCTTATCATCATATACAGTACCATGTGCCAATTGAAACATGTCTGTGGTTTATTTTACAGCTAAACACAAAAAAATTGTTTTGTTGGCTCAGTGTTGGGGTTTAAGCTGTCTGAAATCAATGTGTGCTATGATTCTGTAAGCTGGTGTAAGACTGCTGGGGGTGGGTAGCTTTACTGCAGAGGATCAATATACACATTTGCCTTCTGAGATACAAGATATTTTTAAAAAGAAGTGAAGTGCAACATACCATATATATAACCTCTTACAGTTATTATGATATAATGGAAAGATAAAATCAGAAAACCTTAACACAGCAAGTTCTACAAAAGTTGTATCATTCAAGTTGGAAATATTTCACCAGTTGCCCATTATAAAATGTAGTGGCCAAACCAATCGCATCATGTAGTTAGATACAAATAAATATATATTAAGATATAGAACAATAATTTAGTTGTAAAATATTAAACATTGCATTCAATGTGCATTGTCAGATTAATGAAAACATTGAGATGGATCAACAGTTGAAAAAATTACACTTGTCTGAAACAAGCAGTACTTATTTGGATGTGTTTATTTTTCATACACATACATGTTTACATGTACATTGTTTAGGATTATGGTATATTTAGTTTCAGGATGTATATCCTGGTGCTGCAGTGTCATAGGTCATTGACCTAGGCCAGTTGCCTATTCTACATCGGTTGACAGTTGAAGGTCACAAACATTCATGTACAAGCAATCACATTCTTTTGAATTAGAAATATCACCTTGTCACTGTCCACTAGGCTAAAAGTATAGACAGGCCAAGCCTAGTGCACACATTATCTTGGCTAGTAGGTTTATCCTATGCTTTTAGACTAAAATAGCAAATATGGAGAAAGAAGATACAATACTGTGTGTTTCATATCTCAAAGACTTTCCATCTAGAACTACATTGTATTAATGATTTGCTGAATAAGGCAGGACAGAAAGAATCTAGTAATCATAGGATGTACATACCGATTTTGGTTTCTTGGTTGGGGTCAGATTGTCATAGAATGCTTTGGCTTCTTCCCATTTTTGTTTCTCTCCAGGGTTTTGTGCGGGGACATGGCTGTCTTTCTGTCCTCCCTCAGCGGTATCCCCAGAGCCAGGCAACATATTTTTAGTGCAGATTGCTGAGTCCATGGGGTGGGCTGCTGCTAATCCCTATGTGTGTGTGATGGAGATGAACAGTGTGACGCTAGCCTCTCCTGCTTCTCTTTCTAGATCTCGCCCACTGCTAGCTTTGTGCATTTCCCTTTCATCTCTCCCTCTGGCTGTGTTTTGCTCTTCAGTCCTTTTCACATAAAATTACACCTCCCTATTTTCTTCTTCCTCACTGACACATCCTACTTGTCTCTATCTAATTTTGCCAGTTTCCCTTTGCCTCACCCCCTAACCAGTGACAGGTCTTTATAAGGCATCCCAGAAGCCCCCTGGGTTTCCCTGCTCCTGATTCCATGAAACGGAGAAGGGAGGATAAATATATACTGAGTGTAACTCCCCGGATCAGCTGAACATTTACTCCTCTTCTCAGGCTCAGGATACAGAACAGCTTCTCCCATACGCCAGGCAAGACTGAGAAACAGAAATGGAAAGAAGGAGCATTCATCTAGCTGTTGGCCTCCAGGGAAAAGAAAGATCCTCCCATAGCCTAGCAACTATTAGTTCACTAGCCTGTCATTGCCCAGCCTCTAAATCAATGGCAAGGCAAACCTGTATGCTTGTATTATTTCCTGTATACTCCTTCATCACACTTAAACAGCATCTTAAGTTAGTACGTGCAGGACGGTGTTCCAATTTGGTAAAACAAATAAACCTGAAGATGTCAATTAGAAATAGCCAAAATTTGGGGGGTATACAATCAGACATGATCAGGCAGATCGCATGCGTTGGTAAATATTAAAAGTTCAGCTGTGTCATGTGGACAGATGATCAAGTATATCTTTTCTTACAATTCCGATATGGTTACAGACTTTTACAACTTACATTATTTGGATATCATCCATGGATGTTTAATTGATATCAACCACCTTTGGTATTATCGATACTCACAAACTTTAAGTTTGCTTCTTCCTCACACAGTTAAAGATAGCTCCAAACTCCTCACTATCCCTGCAGCTGGGATTTGGGTAGATGCTTATAATAAATGCAGTTTGTAGTAGACTGCCCTAAAAATAAAACATAACATATATCATCCATATACTGACAAATATATGTTTGTGGTGACACCTTATCCCTCTACACTATATACAGTATGTGAATGATCTCTTCTGATGCAAAATTAGGCACAATACACATTTTTGCACAATATACAGATCAACCAACTATTATTTACAGTGTATAAAAGTGTAAGATGCTTTTGTTAAATATATAGACATGCAACCTAAATTGGACCTTTCAGTAATTTTAGCCAAATTCTTCATTAATATTGTATAGTTCAGTGACACATCAATAGACAACAAAGTATACTGTTTCCAAAACAGTGTGCTCTTCAAGCAGTTCTTAAGCTCTTCTCAAGTGACTTTGTCTAAACTGAGATAATATTATCAATATGCTGCAAGCAACATGAGCCAATAGCTTATTGGGTAGATATGTTCCATCTGATGTGTCACATGAAATGATAAAGTTATTATAGATCAACAGTGGAATGGAGTTGGGAGTTGAGTTGTACTTGAAACAGGTGGTGCTAATGTGAAAGTGTTTATTTATACATACACATTCATGTGCACTGGCTGTATTGTTTAGGTTTTCAGTATATTTAGTCTCAAGGTCATAGGTCAGTGACCTCAGCCAGTCATCTATTTCACATCATGACATCACAGTTGAAGGTCACCAAGCTCCATATAACAGCATTTAGTGATATAATTTTCTCACTGTGCACTGGATCAAAGAATAAACATGGCAAGCTTCACTTATAAAGAATTTCTTCTATTTCAAAGTACCTCATCATGTATCAAGAAAAAAAATACTGTAAACAGTAGTATCCCCTAACAGGGTGGTCACTGAGGGCAGGGCTGAGCAGAAATGAGCTGTTGTGGTGATTGAGTTGTACTTACACAACTGCACAGGATGTTATTTAACTTAATGCAAGTGGATTGTAGGTATAATGCTTAGCCAATTTGTGTAGTTTCAGAAAATAAGATGTACTTTCATTACATGAAATGTTGAATGTTACCATGCTCATAAAAAAAAACATCTAAATATAAGATCAAAATTTGAAACAGCTGAGCATGTTTCCCAGTAAATACATATGATAGATAAATAGATGATGAACCTGAAACTACAAAGGAAGAAAACAAAAAAAGGGAGGGAGGGTGGGAGGGAGTCTCGATGTCCCCAGCGCGAAGAGGCTCCTCCTCTTCCGCCGCCGGGATTTGTACAGCACGGCTCCTCCTCCGTCGATGACGCGACTTCCGGTCCGGCAACTGCATCACTTCCGGCGCGTTCTTCTTCCAGCATCCAGCCCCAGTCAGGCACCCTGCGCCTCGGTGCCCTGGCTGGGGTGTTCATGACCTGGGCAAGGATGACTGTGGAGAGAGAAGTAACACAGCAACCTACCTGCATCTCACAAGCTGCCCGTCCCATCCCCTTAAGGAAAACACGAACATGCATTAACCTTTGAATTGTGGATGTAACGGCCACAGCTTTATTAATAAATAACAAAATGCAAACGAAGAAAAAACTAGGTCTCCCAGGCAGTGTCCCCCCATGAGTACGGCAGTTCCAGCCCACCAGCCTTTCGATGATCCAACCCGATGGGTACTTGCCATACCACTTGACTCCTTCCAACTTTTTCCGGTCCCACATGGGTCATTGACCCCGGCAAGAGCTCAAT
>CM070033.1:96797977-96809111 GCA_036250615.1 Ptychadena robeensis
AGTCTATGGTGCACTTTTGGTACAGAAATCTGGACCTCAGCAGTGCGCTAGGCAGGTTAATTGAGGCAAGTGAGGCCTGCAGTTCTTTAGATGTTTTCCTGGGGTTTTTTGTGGCCTCTCAGATGAGTTGTCTCTGCGCTCTTGGGGTAATTTTGGTCGGCCAGCCACTCCTGGGAAGGTTCACCACTGTTCCATGTTTTTGCCATTTGTGGATAATGGCTCTCACTGTTCGCTGGAGTCCCAAAGCTTTAGAAATGGCTTTATAACCTTTACCAGACTAATACATCTCAATTACTTTTGTTCTCATTTCTTCCTAAATTTCTTTGGATCTTGGCATGATGTCTAGCTTTTGAGGTGCTTTTGGTCTACTTCTCTGTGATAGGAAGCTCTTATTTAAATGATTTGAAACAAGTAAAACAAATGATTGAAACAAGTGTGGCAGTAATCAGGCCTGGCAGTGACTACAGAAATTTAACTTAGGTGTGATAAACCACAGTTAAGTTATTTTTTCACAAGGGAGGGGGGGGCAATCACTTTTTCAAACAGGGCCATGTAGATTTGGAGTTTTTTTTCTCCCTTACTAACGTAAACCTTCATTTAAAACTGCATTTTGTGTTCAATTATGTTATCTTTGACTAATAGTTAATGGTTTTTGATGAGCTGAAACATTTAAGTGTGACAAACATGCAAAAGAATAAGAAATCATGAAGGGGGCAAATAGTTTTGCACACCACTGTATATGTCTGGTTCACTGGGCTGAAAGTTTGGTGAATGTAACAACCTCTGTGTTAAAAAAAGAACTCTATGTTGTAACATCAATTAGTGACATCCATTTTACTGCAAATGAAGAGATTAAGCTAAGAGACCTTTAATGAGAGGGCATTAATAATCTTTAGGGAAACAATTAAGAGATTGTAATTACATAATTCTGTCCAAAAATAGAAATAGAATAATGGTGTATCAGGGTGGGGGGGAGGACAGGTAATACATTTTTGTTCTGATCACATGTAAGTTGTTTTAAATTTATTACAGACCATTGAAGAAATCATGTATGTCTTGTTTCTTTTGGGATATACAGGTATAACAGCAACTCTAAAGCCGGGTACAGATGGCTCGATGTTTGAGCTGTCCGATGTTCTCTGCAGAGAGAGGGGGGGGGCGAGTCTTTTCTACTCTCTCCCCAGACAAGCGCGCGGATAGGGGAGATGACATTTGGGCATCGGAAAAACATTTCTGATGCCCACATACTGCCCCTGACATGATGCTGCCCTGGGCAATCGCCCAGGTTGCCCATGCCTTAAACCGCCACTGGGTCCCGCTCGAAAACAGCGATGACCGCATATTATATGGGCCAGATAGATGGCCGTGAGCGCGCACGGCGCTTGAAACGGCCATCAATCTGGCCCATATCTTCACGTCTGTACCCTGCTTTTAAGAGGGCTGATACTACAGAGCTGTTTAGAATGTCTTATCAAGGACCTTTAAAGTCTTGGATAAGAACTAAGCCCCCCATACACCTTTAGATTACTCCATAAAATTTTATTAGATCTACCAACAACTATGTAGTGCTGGGTCCTCCCTGATAGAATACATAGTGATTGGAAGGTTTAGAAAGGTCCTCATATTACATGGTTTTGGTAAAACAAAAGTAGATTGTACAGAAATTGTATGGTAAGATTGTAAGGTGTATAGGGGGCTTTAGGTGTATTAAGAATATTTGTAAGTATGTCCATAAGTACTGTATTTTTTTCAAGGTTGATTATTGCACATACACTAATCAGCCTCAACAATCAATCCCCTGGCAGGTAAAGTAAATGAAACACTATTTTTCTTTTTACAGTTGAACCTGTCAATGAACAGTCAGTGAAAGCTTTTTTGTTTAAGGGTCATTTAACACTATGAAATGCAACGGTTTTTTACTGCACGCGTTTTTTTTGCACGCGTTTTTACATAGACAACCAATGTTACCATTCACACTGTATGCGTTGCGTTTTTAAAAACTCACTGCTGTATGCATTTTTTATTTATTTTTCCTGCATTTTTAATTCATTTGTTAAAAAACGCAAATGCAAAACGCAGATGTAATGTCAAAAACGCATGTGTTTTTGTATATATGCAGAAACGCATGCCTTTAAAAATGCTTGCCTTTAGAAAACGTATATAGTGTGACTGGGCCTGTAATGTGAAAAACACATACGTTTTTGTATATATATGCGGAAACGCGTGCCTTTAAAAATGCTTGCCTTTAAAAAACGCATATAGTGTGAATGGGCCCTAAAGTTGTGTTATAAATGTAAAGATCTGAGCGAGAGTGAGAACGGATTCTAAAATTTTATATCTGCTGTGCAGCTAGTCATGTACTATGTAAACAATATTTCATAACATCTAAATTTAACATGCAACCATATCCCTGCCCTAACCTTAACAATACTTACCATGCATTTAATGTCCTAAGCCCTGAACATACTGCCTGTTAACTCTTAACCAGCCCCAATTTTAAATACACACTGATCCCTGGACAATCAGGTAAAGAAATATAATTCTATTGTAGATATGTACTAAATGACATGGTATGTAAAAGTACAAGATTCAGTGCAGTATGTGTATATCACCATTTACGTCAGTGCATTAGTTAATATACAGAATGGTTATCTATATAGACAATTCACATATCTGCTTTAAATAACTTTCTAATATTTCAGACCACTATTAGTCTTTTGAGCAAGCTGTACCCTGAGTTTAAACCTTGTGTTAATTGATCATGTATTATTTACTTTCTTCATTATTGCTGCATAGATATGTAATATGTTTGGCAAGTATAATGCTAGCCATACACTCTGAGATAAAAATTAGGATCCATTAAAACAGACCAATGTATCCCGACGGCGGTATCGGTTTGGATCGTAATATTCTGCAAAAACGCTAACACGTTGAAAATCCAATTTAGGATCGTAATTTTTTTTTTTTACGAGGATGTCATCGAAATTCATTGCCGTTTACATCGGCCATTGTGATGTATTTTTTTTTTTTTTTTTAAAGGGGAAGCCTCGGCAGTAATTGGTCGGTAAACACTATGAAAACAGTATGAAGTTTCCCGATGTTGCCAGACCAATTAAAATTTTTGAACATGTCCAATAAATTACGATCGTAAAAAAACGGCAATTACGATCGTTATATATCGGTTGTACCATGTGGACATGTGGCGATTTCAGGACGATAAAATGCATTCATTGGTCGGTTTTAATGGATCCTAATTTTTATCTCAGAGTGTATGGCTTCTTTAGTCTAGTACGTTATTGAAGGTCATGGCTCGATGCCTGGTATGTAGATGCTTGACTGAGGCTACATTTCCAAGTGGCATCAACTGATAATAGTTCTATCTACTATGCTTGTTATTTCAAATGTAGAACACATTTCGTTAGCATATAGCTTGTAAACTGTGGACCTGACCACAGTCTTAGATTTGCTGGAGTTGTACCACACTTCACCAGTTAACTGGAAAAGCTTCTATTCAAATTCAGATGGGTTTCCATGGAGATAATTCCATTTGTGGGGAAAAGGGTGGCCTACTTTGTCACAAATGTTGGCATTAAAACTGCAAATCATTAGAGCAAAATAGTTTTGGGGGTCACATGAAGGACTTACAAGATCTACCAATTACTGAAACAAAGACCTCCTCTCTGTCAAAGACCTCTCCTCTCTCACCTTTACCCTATATCTGTTCTGCTGTTTCCTCCTCTTCTCCAGAGCCGTTTCTCCCGCTATGTGGACCCCCGGGGGTCCCCCTAACGCATATTCGCATGCACGATGTGCAAGGCTAGAACCCCTCTCTCCCCCATTCAACAAGGCCCCCCAAATGCTAGAAACGCCCTTGCTCTTAGCTATCTTTATTCTGCAATGTCTTCCGCCTCTCCTACATCAATCTCCATTCTGCAATCTTTCCTCTATTCTTTCTTAATCATATTGGCAAGACCAACTATGCATTTGGATAAACATGCCTATCTTGTCCCTGGGATTATGAGACCAATCATCTGTTACTCTTCTTCCCTGTACTGTACAGCCCTTACTTCTCTTTTACTGGGCACTGCAACACTACTGAGAGACAAGGGTCACAGTCAGCCAACAAGAGTTGGTAAACACAAGCAAAACAAAAACTCACTGTGAGGGAAATAGACATTTTCTGCCCCCCTGGTGACTTTATGCTTCCTTAATATATATTTATTATTGTAAAAGGCATCACAAGGCTGTCTAAGAGTCACTTTAAAAGAAACACTATTAAAATAGAAAACATATGTGTTCACAACCAAATGACCATACACCCAGCCAATTATATTTATATTTGACCTCAAGGAAACTAAGTATAATACATTCCTGGAACCTTAGGAGGACTGGAGGTTTTGGCAAGATAGAAGAGGAACACAGCTAGACAGCTGTGAAAATACACAAGAAGAAGATATTCTGGCCTCTGTCCACTTGATTAAATTTATTTCCCATCAGAAAGTTGGCTGGGAACAGGGTAAATAGAACCCTCTAGTATATTAACCAGTAGTGTCACTTTGTGAATGGAGATGATCTCAAAGTGCATAGACCAAGTCTGGTCTTAAGGCTACCATACCTGGGTCGATCTTTCACTAGATTTTTGACCGATTCATCACCGTGCGCGTTCACGAGATCAATCGGCAATCGAGTTCTGCCCACCTTGAACAATCAACCAAACAAAATCGGGATCGCCTAAAAATTGGATCGGCCATTGAAGCGACACGTTGGGTTTTTTTGGTCGATCTTTTGGCAATGAAAGTATGTTGGTGGACCCATAGCTCTCTATGCAGCAGCCTTTCCAATCAATGTATCTTGTGGAATCGGCCATTTTGGAGATTCCCAAAGTGGTGTTGCATCGATTCCCAATCAGATTAATCGGCGATTCCACGATTGCCTGGAATGATCGGATCGGGAATCGATCAGGGACAAATCGATGTATGGCTACCTATAGATCAGGCTAATTTGTTTTTGTATTTGACTTTTTAACATGTTTAAAACAGTCATTCTTAAAATTACTAGACTGGCTCATCATATCTCAGTGGAATGAAATATCCTAACTTCACTGCAACAGCATTTTATGGAATATTAATATATCAGAGAAGTCCCAACAAAACCAAGCATAGTAACGTAAACAACACACATTTCTGATGCCTTTTTACAATATTGCTCAGAGACCTACCAGGAGAAAGTCCAGTACAATAGGAGATTAGGAGGAGGCCGTGGGAGGGCAACAACCCAACATCAAGACCGCTACCTCTACCTTTGTGCAAGAAGGAACAGGAGGAGCACTGCCAGAGCCCTGCAAAAATTACGTCCAGCGGGCCACAATGTCTGCTCAAACGGTCAGAAACAGACTCCATGAGGGTGGTATGAGGGCCCAACGTCGCCAGAGGTAGCCTGGCTGCCATTAGGTAACGAGATATGATCCTCAGATCCCTTGTGAGACCCAATGATGGTATGGTTGGCCCTGGGTTTCTCCTAATGCAATACAATGCTAGACCTCATGTGGCTGGAGTGTGTCAGCAGTTCCTGCAAGTCTAAGGCAGTGATGCTTTGGACTGGCCCACCCGCTCCTCAGACCTGAATCCAATTGAGCACATTTGGGACATCATGTCTCGCTCCATCCACCAATGCTATTGCACCACAGACTGTCCAGGAGTTGAAGGATGCTTTAGTCGAGGTGTGGGAGGAGATCCCTCCGGAAACCATCCGCCACCTTATCAGGAGCATACCCAGGCTTGTAGGGAGGTCATACAGGCAACTGGAGGCCAAACACACTACTGAGCCTCATTATGACTTGTTTTAAGGACATTACATCAAAGTTGGATCAGCCTGTAGTGTTTATTTCCACTTTCATTTTAAGTGTGACTCCAAATCCAGACCTCCATGGGTTGATAAATTTGGTTTCCATTGATCATTTATGTGTGATTTTACATTTATTTTTTTAAACAGTGTATATATGGGTTTGAGATACTAAAGCACTTGCTGGACTACATTTCAAATACAAGAAAGGCATTCTAGAAAGTAAATGGAAGTAAACAAATAGGATGTGATTATACAAATGAAAGCTTAGGCATAGCAGTTGTGTTAAGAATGAATGAATGTGCATATGCAAGCGTTTTGTACAGCTAAACCTATTGATTGCTGAGAAGTGGTTGCCTTCTGAACACATGATGAGCACACACATAAGGCCTTGTGTTAATGGACTTTGTTGTCTATAGCTGTTTTTGCCTCTGAATGTAGTATTACCGAAATACATGTGTTACAATTCAAAAGGCTGTCGTCATCCACAAGCATCTGAATAGGACCAAAGGTGTGCAATGCAAAGTGAAGCAGATAAAAATGATGCATGTGAAAACCATGAAATAAGCCTATATGAGAGGAGATTGTAAACTCTTTTATTCTGCACTGGGTTGAATCCAAAGGCAAACCTAAGGTTACTTAAGCCCTCGGACATCACCATCTTCCAATCTCACTACTTTCTCTTTCCCCAACCTCTCATTTTTGGGCCCCTGCTGGTCATCTTTTTTTTACCAATTTTACCATAATAGGCATAAGTCTTTGTGAAAACTATTAAATCCTCAAGAATCTGCAGATTTGTTAACTGCTCATGATGTGAACTTTGTGGGGGAGCAATCATGGGAGCAATCATGCTTGAAGTAGGACTTAAAATATGGGTACACTGTGGTTATGGATAATCATGGTAAACAACTGGATACATACTTGTATGTTGTTCATAAATGTTCATCCTACCATCTGAATGTTGTTGCAGAAGATTTTGAGCTTGAAATTTCAACTTTTATGTCGAGATTTTGCGGGAATTAGTTCAAATATTCTGCCGATAGAATAATTCTCATATGAAATTTTGAAGTCTATATAAATATAATGATTTTTATATTTATTTATTAAACTTGTATTCAATATACAATTATCACCCTATAAAATTAGTATAGTGGTCTCGGAAGACCTCTTATCCATTTCTAAAGGGTTCAATAAAGTAAAACAAAATGCACAGTAGTGTGGGAAACATTTCATGTACATACCCAACCTGAGCATTCTGAGCAAATGCTTCTGTTCAGCCCTGGCTGGGATCTGTACTCCATCCATTATTTCGGGTGGGGGGGGCATTGTTCTTCTATTTTATTTAGATAATGTTTTTAATGTTAATAATGTTAACCCTTTTGGAATAGGTAAGAGTTCCAGGAGACTCATTCCTTTCCATTTTATATGTAAAACTTGTTTAATTATTACATATAAACATGTTTTTTGCTTATTTTTTTAAATGGTGAAATTTTGTGTTTGAAATTTTTTGGCAAAACTAATTTAGGAAATTCTTCCAAATCCTCTATGGTGCTACAGTGAGAAGCTTTCCCAATACATGCCAACAAGCCTAGATGATCTAAGTCGCTCCCAGTTTTCTGTGTGAAACAAACAAGAAAGTATAGTTTGCAAACCTTAAGCAAATCCAAGCATTTGCTGCATACCCTATCCCTTGTCAAAAACATTAGTTTATACATATTTACTTTTGATGGTGACTCTGCAAGTTTCTTGTTAGGGACTTTAAAACACAAGCCTTCTTATGATATATATAAAAAATTTTTCTATATATGATGTTACATATTCTTTATTTAAAAAAAGCTTTACAATCTCAATCCCTGATGCACATAGTGTGTAACTTCACCTCATGGTAACACAAGTTACCCACACTGGCCTCATCTTTCCCAACAAAATAAGGCATTTCTTGATAAATTCGCTTTATCAGGAGATATGAAAACTCCTCTGTTACCACAGACACACATCTTGGTTTTTCATATCTTTTGAAGAAGCTCATTTATTGCAAAACACGTCAAGTAATATGATCAATTTTACCCAACGGTAGCTGAATGCTGTTGGTTGATGTAAAAAAATTGTGCAATATCATGTACTTGTAAAATCATTGTGTGAACTTATTATAATAAATATTTCTTTGACTTTTGCCCTAAAAATTCCCTTATTTTGGCCTCCTTGCCTTACTTAGGTGGGAGGAACTCTTCCAATGTCTTTGGTTCTCATTTCTTGTTGGGATGTGGCAGATATAATATTGAGGAGATCACCAATCTTGCTCTTTCTTACATATTCACGCTACTTTTTTTTTTTAAGTATTCAAATTTTTATTAGAGTTTACACAAGAAAACACAATAATGTAGAACAACAGCAGACATGGCAAAATTACAACAGTAGTCAGTACAAAACAACACTGCCAGTAAAACACTAAGGGACAGGCGCCGTGCCATAAAAGAGTCATCGCCGGGGGTAGGGTTAGACAGCAATCTGGCATAATCGAGACATATGAACCTCAGGGAGGAGCGCCCCATGAGTGAACCGTGTGAACTAGTCCGAGTGAGGGGACGACAAGCCCCAGTCAAATGGATGCCAGTGCGGATGCAGATGGGGTTGGCGTCAGGCCCGCAGGGGCAGGCCCGGTAAACATGGCAGGGAGTGGGTCGCATGTATAGTTAAATAGTATAGTTAAATAGTAGCATCAACGCTCTGTCCAAACAACACATTAACAAAAGGACAGAGAAGAGAAAGAAACAGAACCAAAAAAAAAAGAAGGAAAATAGAAACACTAGATGAGTGGCTGAAAGAGGAAGGGGGAGAGAGAGAAGGAAAGAAAAAGGGGGAGGGGCAAGGAGGGGAAAAGGAGGGAATAGGGACAGAGCGTAAGGGTAGGAAGGGGGAGGGGGACATGGAATTGCAGTAACCACGCTACTTTTTTAATGATACACAGAACTGTTAAACAGTGGACAATGGAGTTAATGACCAGAACATATAAACTGTCATATGCTTTTAGTTTTAATAATATATATTTTACCTGTGCTCAGAAGTAGGTAAAAATAAGAATGTGGGTAGAAGACCTAGGTGTCCAACCTGCGGCCCTTTGGGCATTTTTCAGCGGCCCTCCTCAGTCCTCCACTTATGGCTCCTGAAACCTTACTGTTCATGCATAGGGCATATAAACTCATATTGCATCACATAACCTCTGAATCAAAATGTGCATCACCATACTGCAGTGTTACCCAATGCTTGAAGTATAATTTAATATAAGTTTTGTTATTTAAAATTTTAAAATATTGTCTTCTAGCTCTGCCTGCTGTCATTTCCACATTAACAAAAAATGCTTCTACAAGCCAGTAAAGATTGAAAATTATGTGCACCTGTGGCCCCCCATATCAACTTAGTTGCCCACCACTGGTTTAAGAGGATCTTGAATGAAACAAGTTTGTCTTATGATAAATGCTTGTGGATGAAAGCTTTATTCTGAAGTATTAAAAAAGTGTAAATGTAAGCTTTAGCTGCTTGTTTTGCTAGAGGGTGATATATTAGGTAATATTCTTAACTTGCTTAACTGTGAGCAATTGTGGTTGTTGCAGGCAATTAGAGACCTTATATACAATGCAGGCCTACTCTTCCTGCGTTGTATCGCATATTGTAAAGGTGTTGTGACCTGTCAAATGATAAAATGTTGTTGGAGGAGAGATGAAGCCCGCTAGAGCAATAAATAAAAGGCAAAAGTATATCACATTTTCCCTTTACAATCCCTTCACCTGCTTTTCTTTACAGAATTGGAGTGACAGGGAGTGTTAAAGGATTATGGAGGATCTGATTCCTGAGCTGGTTCTGAGCTGACAGATGAATCCTGCACAGTTCTTGGCTGTACACAAGTTACAGATCAGGTCTTGTGTCTTATCTTGGGACCTCCAGCAGGGTAAGTTACAGGGTTGGGAATTAACAGTGACAATGCTGACAGCTAGGTCTCCTAAATTGTCTTTCTATTCTACTATAGTGTAAGAAGGGAGAGTGACTATGTTCTATTGTCATTGCAGGAAGCTTCATAAGGCTTTGTTTCCACTTGTGTGGAAGCTGGCGGCGCGATTGCCGCCGTTAAGAACCGCCGCTGCGAAGAACCGCCGCCGCGAAGAACCGCATCTCATGCGGTTTTTAGCGGCGGCCATTCACCCCTACGGCCGCGGTCAGTGCTGGGCGGCCGCGGAATCGCGCGGACCGCCGCCTAAAAACTCGGACGACCGAGTTTTTAGGCGGCGGTTCGCGCGATTCCGCGGCCGGGGACCAGCGCCATTGAATAGAATGTATCCGCGCCGTGCATGACCGCGGGCTTCCGCTTCAAGTGGAAACAAGCCCTTAAGCAGACTTCCCTTGCAGGGTCAACCGCAACAAACCTCATATCTTGGCTCTTTCCCATCCTACCCAAAACACAAACAAAAAGTGCAGCCTGGAGTTCCACGGTAATATTTATTTTTTATGGTAGATTAGGTTTAGGGTTCATAGTAAGGCTAATAGAAAATCACTACTACTTTGGATCTTAATGTATGCTGTAAAATATTACTAAACTCTTAGTGCTTCTTAAGCTAGCCATACATTGTCAGATTCCATGGTCGATCGATCACCTATCCGATCGATTCCGGCGATCTCAGCGGGAATCGGAGGTCCGATCGATCGGCCAATTAAGTCCCTCCGATCGCGCCATACCACCTTGTCCCACGGATTCCTGGACGATTCTGTGTCCGATCGATCAGACTCCCTACCATCAATTGATCGGCCATGACCTCATCAGGATGGGAGTATCCATTTTCCAGCAGAAGTCAATAAAGAGGGTGTATGGCTCTCCCATCACCTTGCTGCACCTTGCAAAACCACGTGGACAGCATGCCCGAGTGGAGGACACGTCTGGTGGCAGCACTCCTGCTGTGGGTAGTGGAGGAGAAGGAGATCAGGAGGAGGAGGAGGAGAAGGCTATGGGCCAAGTCCTGGCCAAGTCCACGTATTCCACCATGCCCCTCCTCAGACATCTGAGGGATAATCACCCTGATGACTACAGGAACTACCTGCGCATGACTGATGCCAATTTCACCATGCTCCTAGAGCGTCGGTGGCCCAGGCTGACGAAGAGGGACACAGCCATGCGGAAGGCCATCCCCGTGGAGGAACGCCTGGTAGCCACCCTGCGCTTCCTGGCAACAGGAGCCATCCCCGTGGAGGAACGCCTGGTAGCCACCCTGCGCTTCCTGGCAACAGGATGCTCCTATGAGGACCT
>CM070033.1:96810516-96823884 GCA_036250615.1 Ptychadena robeensis
CCCCCCCCCCCCCCCCATTACCTTCCCGCCCCCCAGTTTGGGAACTACTGGTTTAATCCATCAAGAAGAGACTAGCCATCCCGCCTCTTTACTGTTTTCTTAAATTCTCAGAAACATGAGAAAAACATAGGGAAATGAACAACATTGAAGTGATGCTAAATGAAGTAGGTTAGAAATACTTGTAGTAGGTTAGAAAGTTGTTATTAAAGGAATCAATTACTCACATTTGAAAGGTTGCCAAAATCCTGTGTGTACAAGAGTTGGAGAACTGAGGAAAACCATAATAAATGAACAAAACACACAGCTCCTATGAATTAGGCCCTTTATCTTTTATCTGTAAAGGTCCCCATACACTGGTCCGATTCCCAGCGGATTCCGGGACGATCGATTCCTGGCGCGAAACGATCGTCCCGGAATCGTGTGAAGCCCACCTTGTCTGATCGATCATGTCCGATCGATCGGGGGCCCAGAATCGGATCCGACAGAGAACCAACATGTTGGTCTTTCTGATCCGATTCAGCACACATCAGGGGGAGCTGCCATTTGTGAAGTAAGCGATCGGACACGGAATCGTCCAGGAATCCATGGGACAAGGTGGTATGGCGCGACCGGACGGACTTAATTGGCCGATCGATCGGACCTCCGATTCCCGCTGACATCGCCGGAATCGATCGTATAGGTGATCGATCGGCCATGGAATCGGACAATGTATGGCTAGCTTAAATATAAATTTACAGGTGTTTATTTTCCATATTTATTGCAATTAATATAATTAATTAAATATTTTGGAATAAGGCTGTAACATAACAAAATGTGGAAAAAGTGATCAGTTGTGAGCACTTTCCAGATGCACTGTGATCATTTTTGAAAGTGATAGAGGGAGATACCGCTACTAGTGTCATGTAACTTTACTGAGCTGAAAATGCAAGATGTTATGAATATATTCCATGTTATTTAACCATTAGTCTTACTGGATAGTAGGTCACATTAGGTCACTTGTTGCTATATTCCTAGAATAGGTTTTTCATTTCATAAATTCTATTGACATAAGTTCTTTGCCATATATTGCCTCTAGTATATGTTTACAGGGGCAGTCCTAGGGAGATCGGGTTGACATCTCTGGTGGTGGTGTTCGTGAGGTAACACAGGTAACCAGGCGGGCACACTGTGGGGGAGAGGGGGTGACATCAGGGCATCGGAAAAAAATTTTGGATGCCGCCCTGGGCAACCTCCCAGGTTGTTCATGCCTTAAACTGGCACTGTATGTATATCTGGTATATGTGACTTATTTCTTGTTTTATTGTCAATAGTGTTCTCTTTTGAACAGAAGTCTTCACTTCCTTGTGTAAACTCCCTTTTACACTATACATAACACAGAATGCAACGTGTTAACGCAATTCACACTTGTATGAGTTGCATTATGTATAACGTACTGCTGGGTGAATTTTTCACACTCTAGAGGGTTTCTAACACACTTTTAGTTGAAACATAAATGCAGCGCATACATGTGGTGAGTACTGTGCAACACAATGCAAACCATGGGTCCTCACATATGTGCTAGCCTGAAATGATGAGCACAATGTCCCTTCACAAAATGCAGTGGGATGTGGTGTAATTGATTGACCTATACCAAGGATTCTTAAAACTCATGACCATGTGTGCAAACCAACTACTATTTCTCTTTTCCTCTCTGACCATAATAGGGTAAAATAGACATGTACCTGCACAATATATGCATTTCTACTGTGCAATGTAAGGCCTTTAAAATAACTAGACCAAAATTTTGTTGTATCTACTAAGTTTGGCAGGTAGACGCAACATATTTTTTGTTCATCTAACAGAATAGTAAAAATAAAGAAGTACTGTACACTGATATTTATTTATTTTACAGAGAATGGCTATCACCAACATTTGTAGAGCATTTTTCACATCATCCAATGCATTATATGCTTTGAACGTGCAACCTTTCTTTCTAAGAGACATCAAAAAGCCAGTTCAGAATATGTTAGATAACTCAAAATGCCAGATAACTACCACAAATAACAATAAAGGCAGTGCAGGGTGGTATGAATAATAGGTTTCCTCAGTGTATCCTAGCATTTTCATTGTGTTCTGTTGCTGCAAAGATTGATGTTACTGTAATGTTTTTACGGTAGTATTGTTTCCTCCTTCTATAACCAACACTTGCTGTGTCTGTACCAATGTGTAGGTAGAGGATTGTGTTCAAGTGATGACAAGTGTAACTATAACTTTGATCACTAGAGGGCAGACTTATCTGTCTGCAAACTGGATTTTTAGCATAATAATAAAGACGAAAACAGATTTTTCATATTTTGCAAAATTCAGATTCCTACTACACTCATTATTCCTGAATAGTGGAACTTTTACAAACGTTGTACCAAATCAGTCACATCACAAGTGACAAAACTTTTGATACAAATATATATATATATATATATATATATATATATACAGTTGAGGCCAAAATTATTAGCCCCCCCATTAAGAAATTAGAAAACACTGGTGATTTCTCAATGAAAATGACCATGACCATTTATAGCAAGTGTTTGTTATGTTGGAATCAAATACACTATAACACTATAACAAATACAATGTCCATTCACTTTAATTATGATATGTAAATAATACACTGAATTGAAACAAGAAAGGGCAAAATTAACCTTTTTAATTTATTAGCCCACTGGCCATTAATAGTCAATAGTGTACCCTTTCTGAACCACAACTGACAACAACCTCTTAGAGAAGTTCTTTACTAGGTTGGTACCAGTCTCCTAAGGGATTTTGGAGCTTTCAAGTATGGGCATTCACTTTGAGTACATGCCACAGATTATCAGTAGGATTCAGGTTTGGGCTCTGTGCGGGCCACTCCAGGATCTTGGTTTAAGAGGTGGACTTATTTCGATGAATGCTTTGGGTCATTGTCTTGTTGGAACGACCTAAGCCTAGACTACAAGCAGCTTTCTGCATATTCTCCCTCAAAATGTCCACATAATTTTCATGATGCGTTGCACCTGAACAAGGCTCCCTGTGCTTGAGGCTTCAAAACTGCCCCACAGCATGATTCTCCCACAACCATGTTTATCTAAGGGAACTGTTCCTAAGGTTGAAGGCCTTATCGCGAATAATTCTACTAATATTTGATTCCATATTCACGAATATTCGCAATTGCAATACCATAACATAGATTCGCAATTATATTTGCCTCGCAATTACCTTCAAAATGAATGGTCACATGTGCTATTTATTTTCGCATTGCGAATATATATTCGCAATCCATGCCCATAAGCATCCCAATGGCGAATATTCGAAATTGCAAATATCTGCTGCCATATTCGCGAAATTTGCGAACTCTCAAATAGCCGATATTCACCAAATATATTCGCAATTCGAATATTCGAGCTCAACACTAATGATCACAGGCAACTCTCAGTCTGGCTGTGATGTGCGCTCTTTAAATAAAGGGGTTCTTCTGGACTGATGGCTTGAAGCCCACCAAGATGAAGAGCTCTCACAGCTGTGTTCTTTGAAACATCAATTTTAGAACAGGTCAGACCCGCAGCAATCATCTTGGCATCTTGGGGCTCCTTGCTGACATCTCTGTCTATTTTCCTCTCCAGAGTTCTTGAAATCTTGCACTTAAAACCCCATACATCTTGAGATCACTCCATACAATTTCCATTTTCTCTACCAACAACTATGTAGTGTCGGGCCTCCCTGATAGAATACATAGTGATTGGAAGGATTTGAAAGCTCCTCATATTACATGGTTTTGGTAGAACAAAAGTACACAAACATGAATCAATTTTATTGGAATTCCACGCGAAAGACCAATACAAAATGGTGACACGTGAGAAGTGGAACGAAAATCATACCTGATTCCAAACATTTTTTACAAATAAATAACTGCAAAATGGGGTGTGCATAATTATTCAGCCCCCTGAGTCAATACTTTGTAGAACCCCCTTTTGCTGCAATTACAGCGGCCAGTCTTTTAGGGTATGTCTCTACCAGCTCTGCACATCTAGAGACTGAAATCCTTGCCCATTCTTCTTTGCAAAACAGCTCCAGCTCAGTCAGATTAGATGGACAGCCTTTGTGAACAGCAGTTTTCAGATCTTGCCACAGATTCTCGATTGGATTGGGATCTGGACTTTGACTGGGCCATTCTAACACATGGATATGTTTCGTTTTAAACCATTCCATTGTTGCCCTGGCTTTATGTTTAGGGTCATTGTCCTGCTGGAAGGTGAACCTCCGCCCCAGTCTCAAGTCTTTTGCAGACTCCAAGAAGTTTTCTTCCAAGATTGCTCTGTATTTGGCTCCATCCATCTTCCCATCAACTCTGACCAGCTTCCCTGTCCCTGCTAAAGAGAAGCACCCCCAGAGCATGATGCTGCCACCACCATATGTGACAGTGGGGATGGTGTGTTCAGAGTGATGTGCAGTGATAGTTTTTCGCCACACAAAGTTCCATTTTGGTCTCATCTGACCAGAGCACCTTCTTCCACATGTTTGCTGTGTCCCCCACATGGCTTGTGGCAAACTGCAAACGGGACTTCTTATGCTTTTCTGTTAACAATGGCTTTCTTTTTGTCACTTCCATAAAGGCCTAGTCACTTCCATAGTTGTCCTATGGACAGATTCCTCCACCTGAGCATTAGATCTCTGCAGCTCGTCCAGAGTCACCATGGGCCTCTTGACTGTATTTCTGATTAGCGCTCTCCTTGTTCGGCCTGTGAGTTTAGGTGGACGGCCTTGTCCTGGTAGGTTTACAGTTGTGCCATACTCCTTCCATTTCTGAATGATCGCTTGAACAGTGCTCCGTGGAATGTTTAAGGCTTTGGAAATCTTTTTGTAGCCTAAGCCTGCTTTACATTTCTCAATAACTTTATCCCTGACCTTTCTGATGTGTTCTTTAGACTTTATGGTGTTGTTGCTCCAAATATTCTCTTAGACAACCTCTTCTGTGGCCGTCACAGAGCAGCTGTACTTGTACTAACATTAGATTACACACAGGTGCACTCTATTTAGTCATTAGCACTCATCAGGCAATGTCTATGGGCAACTGACTGCACTCAGACCAAAGGGGGCTGAATACTTATGCACACCCCACTTTGCAGTTATTCATTTGTAAAAAAAATTTGGAATCATGTATGATTTTCGTTCCACTTCTCACGTGTACACCACTTTGTATTGGTCTTTTACGTGGAATTTCAATAAAATTGATTCATGGTTGTGGCTGTAATGTGACAAAATTATGGAAAAGTTCAAGGGGACTGAATACTTTTGCAAGCCACTCTAGTTGTTGGTAGATTTAAAGGATATCTGACAGAGAGATCTAAAGGTGTATGGCCAGCTTATGGAATTTTCTCATGATTCTATGGGATCTGCAGAAGATTTGGAGTTTGGAGGGAAAGGGACTGTGCACTATTCCATGTAGGCCTTGATGGCATTAGTTATAGATAAACCCACTGGTTAATAAAATTTAAAATAATGTTATTATGACCATATCCTGCAAATATACTTTGCATACACAAAGTATTCACAGAACATCACTTTTTCCACATTTGGTATGTTACAGCTTTCTTACAAACTTGATGGAATTCGTTTTTTCCTCAAAATTCTATGCTCAATACCCCATAATGACAACATGAAAAAAAGGTTAAATTGAGATTTTGGCAAATTGATCAAAAATAAAAAAAATACTGAGAAATCACATGTAAGTATGTACAATCTTTGCTTTATACTTTGTTGATGCATCTTTGGCAGCAATTACAGCATCAAGTCTTTTTGAATATGATGCCACAAGCTTGGCACACCTATCCTTGGGCAGTTTCACCCATTCCTCTTTGCAGCACCTCTCATGCTCCATCATGTTCTATGGGAAGTGTTGGTTCTCTCCAGAGATGTTCAGTCGGATTCACGTCTGGGCTCTGGCAGGGACACTCAAGGACATTCACAGAGTTGTCCTAAAGCCACTACTTTGATATCCTGGCTGTGTGCTTATGGTTGTCTAGGATGTCTCTGTAAATTGCTGCAGTCATCTTTCGCTTTATGCTCACTAGTCTCCAAGTTCCTGCTGCTGAAAAACATCCTCACAGCATGATGCTGCAACCACCAATTTTTCTGTATGAACTCAAGCTAATACTGTAGAGCTAGAAATGTGGGCCATATATCAATTTTAACAATCAGTTTCGGACTTTTAAAGAGCATCATTATATTGAAGATTTGATTAGTGTTGAGCTCGAATATTCGAATGGCGAATATTTTTCGCGAATATCGGCAATTCGAGAATATCTCGAATATGTCGGCGGATATTCGCAATTCCGAATATTCGTAATACAGCCATGTATTGCGAAAATAATATTCGCATTGCGAAAATAAACATAGCATGTAACCATTCATTTTAAAGATTTTTGCGATGCGAATATGATTTTCGCAATACATGTCATACCGCGAATATTCGAATTTCCGAATATAGAATCGAATATTAGTAGAATTATTCGCGAAATATCACGAATTTGAATATTGCCTATGCCGCTCATCACTAGATTTGATATATTTTTTAAAATAAAGTACTGTTTTTTTATATGTTTAGAAATTCACAGGTCTGTTTATCATACAGCATAGAATTAGTACACTTTTATTTAGTACTATTATATTTCCTGATATTTTGTATGCAATACAGAAGCCCTAAACCATTCCATGTTATTGTTTCCTGTCTGTGTACCATTGAGGAAATGTCTATTCACTTCCCGTCCCAGTGATGCAACAGGAGGAAGCTAAAGGTAATTTTCCAAAGTGAATGGAGTGGAAATAGTTGGCCCTGAACCTGTGAAAGCATTACAAGATTTTAAGAACCCTGTTTCAGTTAGATAGGATAATGCATTATATTAGTGTTTGTGATTTGATTATTATTAACTTGTTTACTTAGCATTTTGCAAACATACTTTACATAAGTAAAACAAAATGCTTATGTTGTGACCTAGTAAGCAAAAGGCAACTATTTCACTGTCATTGTTAAGTATATTTTTATTTTCAATTAGAGAAATATAAAGAAAGTCCACTTGTACTCTTCAGTTCATGGTCTGACACCTAGAGCAATTGAGGCATTGGGAACAAATTCAGCTTGGAAGGTTTCAGGGAAATTCGGCTTTATACGCCCTCAAGTGCAGAGAAAGGGTTGCTGTGTATTTGTGCATATAGAGCAGTGGTTCTTAATCAGGGGGGCTGCCAAGCATCAGAGATGCTGCTAAGAAGCAGCAGCACTGATGCTCGAAAGCAGGGTGGAAAGTTAGAAGGGAGTTAATGCACCCTCCTAACTCCTAACGCTTGTGCAAATAATGTGCTGGGGGAAAACATAAAGGAGGCGGCATCAAGCTTACCTGATGCTAGAAGGGATGTTGCGAAGTGTCATGTCTGGTATTTGGAATGCAGAACTACGCACCAGCATTCCACGTTACACATACAGGAAGTGAAAGTTTGAGCTGCCACTTCCGGGGTCGCGGATCTAAAATACTCTCAAATAGAGTGAAAGGTAGAAGAAAGTCAAAGGAAATGGCTAAATATGGAATGCTTCTGGCTTTCTTGTGACTGTTGTTTGCTTTTCCAATGAGTTGTGAGGACTTGTCTCTAAAGGATACACGGGTAGATTTTTCACTCAATTTTTGCCCGATCGATTCCTGTTCGCGTTCACGATGATTGATCTGCCCATCCTGAACGATCGACCTAAAAAAACTAAATCGACCATAAATCAGATCGAACCTTGATGGTTTTTAGTGTTGTTCATTTGTTGATCGAAGTAAGTTGATGGAGATAATCGACCACTTTCTGTGCAATTGAACCATAGCTCCCTAACCTTTTTGGCAATTAGCTCCTCTCATAATCGACCCTGAATCGGATTCCCAAGGTGGTGCACCATCGATTGCAAAATGATCAATCACCGATTCCTCTATTGCCGGTAACGATCGAATCGGGAATCGATTGCAGATAAATCAAGGCATTTATGGCTTTCAAACCTTCTTTACACAGAGGCAAACCACAAAATTTGGACACAAGCCATAAGTTAGAGTCATGTAAATGCATCTATAAAGGTTGTCAAAGGGCTTCATCACACTTTTTTGTGATTTGGCACAGCCAATCCCTATAGGATAGCAGTTTTATTCCAGGATTCATACACGTTTTTTTTTATATTAAAGAGCCCAGTTGTGTGTACGCATGCACAATCTGTAATCTTTAACACCCGTACAAAAAACTGAGTCCACAAAAGTGAACCACACAAAAAATACGGGTGTCTGTCTGTCTCAAATACAAGTATAGTCTATAGCAATACGGAGAAAACAAACAAAATGTAATGAATTTGTCGTTCAATCTACAGAAGGTTAAAGAAAGCAGGGTACAGACGTGGAGATATGGGTCAAATCGATGGCTGTTTCGAGCCATCGGCCATCTATCTGACCCATATAGAGACACTGTCATCACCCCTACCTATTGTATACTTTGTACCCCAATATCTTATATTGTAAACTCAACCTCTGCAAGGTTCTCCCCCTGTGTTACTGTTGGTACTTAATAAATGAAGGGTAATAATCATCACCAGCCTTCCGATCACTAGAATCTAGCTTTCTGATGAACATAAATAGATTGTACATGTTGGCTAATATTTATTTAGTAGTAGTAGAAGTCCATTAGAATTCCAGTCACTTTCTATCTTTGATATTGGAAAGGCATTTAAAGGAATATTGTAGACACGTCTACAGTGCTTTAGACTTTCAGTTGATCAGAATAATTATCAAGCTGGTGTGTGTGTGGTGTGGTGTAGGCCTTAATTATCCATGAATATGTCATAAAAGTCACCAGATTTGGCAGAAAATGGTGTTATGTTAATGGCCGTGCATAGGACTACTGGAAGACAAACCCCTGGAGGAAAAGTTGGTTGGGTAAATTTAAAAAAAAAATTATACACCATTGTTATTCCTTGCATGGACATTGGCAACGGGTTCCATTCTCACTAGTAAAACTTGATCATTCATCCAAGCACAACATTTTGCTTTGGGAGTATGATGCTTGATCATTGTTTGCAGTCTGTACATCCAGAAACCATGAGAACAATCTGATCAAGGGACCTCCTCACATTTGGAATGATATGATTGCAATATAAATAAAATAGATTGGAAAAATAAGTTCAATTTATAAAGAAAATATGTACAATATATGGGTTTTATTTCTTCATCATTGCACCACAATGATGCTAAGGCCTAATGTCTACTAAAATGTAAAATAAGTAGCACAGTTATAGCTGACAGACGTTTATAGACTAGAGTAGGAAAAATGCAACCTTTATAGCTGTAAGTAGGTCCTGGGAATCCAGTTACAGCATTCTCTAATACTTTGTATACACTACACTATACATTGCACACAACTATTAAATCCTCACACTAAAGATCATACACAGGTATAATATAATATACTATGACATTTATTAGTTCTGTCCCACAGCATGCAATGTTAAACAGGAGTAGAGAGACAGATTTTGAACAGATTTACTGTAAGGTTGTAGTCTGATTCAAAAATTCTTCCTTTTACCACCCTAAATTAGCACAATATAGGACCATTTTTTAAAGCTGAACTCCAGATAAACCTTTACTGCCTATATCCTGGTCATGTATTAGAGGGGTAGCAATCTCTGGCCAGCAGTATAATTATATTTGGTTCTCAATATTGTTTTTTAAATGTTATAAAAAAAATTTAATGCCACAAATGTATAATTTATCTGACATTTGATGTTTAGCGCTATGCTTTGCTTGTTCCAGATTCAATATTAAAGCAAAACTTATACTAGTTTCCATATGAAAAGGTTCATCATATGTATGATGAAAAGGTAAAATGTCCTCAATTGTAGACATTTCTTCTATAATTGTCAAGGTTGACTTCCGACTTTGTCTCTGTATTAGAGTGTCATACCCTTTGGTCCCCACCTGTGGTGTCCTTGGTCCTATGCTTTCCCTTTAACACCTATGCCATGTGAAGCATGAGTAAGGGCATGTCCAGTAATGCCCACCAATCTTCTGGATGAATCAGATGTTTGAGTGGGAAAGCTCTAGGGTGGGCTATTTTGTTTAATTTTTATGAAGGTTTTATTTAATACAGCAATTTTAGTCATGTGAGAGAAACTGAACTAACAGTCAAGGCTAGAGACTCTAGAGTTCAGCTTTAATCTGCCATAGACCTGTTCAGAACTGTTATTGCCCAGAATTTCGCATACACAAAAAACTGTGAGGCAGGTTAACTTACAATACATACATGTTATGCTTGTTTGATTGATAAGTTGACAGCCAATCACTTAAAGATATTTCTTCACAGGATATATTAAAATCTATAATGTACATGTAATATACTAGGGTTGAAGAATACATAATACACAATCATATAGTCACTTCTGAATATGATTATATTTAATTGCAATGGTAATTTGAACTGATCACTAACAGTTTAATTTCACTAACATTTCCTTGCATAGTGGCAATTGTGACAAGGTTATAGTCACCTGTTAACACTTTTAACCCAGACCTGGGTGGACTAAGAGCAGTTGTATTATGTAACACAAATCAAGCTGATAGTTCAGATTGATATTTACTGTAAAAGGTGAACACTGCCGTCTATTTCTAAAGTTTTTGGGTATTTGCACATACAATATAATTTGACATATGCTCTTTAGTAAAATAAAAATAAAACACTGAATAATATACAAAAACATGTACAACAGAGCAAACACTTTGCTTTAACCAGTTCATATTTAAAGAACCATAGACTGTCTCTTTTAGGCATTCTCAGAGACAGGCGTATATGTGTATAATTTTGCTTTAAAAATAGCTATGATGAAGGTAAGGGAAAACAGCTGAGATTGTGTGAGAATTCCACATGCCAGTAGTTTCAGTCTCATAATTATCTAAGAAGTAGCCGTATTGCCACCACCTCCAACTTATATGATCAGAGCGATACTGATTATAACATTGATTAGGTGGAAGGCCCCAGGATATTGTGCGGGATAGGAAAGGAAGAGAGGTGCATGCGGGGCATTCAGCTGAGCTGACAGAATAAAAGTGACACTATTTCTGCATGTCACACTGCAGCAGAAGCACTATGGAGGGGTCACTCTTTGCTGCCTCTTTAAACTCTTCCAAGGTAATTTGGTCATCTCTGTCTTTGTCCATCTTTTTGAAGATTTTGTCAACTCTTTGTTGTGGAGTAAGCCCATCTTGGTTCATGCGCATCATGATCACAGTACCCACCATTTTATAGATTGCCTAAAATACAAAGCAAAGATAAAGTAAAACAACCACTTTTTATTAAAGCTGAACTCAAGGCAGAAGAAAACATTTTTTTTGTTTATGGATTGTGATGGAATAACCCTCCAGCAGTCCTTGTTAACTAGGGCTGGAGAGTGAGAAGTAGAAGCAGCATGTGGTGATAGATGGCATGCTGATTGGAAGAGAAAGAAGACTGTAATGTCATGTGTCCACTGCGGACGTACATTCAGTGCAGGGAATTAAGACGTGCGCCAGCACATTTGCCCCGCGGCTATTGAGGCAGCAGTTGGAGACACCTCCATTTATCTTCAATGGAGGTGTCTTCATGGGGCACTGATTAAGCTGCAATGTTGCAGCCTGCAGCTTCAAAACAGTGCCACTTCGTTAGAATGGGAAGTGTCCTCTCTGCATCTTTTTCCCTGCTGCGGGGGAAAAAAACCAGCAGTGGACACAAGCTCTTAGGTTGGGTCTACACTATACTGTCTCAGCAACCCCAGTTATGGGCACATCGGCGTGTCCATAGTGCTCGCCCGCTGTTTGGGTGTTTTTTCAGGGAGTATAGGGCACGGTATTTGCGGTGTCGGCAATACCGCGTCCTATACATTTCTATTAGTTTCAATGTGTTTCAATGTGCGACATACACTGTGGCCATTGTTTACCAATGGTCGTGGTACAAGTTTCCGGTGCATCCACAGGACACCCCCGGATTCCAAACTCCTGGAAGGCTGCCCCGCTGCCCCCAAACTCGGGAATGTCGCGCCAGTGTAGACTGCAGTGTAATTTCCCATAGGGGATTACGGGGGTGGTGGCACTGCTGGAAAACCTCACAAAATTCTATAGTGTAGATGCAGCCTTAGAGTGCTGCTTTTCTTTCCCTGCCCAGTCAAAGGCTTGGGCAAGGCCAGGGCAATCTGAGTAAAGAGGAAGTGGGTTACAAGATGTTGGTAATTAGACTGTGAACATCTAAAGGCAAAACTCAATACTGCAGGTGAAACTTTAGGTTTAATCCTAAAAGGCTAGAGAGCTTTCCAGTACAACATAATGTTAAAAGGTTTCATTATTTTTCTACCACAATTATGGCACCTTCATTTCTAAACATACCTCAATTATCTCCAGCATCTCCAGTCTGGTGATCTTGCCATCTCCATCTAAATCATACATCTCAAAAGCCCAGTTTAACTTTTGCTCAAAGCTTCCTCGTGATGTGACACTCAAAGCGCAAATGAATTCCCGAAAGTCAATGGTTCCATCCCCATTCTTGTCAAATGTGCGAAAGGCATGCTGTGCAAACTTGGAAGCATCACCATAGGGGAAAAACTGTAGAGATAAAGAAAAAGATAAAAAAAGGTTATCAGTTTTCATTTTGAAATAAAGATAGGGCATAGGAAGATCTTTACACAGAATTGATATGTAACAGCTGTAGTTATATGTGCTGAGGGTACATATCAATCAAGTCCCTACTATTCTTATTTTTATAATTGTAAGAAAATGGCTGCTATGAGCAATACATAAAATGTCTTGTTGCTCTAATTATAAGGTATATTTTACCATTATTACCTATACTGTAAACACTTTTTAGTAGATCGCCACACATAATACAAACTTTGCACAATCATTTTAGTTTTAACAAATCTATGTACTAAGAGGAGAGGACCTTTCTACAATATCCAATCAATCTATATCCAATCAGGTAGGTCTCTATACATAGTTGGCAATGCATAAAAAGCATAGCAAGGGTTGGTTTACTGCTCTTAGTTAATGTTGTGCATTAAATCCATAGCCTTGCTTGCTTTGACTGAAACACAAACTGTTCAGTAAGGGAAGGTTCACTACTTTTACCACCCTAGCGTTCAGGGTGGCACCATCTTGTCCAGCGCTGCTACTCCCACTATAGCACTGGACGAGATGGTGGCGTGCAGTGAACATCGGGGCTCCGGCAGCGCATACTTACTGTTTTGTGCTGTCCCGGTGTCCCTGAGGCGACATGCTGGCTGGATCCTCTGGCATCTTCTCCCCCCGCCCCCCCCCCCGTCACGTG
>CM070033.1:96823984-96848313 GCA_036250615.1 Ptychadena robeensis
TCTATGGTGCACTTTTGGTACAGAAATCTGGACCTCAGCAGTGCGCTAGGTAGGTTAATGAGCAAAACTGTTTTAAGGCCCCCATACACCCTACAATCTTTCCATACAATTTCTGTACAATCAAATTTTGTTCTACCAAAACCATGTAATATGAGGACCTTTCTAACCCTTCCAATCACTATGTATTCTATCAGGGAGGACACTATACTGTACTACACAGTTGTTGGTAGAGCTAATGAAGATTGTGTGGATCGATCTTAAGGTGTATGGGGGGCTTTAGCTACTTAGTAAGCTACAGATGTTCCATAAACACCAGACTTAACAACAAATATAGACCACATGAAAAGTAACTAAAGCTCTTCCTGGTAGCTCAAAAGTGTACCATACTTTTACAAGTAAAAAAATACTTTGACATATATGACAATATATATTTTAAGCATTTCATTTTTTTTTTTTAGCCCTGACATGCACTGACCAAAATATAAACCCAACACTTTCGGTTTTGCTCCCATTTTGTATGAGCTGAACTCAAAGATCTGAAACATTGAACACATACACAAAAGACCAATTACTCTCAAATATTGTTCAGAAATCTGTCTAAATCTGTGTTCGTAAACACTTCTCCTTCGCTGAGATAATCCATTCCACCTCACAGGTGTGGCATATCAAGGTACTGATTAGACAGCATGAATATTGCACAGGTGGGCCTTTGACTGCCCACAATAAAAGGACATTCTGAAATGTGCAGTTTAATCACACAGCACAATGCTACAGATGTCGCAACCTTTAAGGGAGTGTGCAATTGGCATGCTGACTGCAGGAATATCTACCAGGAGCTGTTGCCCATGAAATGAATGTTCATTTCTCTACCATAAACCGAAGCCAAACCTAATGTGTTGTGTTTATATTTTTGTTCACTATATATTACCAAAGAGATTATTTACAAAACATGTAAAAATTCTATGAAAGTCCTTAAATATAGTAAGGAACTTTATCAACATATCTATATATCCAGTGGCGGTTTTAGGCTTTGGCAACATGGGCAGTTTCCCAGGGTGGCATTTACATTTTTTTCAGATGGCCAGATGCCTCCCCACCAGTGAGCCCGCTTTTATAGTGCAGGGCCGCCCGGGGGAGATAGAAGATCATCTCTAGAGTAGTGAGTCTGTGCCTCACCATTACCCCCACCCCCCTGAGATGCGGGGGCGTCAGAGGTGGTTAGCCCAGGGCACTGATCTCCCTAGGACCGCCACTGTGTCTATCAATTTAACTAAACCAACTAGATCTTCCCAAAGTGCATTGGATAAATCATTTTGTGTCTGTTTCAGTCACACAAGATTTATAGCGACGATTCGGTAGGATCAAAGTGTTGCACTGTGGTATGCCTTCAATGAAAACGGTTTTATTAGCATCAATCAATAGACTGAATAAGTATACCATCTAAACAATTAAGTTTTCTTCTTGGTAAAGGACCTTAATTCATTTCAGACTTTATAATTTAAGTCCAATAAATCAGCCAATAAAGCAATTACTTTTAAATGATCTAAAATAATCTAAACTCAGAAGAAACGAAAAAAACAAGCATGTGCAGTGGAGAAAGTTAGGCCCATAATTTAAACAGAACAAAGACATCCCAATATCCAATATTAAAACCTGGTAATAGATAAACAAAAAACAAAAATTATTTTAAGGCAAAATTAATATTTTTGCATAAAATTGATAAAAAATGGATATTAAAAAAAATGTATCTTTTATTTTCATGAACATTGACAACATGTTGGTTTATAGTACAGTGAGGAGGGTCTACGAAACACTGTGAAGTACCTTTATATAGAGTTGCTGAAATTCATCTAAATTAAGTATGCCGGATGGACAGTCCTTCAGGAACCCTTTATACCAGTGCTTCAATTCTTGCTCTGAAAATTCTGTGCTCTGCACTAAGTCCTGTAGCATCTCTGGGGCTAGTTTACTGTTTTGTTTTCCCATGTCTGAAAGAAAGTAGAAGTAAAAGTGAATGTATAACCCACAGAAACCTTTTACAATTTGTATATTAATCAATTAATCATATACAATTTGTATATTAATCAATTAATCATATTCAATTTTACACATGAATTTTACCTTCTAAATATTTATGGACATTCACGAAACTATAAATAGCCTATGCAGCAAAGACATGCTGAATGTCACACTTAAAAAAAAAAAAAAGTATAGTATAGAAGGGGTGGGTGGTTAAGTGTAAAGGTAGACAATACCAGTGGACTTGAGGAATAGCATGGATTGCTTCATATTTTTAATTTACTGACTTTAATTTGACTTTATTAACATAGCATGTAGCATTGTAGCTACACGGAATATAAATATTGATAACTATAAATTATGTTTGTATACATGGATTTTTGGATTTTGAAATCTATTTGATTTGATATCTTATTGTTGTGAATGTTGAACAGTGAAGATACACTACCACTGCAGGTTCAAATCTAAATTAAGCCAACTCTACAAGATGAAGTATGCTCATATTTCTAATATTTTTTATCCTTATTTGCAAATAGAATGCCTCTTTCTCCATCTCCTGCTTTGTTTTTTACAGTTACCTCATATGTGCTGTGATGATGTAGGAACTAGTAGGAGGAACAACAGTTTGTGGTGTAGGAGCAGGTAGTCAACACACTATTAGGTGTTTGATACTTTCAGGAGCCAATAGTCAACAAAATGGTGGAGTATGAATACACTACAGATCAGGGGTGTCAAACTCCAGCCTAGGGCCAAATCTTGCCCCTAGTGTAATTATATTAAGAAATTAATGCCACAGATGTGTCTTTTATTTGACAATTGATGATGAACACAGCAACTCTATGGAGGTTAGGGAGAAGTGGTACTGGTGTATTTATTAATTCTTGTTTGAGCTGATTTTTGGGTCTTTTGGAATGGCAGAATGGGGAAAGAAAATGATTATTAGGGGGCCATGTGTGTGTGTGGGAGGGGGTGTTCAGAGAATGAGGAAGAAGGGGGAAGGAATGATTATTTGGGGGATCATGTGTAAAAGGTATTTTGGCTGGGGGGGTGGGTGTGACTAATTAGATAACATACCAATACATGAAGCAATACACGTAGCAAAATGCATAGCAGTAACCCATGGACACCGGATCATGTTGAGTTTTCAAACTGGTATTGACAAACATGGAACCTGACATTGACTCTTCAGCCAAAATCAGGCCCACACCTCCCACACCTTAAATAACTGTATTGTCCTTTCACATTTATTTGAGCTACAAATAAGATGTGTGCAGTATGCATGGCAATTATTTAGTAACTAAATATTCCGGCCCCCCAACAATCCCAGGGACTTTGTTTGTAAAGTTTATGGACCCCAGGACAAGTTGATGTTAGGTAACTGGAAGTCAAGGTAAACAGAAATGGAAGTGAAGTTAAGGACAACAATGGAGGGGTAAATTTTTTATTAGAGATACTGGTTTCACCACCAACACCTCTCACTTCCTGAATAACAGTTCAAGATAAGGCAACCTGTCAAAAATAATAAATAATGCATCTAGTTTGTATATTGAGCAGTTTTTGGTATGTGATGCACCTTATAAAAAAACTAGAATTAACATGTATATGAGTATCAACATATATTCATACACTAACATCTGGTAATTGTTTCAAAATGTCTCTGGTGTATTTTTAAATCTGTGGGATGCAATCAGTTTAATATGTCATCTACAGCATGTCAAATCCAATAAACTTACTGAAAGGCATTCAGAATCAGTTAAAGTATACAAGAGTATTACTGATGACATTTGTTCTCTTTCTTACAAAGGTCCTGTGGGAGGAAGCTCAATTCTAGTAGTACATATTAATGGGAAATTGATAGATTTATTGCTCCTGCTTGACCTGCATAAGCCTTTTTGAATTTTTAATTACCTTTTAATTAATCCCTTTTAATTACCTCACTCCATAGTAACAGAATGTGCTTTTTAAATGTAGATTGCAGCACTAGCTGTTTGGCAGATGGCTTGCTTTTCTTGTGTCTTTTGGTAGTTAAGGCGTAGGAAATGTAAAAAACAATGAACTGATGAAATATCTATTTGTCCATTCTGTTCATACTGCAGTTACTGTGTATACCATTTGCCACACATACAAATGTATTCATGGAATCCATTTTGTTAGATATACCCACTGATCCAGGGCATAATCAGTTATCTCAGGTCATGGATTATATTCAATCATGTATCTATTAAAAGATTATTAAGGGCCCATTTATAACAGCTAAAAAACATATGCAGACATTTGTTATCTACTATTTTGTTCTGGAGAATAGGCTTCGAAAAGTGAACAGAGGTATCATATTACCTATTTTCTGGCAATCCAAATATCTATTTACATTTGGCAATTGGAACATTTATGTAACCACTCCAAGCCCCTTCTGACGAAGTCAAGTTCTGACAGAAAGTGTTGGTGAGAGATAAGTGACATTATCATTGTTGATACATTCAGGGCCCAATGTAGGTTCTATTTATTTTTGTGCCATTGTATTAAGTCTTTTTATTCTACACTATTCTCTGTTGTTTCTTATGCCTGGCTTTAAATGTTTTAGTTGAATAAAATCAATTTTAAGAAATATAGTTGTTAAAAACACTGCTTAAAAAAATAAAAGGAATGCAAAAATAAAACATCTAGATCTGTATGAGTGAAATATTCTTATTAAATACTTTGTTCTTTACATAGTTGAATGTGCTGACAACAAAATCACACAACAATTATCAATGGAAATTTAGCAACCATGAGAGCCTTCTTTCATCTGCATGGTGTTGGGCTCTAAGCACAACCTCCACATCATACCACCCTCATGGAGTCTGTTTCTGACTGTTTGAGCAGACACATGCACATTTGTGGCCTGCTGGACGTCATTTTGCAGGCTCTAGCAATGCTCCTCCTGTTCCTCCTTGCACAAATATACGTGTGCCAAACAAAGATTATATCCCCCTCCAGCCCGATCCAACACAAGGAGAGCAAAAGGATCGATAACGAAAGGTATTTGATTAATAAATCTGTATTGACAAATATATGTTGAATGGTATATAGTGAGAAATAATAAGTATTTATTAAATTATTGTCCTTAATTTCTGTGCTTAAGTTTCCTTGAAAATGCTTCTATAGCGAAATGCAATGTCAGGGCAGGCTTATAGCACAGAAGGGTGATTTCACCCCCCATTTGGTGGGGAACCTTCGGGTGTAAAGAGGGAATGGGGAGCACCGGTTTGAGGAGCCCCCTTTCCTATCCAAGGAGATTGAATTTCTTGTTGATCCAATATAATTATATGGTTTGTTGTCATACAATAAAAAAAAAAACTTGTAATAAATTATTAGAATTGTAACTTTGAGATTTTTTTTATTGAACTGTTATTTTCCCTTAAAACCCCTGGATGTTTTTGTCCCATTTGGAATAAAATAATTCCTTTTTTGTATTTGATTTTCATTGATAATTTTGTGTGATTTTGTTGTCAGCACATTTAAATATATAAAGAACAAAGTATTTAATAAGAATATTTCATTTATTCAGATCTAGGATGTCTTATTTATGTGTTCCCCTTATTTTTTGAGCAGTGGATATTTTTTTAAATCAAGGAAAGCTGAATTTATTGGAAGATGGCTCTGGGACAATAGAAACCATATTTTACACTTTTATAGGTCAATTCTTTATATGGGTCAATACCTTTTATTGAGTGTTCTGCATAAAAAGCTTAGTGATATCAGGATAACTAGTGGAATTAAAATTATATCACACTGGTGGTTGTTTCTTGTTACCATGGGTAAAATAATATTTGTTTGTGTATAAATATTTATATTTTAAACTGGCATATCTTTACTCTACTGAATTTTAATCAATTTGATGTGGGGTTTCCTGTTCCCTGCTCCCAAAGAAAGGCAAAGCAAATCTTCGGTTTCTATGTATTCTTAGTGTCTATAGAAAAGATGTAGGTTTAGCTATTGTGTCAAGCTCTTGGCCTAGGGACCATGAAAATGTTTTCTTTGCGAAACTGTGATATATGCATCTGTCAATAAATATGGTAAATAATGTCATATGAATATATACCCATTTTATATAAATATAAACCCATCAATGAACTGGAGTTTGCTAATTGTCCATGCCCTCTTGGGAAGATTTCTTGCTGACCATTATATTTTTGGCCAGATGTCTGGGTTTTTCTGCCATCTTAATTGGAAATCCAGATTCTCATGTATACTAACTAAGTAGCCTGTGGAAACATAGAAAGAATTCTGGGGTCCACAAAAGTTTTTAACAATAGTGCAGGGGCTATGCAGTTAACTGAAAACGTTGGGTACCAGCTTAAAAAATGCTCATCACCGTGTACATTGACTTTGATTTACAGAAAAATATCATGCAGCTTGGAGCACATTCGAACAAGCCTCCCCAAAATGGCCCACAATTTAGATAACAACATATTGATAAGGGACTTTACAATTAATGTGAAAAGTTAGTAGCCATATGATCAATAAAATATAGGAAAAGGGACAACACCTATCAGGTTGTTGTATAGTACACTTTATTCAAACATTAAAATCCACATCAACATGATTGCCACAATTACCTCAATTGATGTGGATTTTAATGTTTGAATAAAGTGTACTATACAACAACCTGATAGGCGTTGTCCCTTTCTACCGCCTAAATCTCCTGGGGCCAGCTACGCCTCCACCCAACCAGCCTTGCTGGACAGAGTGTGATTGTTTTTGCCACTGGCATATTTATCGCAAACGTATCCATAGCCTTAGTCCTGAAACTATAAGGAAGTTATAACAGCAGCCATTGAAGTACACTTTGGGATGGAACACTATGATCAGGATCGGTTTACAACATCAGTTGTCAGTTAAGGATTTCATTGTTATATGAAAACAAAGTCTTCAAATAGTACTGATAATATAGTGTAGTACTGGTGATAATATAGCGTAGTACTGGAAAATAAATTATGATAAACAAAATGTACAGTACATACATGTGAGCTAGAAAATCATTGTAGCTGATGGAGATTGCATCTTAATTGTAGATGCCAGAATTTTATATATTTTAGAAGAGAAATATAAACATTACACAATATTAAGCAGCCAAAACCTCTTCATTTATTTTTACATTTAGGTTTACCAAAAAAAGAGTAAAAGTATTATTCTTAAATACTTCTTCTTAATAAGTTGTACGCTATATTCTACTAAATTTATATTTGTCACAATGCTGCCCTTGGGTTCAGCTTTCTGGTTGGTTTAAGTGGAAACACAAATCAACATTTTTGACAAGGTAGAATATTTTGTTACCATATGTGGAGCCCTTGGGGTTAAATTGAATTTTGAAATCCAATGCAAATTCCATCTTAAATGGAATATAGCTCTTTCAAAAATAATTTATTCTAATTGTATCCTATTTATGTCCTCAAATTTGCTGTATTATGGACTTTGTGTATGAAAATGTGACATATCCAACCTGGGGTCCGCTAGAGATTGCAGAAGGGTGCACCATCAGTGGCGTTGGAGGGGGGTGACAAAGAGGGTTGCTTCCCTCCGCTCTCTCTGTTAACCGAAAGTGGTAATCCCAAGCTGTACTCGGGCTGGTAATAGTGCAGTGTAATCTTGTGGACAATTTACCAATTTTTATAGAGGTGTTGGAATTTAATTTTGAAAGGAATTACAAAGTCCCTGAACGTTGTATCATCCAAACTATTGCTGGATATATAGGAATAAGAAGCATTGTGTGCATGAAAGGTAGGAGGGAGGGGAAGTTACCCCAGGGCAGGAGCACTGTGACGTCAAATTTTTTTAATGTGTGTATGTGGGTGGGAGTAAATAATCTCCGCTATAAAACGAAACATTCTGTAGTCCATGCATATGATTTTGTTTTCATAATTTACACATTAGGCAAAAAAATTTAGTGATTTTGATTAAGTGATCAAGGCTTTTGTCAGGAGGTCTTTGTCTTTCTTGCTTTCCCTAGGACAGCACATCTAGTAGATGCATGTGAGAGGGGGGAAGAGTTAGGTCTCAAATATAAAACCAAATGCTTCTGGCATGTCAATTGGGGTTGCGGACATCCTTTCACCACTAAATAAAGTTACATTTTTATAACTGCTGGCAAACTGCTTAAGTACAGGCTGATAACTGGATGGCCATCACTGTTGGGAAAAGTCAAGCATGTTGCAGCATATAATTTACTACAATATATGGTAAGGTAAGCATTTGATTAACATTGCTCATTTACAATTTCAAGGCCTAATGAAATGGATACTGGAAAGATATGACTACCCAACCACTTGGACCTCAGGTAGAGGCCTACACCAAAAATAATAGTCTGGGGGTGTGGTTCTTTCTGCCAGCCCAGTAGCTGCAATCTCTTTTGACTGCCACCTACCCCAACCAGGCGATATAACTACTCTGGGCATTGCCATTGACATCACCAGAGAAAGGTAAAAAAAGACAATTGCAGCCAAACCCCACTAAGGCTTAGGGACAGGTTGACTAATATTATGATGGGGGGCAATCTTCATGTGAAGCTACAGTGCACTGGATCCTGAAATAGGTTGTGATGTTCTAAAGCATGTACCTTCTACCAATTCTCTATATATTTTTCAAATGACAAATCAAGTATGTTTTTTTTTACCTGGATTTACTAAAGTAACATACAAATGGTATCCTTCCTTCCCAACTATCTTGCTCGCTATCAGCTCAGCATGTGTGAAAGTGACCTTTTTATTAATGGATAACAGCTATATCTGTTATATAATAAGCTGGAATGGATGTGTGAGCTTATAAATTATCACTGTATATTGTATTTATACTGTTATTTACATTACTCAAACACTCAAGTACTTTTAAAATAAATATCAAACATTGCAGAGGCCTAGAAACGTTATCTGGCCAGAGACCCATTCTAGCTGCCATGGTAATGTAAGATGACATCTACTTCCACTGGTCTATCAATTAGAATAACAAGAGCATGGGTTATTACTACAATTTCCTATTTAAAGGGTTATAGGCATTACTATTGTGCATATTGCATATATTTAAAATCAATATCTTACATTGTCCTGTGTTTTGTGTTTTATTTCTGGCAATTGTAGAGTATTCATTTTGCTAGTAGAAAATAAGGCTTTTAGTGGATCTTGTTTTATATGTCTAACTAAAAGGCAAAAATAATAATTAGAAAATCCTCATCCTAGAAATAGTACTATAGGCTGTAAAGACAAAGAGTTGATTTTCCCATGTAGGATTAAATAGTATCAGTGATTTGGTAATTAACAGGCACAGTGGAAACTTTTTAAATGTGTCTAATCTTTACTACTACAGTGGTGAGCATATTTCTAGAATATTTAAAGGTCAGCAATTTGCTTTGGGTGTTAAGTTCTCAATCAGCTGTCTCCATTTACCCAACCACAGGGCAGCCATTATTACTAGCGCAGTGACAACTGCAATGTGTATGTAATGTCTAGCCTTTCCTTTTTTACCAGTGATTATCATTTTGCTTGTATTTAATGTGTGAAGTAAGGTATTGCTGACATTTGTACGCCATCATGTATTGTCATGCCACCGTTGTATTTTTTATTTTTCTTGTGTTCCTTCACTCCCTCTCAGCCCCATCTTCCGTCCTGTGTAAGTGTGAGCTGGTGCTGAGGAGGTTTCCATGACAACTAGTGCCTGGTACACACAGAGCTCCCAGAGTGCATTCTGAGGGTGTTTATATGCCTCACTTTCCCCTGCAAAGCGTTGTCACCCCCCTCATTCTGGTATTCACACTGAAAACCCACACGGTTCTTTGAAACGAGGCAATGTCAGTTATATGTGTGTATACATAGCAGAATAATTGAGTCCACGTTCTCAGCAGGATCAGCACCATTTGTCATTCTATAGCCATCCATTATCTACCTGTACTGTCTAGACACACATGACTGCCCTTGTGCATTGAGATTTTTTTTAATATATAGCAGTACAGCTGCCACAGAATAACCATTGATTCTGTTTATCTCATCTTTCAATGCTTGATTTTCTATATTCTTAATATAAATGAAAACATACATGTTTAATGCACAGCATACGATGAAGCATCCTGATTTTATCACTCAACCACTAGAAGGTTGCATGCAAATGATTTGATGTAATACTGAAATATAACGCAGTTGCAGTTCTTATGAATAGTAATCATGTATTTATGGAGCACTAAATGCACTAGTCCAAAGCATCTCATAGAAACCATATGGTACACTGCACAAGCTCTATAACGGAACATGATGTGGCTGTGGATATGCACTCACCTGACAAGTGGAAGGTAGCCTTAAGTTCTTTAGTGTCGCAGGGTCTTGATGCTGTTCTCTGTTCTAGTGTCTGAGCTGTCTCTGATGGTCACGATGCAATGGTTTTGGGGGGCACTAAGCAGAATCTAGATCACGATGTTTCCCAGTCACTCAGTTGCTTAGACACACCCTGTGTACAGAACAGCTTCTGTCATTGGTGGGCTAATCAATCATTCAGGTAAGATGCCTTTGTGGCTCAACAGTTTGCTCTTCCTTATAGGGGCTACTGGTGTTAGTGGCTAGGATGCAATTGTGTCTTTCTGCATGAGAAGTAGCAGGCTCCACACATTGAATTGTTTCTATGGAAACAGTATCCATTAGATAACTGTGCAGGGCTCTGATGGAATGATGCAACGGATATATACATGCCTATAAAAATTCACATAGATCTGTTGTGTACCTACAAGCATATACACTATGCACATTCAATAATATAGATGGAAAATGTAAGAAATGTCCTTCTTAATGTAGAAGGTGTACTACAAATTATGTATGCCAAACATGCATCGTGTTGTAACCCCATTTTGTTATTATTCTATGTCTCTAAATCCATCTTGTTTTCATACTGTGTATAGTGATGTCATATCTTACCGGATGTAGAATTATGGAAAAAATACATTTGGTTCAGCCTTGTGTAAAAAAAAGGGGAAAACCTTTACAGCAATGGCTGACAATAATGAAAGATTACATACAGTATATCCTTGCCATATTAGGACCAGTAAGGTAGAAATCTACACTGGTGAAAGCAAATAAAGCAGGATGTCAAAGTGGAATATACTCATGAAATATGTATGACATATATATCACTTCCACCCTATAGATGTCAAACCTGTTTCATGTTTTAATATCAGTCTTGGGTAGTGATTCCATTTCAAATGCAGTAGGGGTCAAATTGGATGACAGAAAAAGAGGCATTAAAAAGCACAACACAAACACAACCTTAGCAAATAGTATACACCGTTCATTATAAGCTACAATTGTTTCAACAATAGAGAGAAACTTTGGGATTAAATTAATTTAATACATTATGGTTGCATTAGAACAAAAGGCATACAAAGTCCTACACTTTGTCTTGTTTACAAAGATGCCTGATACCGGAGTAGAAAAGCTTGTCAACTGCCAAAAGCTGTAGAGAGAGTTCTATTCTCTGTGTGGAAGCAGTAGTCTTCCTGCAGAGATCAAATATGTCCACTGCTGATTTAGAGATGGATCTCTCCAGTTAGCATGATCTATGCTAATTGTAGAGAGAACACTCATTTAAATAATTGTTTAGGTAATAACCTCTTAATTACCTCTTAAGTAATGAATGTGTTATATTGGAAAAACAAATAACGTATTTCAGTAAGACCCATTGCCAGTTGTAAAAAATCAAGCCACACAGACTGTATTTACAAACATTTGTGGAAGAGTGATCGTCCTGCATAGGTTACAAAATTTTAATGTGGTAGTGTCATAATATGTTGCCTTTGCACAAAGTCAGTTTGTAAGTTGTGTTCTTTACTAGAGAATCCTCCATCAACTTCAACAAAAAAAACTCCACCACACAGTAGCGGACTACATCAACTCACAGAGCATGGTCAGTAAGCACTGAGGGTCAAAGTGTGTAAAATTTGCCAATACCCTTCTAAATCAGTGAAAGTAGCCATACACGTTTAGATTTGCGGTCGATCACATCTAAACATGTGTGCCTGGCTTGACTGTTACATTTCAAATGTCCTCTGGTATTAAGCTCATCACAAAACCAGGAGCTTTGGGAATTGGCTTTCATTGTAAAAAGGTGATTGTAAGCCTAAAGGTGGCCATATACAGGTCGATTCCCCACACGATTCCTGGCCGATCGATCACCAGGCGCGTGCACGCCGATCGATCGGTGAGGAATGGAGTGCAGCCCACCTTGACCGATCGACCCCGCCCGATCGACATGGCCCCCAAATCGGATTGGCCAGAGAACCAACCTGTTGGTGTTTTCTGATCGATTGAGCACACATCAAGGGGCGTTGACATTTGTGAATCGATCGACTGGTAACAGAATCGTCCAGGAATCGGTGGCCTAAGGTGGTAGGCACAGACTTGTATGGTCGATCGATTAACGCCTGTGGCTTCACCGGAATCGAACGGATGGTTGATCGATCGCTCGGGAATCGACACGTGTATGGCTAGCTTTACATCAGAAAGTGCAATCCATAGCAGCACATGGAGTGGTGTAAAGCATGCCACCACTGGATTCTGTCTGATTAGTGAAACTGCTTTATCAGATGCCTAGAAATAATTACTATTCCAATGGTAGGTTCATGTGAATAGTAAGGGTCCTTTCACACTTTATACGTTGTGTTTTAACTATACCGCACACATTTTTTTACAAACAGAGTTTGTTTGTTTTTTTGTTTTTTTATTGAAATTTTCATACATTTTAACAATGAAAAGATAACATAACAGCAGTATCATAATACAGTCGTATGTAGGTGCTCCGCCAGGCTTTGAAAGAAAATGGTAATCCAAGCAAGGTAGTGGCGGTTTTCCGTTTAGAGTAGGAAACATACTTTTCTGAAGACAAACCATAACAACATAAACAACAGAAGCAACAGAAGGGGATAAAACATTCAGCATATGTATATTAGGGATTGCCCAAATACCACTTCCTAAGCATACCTCAATCATAAAAAGGGTCCAACAGAATCAGGGTGCAGAGTGAAGGCAAATATGATGCCCCCCCTCTTATCACACTTCAATGTACCTTTAGTACCCCCATGGTGTTGTGCAGGTCACTTTTGGCATACCATGTGGAGTGGCGGAACCGCAACATGATTTGTTCTCGCTCCTGGGGTGAGAGAATATTTTGTAGGAATTTCCTCCACCTACCGAAGAATCTCGTCACTGCTGTGTCCCCTAAAGTATCAGCTGCCAGCCTCTCAATGTGGATGAGATCCATGAGAGACCTGATCAGAAACTGTACCGTGGGGGGATTAGGAGACAGCCACTGGTGCATAATGCATCTGCAGGCTGTCAGTAAACAGATCTGGGCCCACTGGGAGAGAGAGGATTTGATTCCCTGCTGTACGTCCCTGTCTAGGTACGCAAATAATAAAAGCATGGGTTCCTTTGCTACTTTTTCTCCACTGATGCGATGGATGTAAGCCATCACCTTCTGCCAGAACTGTGATATGGCCGGGCAGGCCCAGAGACAATGCTCTACAGGGGCCTTGGGTAGCCCACATTTGGGACATCCTCCCGAGGCAAAGATATGCAGTTGCGAGGTGACCCCAATAGGGTAGAATCCTATGTAGGCACGTTGAAATATTTTGAATTGGGTTTCTCTCCATATTTCGGACGTGATTAGTTTGACCACTGTTAGGTAACCTTTTAGGAGTTTATCCGGGAGATCATGGTCAGGGAACGTTCTATTCCAAGAGGACATGACTGGAGTAGTAGTCAAGCTTTTAATCTGGGTAAGTAAGAACCGGTTCATATTGGATATAGTCACTTCCCATTTGGAGAGCATTGAGTCAATTGGATACTCTGCGAAGGCCCCTTGTGGGCTGGTACCCATCGATAACCAGAAGGTGACGAATTGCCAATGGTGAAAGTAGTGTGTGGGGGGAATCGTGTGTTTACTTCTTAGCTCTTGGAAGGTGAGGAGACTGCGTGAGGATTTGTCAAAGAGGTCGGCCAGTTTGACTACGCCACCCAGCGCCCATTGTTTGTACAGTCGCCGGGTGCCTCAGTCTGCAGACACGGACGGATACCTGATGCGGAATGCAAAGCATTCTCCTCGCCTCCCACCAGGCCACCACCCTATACCTTATCAGCACATTGTGCTTAAGGGGGGCGGGCAAAAACGCTGGGGAGCAATGAAAAGGGCCGCCTCCAATTGCCAGTTGGAGTACATTGACGACTTTTGAATCTAATCGGAGGAGTGCCTCATCAAACTTGCCAAAATATAAAGTCGTATGTCAGGCAAGGCCAGGCCCATCTGGGACTTGGGGAGCGTCAGTTTATTGTAAGCTATGCAAGCTTTGCCCCCTTTCCAAAAGAACTTGGTGAAGGCACTCTGGAGTAGGCGTACATCATTATGTCTGAGCAGAAGGGGGATGGTTTGGAGGGGATATAAGTGTTTAGTGAAGCACGACAAATAATGACAGAGGGAGGGATGTCCACATTGCCAGTTCTCTAAGTATAGTTTGGATGATGGATGGAAAGTTAAGTGTATACAGCGAGGAGGGGAGCTTTCCTATCTGTATCCCCAGATAGGTGGTGTTGCCAGATGGAAGGGGGTGGATGTTCTCCAGTGCCCCTGTCTCTTGGCTGCAAGGGGGAGTATCTCGCTTTTGGAGTAGTTGATTTTCAGTCCTGAAAAAGTCCGTAGTTAAGTAGGGTTTGTGTAAGGATGGGGAGGTCGTTAGTCGGGTCTGTAAATAGTAAAATGTCGTCGGCAAACATTGCAAGGCGCAAAACCTCTGTGCCGATCGGCAGGCCTTTGAAGGAAGGGTCAGGAGTTTTCGCGATAGCGGCTCCAAGGCCAGGTTGAATAGGAGGGGGAGAAAGGGGACATCCTTGGCGAGTTCCCTTTTGGAGGTCGAAAACAGGTGACATGACACCCGCTTGCCACTGGTTTAGAGTACATCTGCTGTATCAGATGCAGGATGGGGCCCGCCAAAACCCATCCCACCCAGAACTTTAAACAAACATTTGAAGTTAACATTTTCAAATGCCTTTTCGGCATCCAGCGATATCCATTTCGGGATGTAGTTTGGCATACTCCAGAGCAGCTGTGACTTTCCTGATGTTGGAAACCGCCGATCTACCCTTGACAAACCCAGCTTGGGCGGGATGAGTCAAGGCGGGCATGATAACGGCTAACCTGGCCGCCGTGAGTTTGGATGGTATCTTGGCATCGACATTTAGAAGGGAGATCGGGCAGTAAGAACCCGGATCTAACGGGTCCTTATCCTTCTTGGGCAGAAGTTTGATATGCGCCTCAAAGGCAGTGGGAAGATAGGGGCCCACACCGGTGCATATACCTGGCGTAGAGATTCTACTATGTTTGGCAAAAGAATCTTAAATAACTCCCCAGGCAACCCGTCAGCACCCGGAGACTTGGCATTTGGGAGTGATTTAACCACCTTGGTGATATCCTCCAAGGTAATGGGTCCATTGAGTGCATCCTTTTGAGATTCAGTGAGGAGTGGGAGGGCAACCTGAGAGAGGAAGTCCTACCCCCATCCTGGGACGTCAGTCTCCCTATACAGATTCGTATAGAATTGGAGAAAGAGTTCCCGGATCCTTACGAACAATGCCTCCCCCATCTCTAACACCTGCTATGTTTGCATGGGTTGGCCTTTCCCTAACCAAATTGGTTAGGTTCTCTTCCCAGGCCTGTTGTACAACCATCGGGAAGTCTTTGTGACTTCCTTAGTGAGGAGGTGGGTAGGGCATCTCCAAGTCTGTGACCTAGTTGGCGCTGGGCCGGTACGGAGATCTAACGTGATCGGGGCATGGTCAGAGATTATTATTATTAACATTTATTTATATAGTGCCAGCATATTACGCAGCGCTGTACAATACATAGAGTGGAGATACAATACAATCATAACACACAGGTAATGACACAGGAGGAGAAGAGGTCCCTACCCGTCGGGGCTTGCAACTAATAGGTTGGGGAAACAAGGTATACAATAGTGGGGGGGGGGGGGGACTGTCATGGTGGTGATGTTTGGAATGAGAACGAGGGTAGGAGAGGCTGAAGAGGTGGGGGTTTTTCGAGCTGTTTTGAAGGTGGCAAAGGTAGGAGCAAGTCTGATGGGGTGAGGGAGGGATGAGAGTTCCAAGAGAGTAGGAGCGGCCCTAGAGAAGTCTTGGAGCCGCGCACATGTGATGAGGTGGGAATGATGGGGATGTATTAGTTAGGTACTGGAGGAGCGGAAGGGGGCGGTGTATTTGTGTACCAGGTTGGAGATGTAAGGAGGACAGGAGGTGTGGAGTGATATGAAGGCAAGGCACAGAACTTTGAATTTGATTCTCTGGACAACTGGAAACCAGTGTAGAGATTTGCAGAGAGGAGCAGCAGATGAGGAGTGGTTAGAGGAGTAGATGAGTCTGGCAGCGCCATTTATGATGGACTGGAGAGGTGATAGTCTAGTAAGAGGAAGACCAGAGAGGACGGTGTTACAGTAGTCCAGACATGAGATGATGAGAGCGTGTACCAGGACTTTGGTGATCTCTGGGGACAGGAAGGGGCGGATCTTGAAGATGTTGCGGAGATGGAAGTGGCAGGATCTAGCGATGTTCTGAATGTGGGGAGTAAAGGAGAGCGCAGAGTCAAAGGTGACACCAAGGCAGCGTGCTTGTGGGATAGGGGAAATGACGGTGTTATTTACTGTAAGTGAGATGTTGGGTGGAGGCTTGGAAGGTGAAGGTGGAAAGATGATGAGTTCAGTTTTGCTCAGATTAAGTTTAAGGAATCTGTCAGCCATCCATGAAGAGATGACCGATAGGTACTGAGAGATGTTGTCCAGGACAGAGGGAGTGAAGGCTGGGGTAGAAAGATAGATTTGGGTGTCATCAGCATATAGATGGTATTGCAGACCAAAGGATGAGATGAGTTTGCCAAGGGAGGAGGTGCAAAAGGAGAAAAGGACCGGGCTAAGGACGGAGCCTTGTGGGACACCAACGGGGAGGGGGGTGTGAGAAGAAGAGGAGCCATTGAAGGAAGTTCAAGTGGAAGGATCGGTCTGTCAAGTAGGAGGAGAACCAGGAGAGTGCAGGGTCACGAATACCAATAGAGATCACAAGGTCCTGAATGGAGGTCGCAACCGTCATTGTCAGCAGGGAGGGGGACAGCAGAAAATAGTCCAGGCGGGCCAGTGATCCGTGAGCCATAGACACAAAGGGGAATTCTCTGTCCGTGGGGTGCTCCACTCGCCAGATGTCAATCAGATGATTGGCCTGGGCGAAGGTGTCCAGCACTGACCGAGTTGGTGGGGGTTGGGCCATGTGGCTCCTGGGATTGGTCAGGTCGGGTCGCCGGTCCTCTGTGGGGTGCATGGTCGTATTAAAGTTGCCCCCCATGATTACCTTTGTTGATTGATCTATCGCGGCCCAACCAGTCAAGTCTTGGAAAAAGGAAGGTGTGGGAGAGTTGGGAGCGTATACACAGAACACAGCGAAGATTGTGTCGTTGATTTTAATATCAGCCCTAACACCCCTCCCACCTGCCAACACAGCAGTGGATAGAAGTTGGTATTGTAATGTGGATCTAAACAGGATTAGTACACCAGCTTTCCTACCAAGGGCAGAAAAGCCACAAACCTCACCCACCCTCATCTTTTTCATGTAATGAAACTCCTCAGCCCTGAGGTGGGTCTCTTGGAGGAGAGCTATGTCAGGTTTAAGTCTACGGAAGTGCCGCAAGATCTGGGTCCGCTTTTGGGGCATACGGAGGCCTTTAACATTCCATGACACCACCTTCATTAACTATCAGGGATTAATATGACTTTGCTAAGCAGAAGCAGTAGAAACTTATCAGAATGAGGAGGTTGTAGCTCATAGGCAATGGTAGAGAGCAGGCAGGTGGTAGGAAATACATATTCCCTTCTAAAAACGCATCTAAGTACAGAGTACATTAACCAATACAAATAAAAACATAGGATAAACAGAAAAACAGGTCTCAAAGGGTGAAAATCCCCTACAGAGACACTTAAACCATGGTAACGATACCAGTGGGTGACTTTTTCCCTTTCCCCACGCATGGCTTTTTTCCCCACGCATGGTCGTCACATAGAATCCACCAGGAAAGCGCTCAAGAGGGAAATAGATCACACAGGCGAGATGTAGCAGGAGTCATTACGGATTCACTATTGGGTCCCCTGGGGGTGATGAGCCGTCCTGTGTTTGTAGGAAAGTCAGGGCTGCGTCTGGGTCGGTGAAAGATTGTGGAGTGCCATCTTTGGCGATGAATCGTAGGGTCGCAGGGTATGCCAGCGTAAAATGCACAGTTTTTGATACCAGCAGTGAGCATACTTTGTTGAATTCTTCGCGTCTGCGGGACACCTCAGCCGAGTAATCAGCGAACATGAGGAGATTGCGGCCGTCATAGATCAAGGTCTTCGCCTGGCGGTACGCCCTAAGAATCGCTGCTTTATGAGAGTAATCCAGATACCGAACAATAACGTCTTTCTGGGTCTTACATTGGGGTTGGGGAGGTCCCAGTCGGTGCGCTCTCTCCACTATACATTTGTAGGTGAGCCCGAGTTCCCCCGGTATGATGGTAGAGCAAATTTCATGCAGCTTGGCAGGGCGGACGGATTCCGGGATACCAAGGATCCGTAGATTATTGCGCCATGTTCTGTTCTCGATATCGTCCAGCTCGTCTGTTATCACGATTACCGTACGCCTGATGACCTCATCTGTAGCTGCGGAAGTGTTGAGGGAGTCCTCTAAGGAAGAGATCCTGGACTCTACCTCAGTAAGGCGTTTGGAATGCTGCTGCTGCATCTCCGGCTCTTCGTGTTGGATCTTAGGGGTAAGGATACAAGCTACAGCCTGAGCAATCTTGAGGTATGCAGCATCCTCCTCCTCAGCGTCGGAATGCGAGCGCTCATCTGCCAGGGGGACCAGCGCCATTTTTGATTTTTTCATGCGCGATATGGAGGGACAACTGCAGGCTGTTTGGCAGGATCGGTTCTACGGAGAGCCCAAAAAGTGATCCATCTGGATTGTAAGGGGTTCCCAGCAAGAGGAGGGACCTTTGTATCGTGCAGGGAGAGTTTATAAGCCGACTGTAAGCCCTCAGCTAGCGCAAGCTTCCCGAAGCAGCTACACACGCATGGGGCGCCGGAACCGGCAGTTCATACACATGTTTTTACATAGACAACTAATGTTACTTTTAACACTGCATGTGTTGCATTTTAAAAAACATTTTTGCATTTTTGATAAATATTTCATGAATTTTTCATTGATTTGTTCAAAAATGCAAAACGCAAACACAGATGTAATGTGAAAATTCATGCCTTTAAAGAATGCATGTGAAAGGGCCCTGAGAAAGGGAATACTAACAAAAAAAACAGAAATGTTGATTTAAAAAATGTATAAAAGAATTAGCATTTTCAAGATTGAATAAAGGGCATTTATGGTAATGCAAGCACAGGGCTAGTGAGAAATGTACACAAGTTTCCTATGGTATCCTGCGTTGACACTAGCTGCCATGCGCTGTGGTACTTTTGAATTTAATATCTTTATTATTTTCTCAACAGTTCATATAATATATATATACACACATACCTATACATGTATCCACCAATTACATTACATCTCTTATTAACATATAAAGACAATCATACATTTACATATCATGTAATATACAGACATTTACTTACATACTTCCTTCATACTACATACATTTCATCCACTCTGATACTTCTTATCTCATATCATTTCCTCTGCCCATTTTATTCTTCTAGGTATATATCCCAAGGGGTCCAGATTTCCCTATATTTCTCCCTTTTATCCCTCAGACACACCGTAAGGAACTCCATATTACGTATCTCTGACACTTTCGTTATTAAATCTTTATATGTCGGGGTGTTTCTAGATTTCCAATTTCTTGCTATCATGGTCTTAGCTGCTATTAGGATGTATTGTGACATCTTTTTTAGATTCTTACTAAGGGATCCCACGGAGGCCCCCAGTACATGGGTCTTAATATTCGGCTCTATATTCATTTCTAGAATTTCTTCCATCATTTTATTTACCATTTCCCAAAATTTACCGATGGTTTCGCACGTCCAGAATATGTGTTTGATTGTTCCCTTTTCTTTCCTACACCTTCAGCATGTTTCTGACGTTTGGGGATATATTTTATGGAGTTTATCTGGGGTGTAGTACCACTGGTATATAATTTTATATGCCGTCTCTTTGTGTTGCACACATATTGAGGTTTTATTTGCGTTTCTCTATATATTTTCCCATTCCTCCTCTAGTATTACCTCTCCTATGGCTCGTTCCCCTGTGGTACTATACCGCACCACAGCTGAAACGCTTATCCCAAGTCTTCCTTTCTGTTTCTATGCTCGTAGTCTACTGCTGTCATGAATGGGAATATCCCATTTCCATTGTTATCTGATATCCTGTCTGAACAAAAACCCATCAGATACTTGTATGATCGACTTAAAGCGGTTCTATACTCAAAATAAAAAAAAACACATACATTACATTGACATATTACTTACCTTTCAGCAGTTTACATCTGTTAAAACTGCTGCAAAAAAACTTACCTACCATCCTTACTTCCAGTACTCCACATCCACCTTGGTGGCAAGTGGCATCTTGGCAGCTGCACACTTTTCTCAGTTCATGGGCAGTTATTTTGCGCCTTTTTGCGACCCTGTTGACTATTTTGAATGAAACAATTGATTGTTCGATGATCACGCTTCTGAAGCTTTGCAATTTTAAGAGTGCTGCATCCCTCTGCAAGATATTTCACTATTTTTGACTTTTCTAAGCCTGTCAAGTCCTTCTTTGGACCCATTTTGCCAAAGGAAAGGAATAATATACCTAATATAGGGTGTTGATGTCATTAGACCACACCCCTTCTCATTACAGAGATGCACATCACCTAATATGCTTAATTGGTAGTAGGCTTTCGAGCCTATACAGCTTGGAGTAAGACAACATGCATAAAGAGGATGATGTGGTCAAAATACTCATTTGCCTAATAATTCTGCACTCCCTGTATGGCTATAATATTGGGAGTTGTGTACGGATGAATATAATATGGGGAGCTGTGGATGATACGGGGGAGATGTATGACAGTGATATAAGAAGCTGTGTATATATGACTATAATACGGGGACCTGTGTATATATGACTATCTTACAGGGGAGCTGTGTATATTTAACTATGATATGGGGAGTCTGTGTATATATGACTATCATATGGGTAGCTGTGTATATATGATTATGATATGGAGAGCTGTTTATATATGATTATAATATGGGGACCTGTGTTTATATGACTAACTTACAGAGGAGCTGAGTATACAGTGTCTTGCAAAAGTATTCGGCTTTCCACATTTTGTCACATTGCTAAGTTGTGAGCTGATTGCAAAGCCCCTGAAAACGGTATCATCACCAAAATTTCTGGATATATAGATAAAGATTGTGGAAACATTTGAAAAAAAAAAGTTTTGCTCTAGCAAATGTAGTTTTTGCATACATTAAGTTCAAAATCAAAGTCGAAATTCAGATTTTCGAAATTTTTACTTGACTTTGAGCATTATTTGTGAAAAAACGATTTGTGTTAGAGACATACTTTCTTTTTTGTAGTATACCCCAACCCTTCTGTACATCTCCAGCAAGTTTGGTGATGATACCATGTACAGGGGCTTTGAAATTAACTCGAAATCGTTGAAATTGTAGAATAAAAAAAAAAAAAAATTCGACCATCTGTAATTACAGCCACAAACATGACTCAGTTTTATTGGAATTCCACATGAAAGACCGATACAAAATGGTTATTCAGCCCCCTGAGTCAATACTTTGTAGAACAACCTTTTGCTGCAATTACAGCTGCCAGTCTTTTAGGGTATGTCTATACCAGCTCTGCACATCTAGAGACTGAATTCTTGCCCATTCTTCTTTGCAAAACAGCTCCAGCTCAGTCACATTAGATGGACAGAGTTTGTGAACAGCAGTTTTCAGATCTTGCCACAGATTCTCAATTCGATTTAGATCTGGACTGGGCCATTCTAACACATGGATATGTTTTGTTTTAAACCATTCCATTGTTGCCCTGGCTTTATGTTTAGGGTCGTTGTCCTGCTGGAAGGTGAACCTCCGCCCCAGTCTCAAGTCTTTTGCAGACTCCAAGAGGTTTTCTTCCAAGATTGCCCTGTATTTGGCTCCATCCATCTTTCCATCAACTCTGACCAGCCTACCTGTCCCTGCTGAAGAGACGCACCCCCAGAGCATGATGCTGCCACCACCATATTTCACAGTGGGGATGGTGTGTTCAGAGCGATATGCAGTGTTAGTTTTCCGCCACACATAGTGTTTTGCATTTTGGCCAAAAAGTTAAATTTTGGTCTCATCTGACCAGAGCACCTTCTTCCACATGTTTGCTGTGTCCCCCACATGGCTTGTGGCAAACTGCAAACGGGACTTCTTATGCTTTTCTGTTAACAATGGCTTTCTTCTTGTCACTCTTCTATAAAGGCCAACTTTGTGCAGTGCACGACTAATAGTTGTCCTTTGGACAGATTCCCCCACCTGAGCTGTAGATCTCTGCAGCTCGTCCAGAGTCACCATGGGCCTCTTGACTGCATTTCTGATCAGCGCTCTCCTTGTTCGGCCTGTGAGTTTAGGTGGGTGGCTTTGTCTTGGTAGGTTTACAGTTGTGCCATACTCCTTCCATTTCGGAATGATCGCTTGAACCATTGGGATGTTCAAGCTTTGGAAATCTTTTGTAGCCTAGCCGGCTTTACATTTCTCAATAACTTATCCCTGAACTTTCTGGGGTTGTTTCCTTAGACTTCATGGTGTTTTGTGCTTCCAATAATTCTCTTAGACAACCTGCGAGGGCCGCACAGAGCAGCTGTATTTGTACTGACATTAGATTACACCCACAGGCTGCACCTCTATTATCATCAGGCAATGTCTATTGGCAACTGACTGCACTCAGACCAATGGGGCGAATAATTACAAGCCCAACACCCACTTTGCAGTTATTTATTTGTAAGAAATGTTGGAATCATGTATGGTTTTCCCTTCCAATTCTCATGTGTCCACCACTTTGTATTGGTCTTCCGGGAATTCCAAATAAAATTGGAAATTGATTCATTTTTGTGCTGTAATGTGACAAATTGTGGAAAGTTTTCAATACTTTGCACCACTGTAATATGACTATGATATGGGGAGCTGTGTATATATGACTATGATACGGGGAGATGTGTATATAAGATTATGATCATAGTCATACATACACAGCTCCTCCATAACATAGTCATATATACACAGCTCCCCATATCATAGTCATATACACACAGCTCTCCATATCATAGTCCTATATACACAGCTTCCCGTATCATAGTCACATATACACAGCTTCCCGTATCATAGTCACATATACTCTGTGTGTATATGACTATGATATGGGGAGCTGTGTATATATGACTATCATATGGGGATGCTGTGTATGTATGGCTATGATATTGGGAGCTATGTATGTATGTATGACTTTTACATGGGGAGCTGTGTATATGACTATGATACAGGGAGATGTGCATATATGACTATAATACAGTGGAGCTGTGTATATATGACTTTGATATGGGGAGCTGTGTACATATGACTATGATATGGGGAGCTGTGTATATATGACTATGTTACAGGGGTGCTGTGCATATACGACTATGATATGGGGAGCTGTGTACATATGACTATGATACAGGAGAGTTTTGTATGTATGACTATGATATCGGTAGTTGTGTATGTATGACTATGATATGGGGAGCTGTGTATATATGACTATTATACAGGAGAGCTGTGTGTATTTGACTATATATATAAACAGCTCCCCATATCATAATCATACATACACAGCTCCCCCTATCATAGTCATATATCCACAGCTCCTCCATAACATAGTCATATATACACAGCTCCCCATATTATAGTCATATACACACAGCTCTCCATATCATAGTCATATATACACAGTTTCCCATATCATAGTCACATATACACAGCTCCCCTTATCATAGTCATTTACACACAGTTCCCTGAATCATAGTCATATATACACAGCTCCCCATATCATAGTCTGTGTGTATATGACTATGATATGGGGGAGCTTTGTATGTATGACTACGATTTTGGGAGCTATATATGTATGTATGTATGTATGACTATTATATGGGGAGCTGTGTATACAGGGAGTGCAGAATTATTAGGCAAATGAGTATTTTGACCACATCATCCT
>CM070033.1:96848413-96886931 GCA_036250615.1 Ptychadena robeensis
TTCAATAATAAAATGATTCCTCAAAAATACCACTTTCCTAATAATTCTGCACTCCCTGTAGATGACTATGATATTGGGAGATGTGTATATATGAATATGATACAGGGTAGCTGTGTATATATGACTATGATACAGGGGAGTAGTGTTGGGCTTGAATATTCAAATTGTGAATAGCGTCTATTTGAGAATCCCCAATTTCGAATATTATCGTGATATTGTGTATTGGGAAGCTTATGGCCATGGATTGTGGATTAATATACATGTGACCATTCATTTTGAAGGTAACTATGCGATTATAATTTTGCAATACATGGTCATACACTTGAATATTCTCAATATCGGATATTAGTAGATTTATTCACGAAATATTGGATATTGCCTATGCCGCTCATCACTACAATGGAGCTGTGTGTGTATATATATATATATAGTGGGGAGGACAGTGAGAAAGATTGCATGCTACATATGGGGTGCGTACTACACACATCTCCTGGTACTCACCTGACTTACTGACTAAAAAAGTTCACCCTGTGTGTATATATATAAATATATATATATACTTATCTGGTTAATGCCAATAACAGTTTTTACAATAAAATATGTTTAAGCACAATACCGCTGCTAATTGCAGAGATTATTAATATCTGCATTTACAAGATGGAACTCTGAAACTTATATTGACTATAATGATTTCATAGACAGGATAAAGAAAAATATATCAGCTGACTATAGATGGGTATAAACTGTTTGTTTTTTTCCTGTTTGACTGACTTAATCTCCAAGGCGCTATGACCTTAGACGATGCCCGATCAACCATTCTGCATCATTGCAGATCTCTTCCAGGGCCTTGGAGGGGCGTCTCTTTGATGGCGCAGATGTGCAGACTGGAGGGCTGGGAAGCACGGCAGAGTACGGCTGTACGGTCATAAAATATGGTGCAAAATGGCCGTAACACCAGGGAGGTTAAAAAAAACTATAGTTTTAGGTAGATCATTTTAAAAATCAATTCCTTTTTAGCTGAATCAATCGACCAAAAGTAATCCAAATCTAACAAAAATGGATCGAGCAGTGATCGGACATGTTGGTAAATTTCAGTAGATCTTACCAGTATCTGATGATTTTTCTTGGTATTTTGATCATTTTGTACCCGATCTTTCTATGAACACAGAACAAATGAAAGGAATCAATTGGTTGGGAATCGATAACATTATGGTTTTTTTCAAATCATAATTTTAAAATAATCATTTTAAAATAAATTGTTGATCGAATGGAAAACCGTGCCGTGTAAAGCTTCATTTTAAAGGCACTAAATTGTTAGCGATTCTCACTTTCACAGCCAGCATGTCTATAGATAGCTAATATTAGTTTTCTGGGGTTAGAGAGTAGTTAAAGTTATTTTTTTTTGCTGTCAGCATGGATGACTGTACTTTGCACTTTTCCTTATAAAAGTCTTACTAAATAAAGCCCCCCATACACGTTCTGATTATTCTCCCGACCGATTTTTCGTCCAATCCTGTCACCCGATTTCCACCTAAAATGTTATGGTCGGTCGGTCGGCTGGCATGAAAAATCGGAATTCGAATTATCACCGATCCATCAGCCCGACCCTATTTATTAACAGCAGATCGACAAAAAATTTACGGACAGGTCCGAAGCGGCCCCGACCGATTTTTCAGCCGATTTTGAGAAATCGGGATCGGTCGGGTACATAATTCCGATTCCGATTAATCTCCCGATCGATTAATCTCCCGACCACATTGGTCGGTCGGGCAAAATTCGTACGAAAAATCGGAACGTGTATGGGGGGCTTAAGTCATTGTATTCTAATTGTCTGCCTATATGTGCACATACAGAAAACCACCAGAGGGCGCAGTTGTGCCATCAAATTCAAACTGTGCGACATTATATATTTTTGAAGGTTCCAGATGATAAGAATGACTACTATATTGTTGGAGTGGTGTGAGTACCGTCCTGTGTTTGACGTCTATTACATAAAAATTATTTGAAAAAAAAAAAAGAATGACTACTATAGTCAGAATTTGTTCACAGACTTAAAATGTAGTTACCCATCTATTTTTGGATCAATGCTGTACAAAATTATTACTTAAATGTAATTTTCTGTGGCCAGCTGCCTGCAAAATGACAAAATTTGCTCAGACGCAGTATCCCACTACTGTACTATACACAATGATGTTGTTGTCTAGTTTAAGAAATAGAACCATTATGCTGGTGTCACTCATGCCCTTAATGGGAGTAAAAGGAGACTGCACTCCATAGACAGAACAAGTAGCACATTTTACAATATCTTAATGGATGAAATTTTGTTTCCATCACTGTGGACAACAGCTGACTTCTTTTCATGGTCACAACCTTAGTATTGACCTAAAAGTTTGTGCAGAAGGCCCATGCAGAAGGCCCACTTGAAGACAGGAAACAGCAGACTAGATAATATACATTACAACCCAGAATGTAAAAGGTCGTTGTTAATGAGGCTGGAATATTTGACATTGACAATGAATGTACACTCACATACAGCATCTGTCACTATAGTGTATACTGCAGTACAATGGTGTATTGATGTACATCATTTTAAATCCAACTTTAATGTTTTATGTATATCATCTGTTATTGATTTTTTTTCCAAACCGGGTGGTGAGGTCACAACCCTGTAGCACTATACCTCTATATTACTGTCTGTACTTTTGAATAACATTTAAAAGGCTTGGAGTCAGTTTTTAGTCATAAATACTTGCTGGAATAGAGTCCAGTCCAAGGTTTTATTAATACGCAAATACAAATCTGCAGTTCTCTGGCTGATATAAGCCTTTTATATTGAATACACAGGAACCTGATTCAATTTGTTTTCCAGCCATGTGTTACTAACAAAGGTTCCAAATAATGCAGATTTTTTTAATGTGTTTTTGTTAATTTAAAATTGGATTTGATACAGCTTTTGGTATCCAATTTAAAATAAAAAGACAACACTTACAAGTAAATACATTGTTACAGATTTAAAAATGAGCATTTATCTCTGCGAGTGGTTTGCCGTTAGTTTAAGGCGTGCTACCTAGATGGTATAGCATTTGAATAGCAAAAATGCACATGAAAAGGTATGGCTTTTCTGTGTCCAGCTTATGAGTCCATTGATATTCAATGGAAGCATCACTTGCAATCCCCCACGTCACTGCAAGTACCACGCTGCACCCCAAACAAAACAGTGCAAAGGTGGACACTGAATGTTAGGTGTCCTGTCTGGGTCTTTTTCACAGTAGAAACAAGCCATAACACAGAAATCTGTACCTCAGTGAAATGCTTTGGTTAAGAGTAACTTGTTGTAAGAAAATGCTAGTGGCTTAGCTGCCTGGCTCATCACCTGGCTTCAATCCTATCTGACCTACCTGAAAATGTGATTTCACCCTGAAGTCATAATGTACCACTCGGTTGAGGGGTCATGAATTTGTACGAGGGCTGTCAGTCACCTGTCGACCACCCCTATGTTGTCCCTGCAAACATGACATGTTGGAAGCAGTAAACAACTCATTTCTGATCACCCATGTGAATTGACTCCTAATATTACACTTCAGGTTCTGCCATTACTGATTTTCTAAACATTGTAGGTCATAGAAGGTAAATCACGAAATGGAGGGAAGCCCAGAACAGCAGGAACTAGTAGCTTCAGAAGGAAGTCAGGTTACATGTTTCATTAATGGCAGACTACCTGATATATATAGGTGTGCAGATTCCACCCCTTAATATAGTTATTATAATTACCTTTTCTTTTTACCGTGCCAAATTATTATGCAAAGCTTTGCAATAAACATGGGCTGAGGCTATCAAAGCAGCATAAATGACAAGTACACAGTAAAACACAGCGGGAGAAGAGGAGTCTGCACAATTTATATACATTCTGAGAGAGGGGGTTAGAATAGCACACAATGGGTAACGAAATTATGTATATTCCATACACAACCAGAGAAAAGCTTTGAGTAATATCTAGATATATTTGTTCAGGTCTGAAGTACTTAAACAATTCCGTAGAGGAAAAGGCTTGTCACTGCCTCCACTTTTATTGTATCTTTTTCTAATCTAAGTTGTGTTTTATAAAAGTCATAGGAAGGGATTTATGTGAGGGCACTTTATTACCTATTAAGTTCATATTAGTCTAAAGAATCATTCCTGTTTGTAGTATGATTCCTACTCAATTATAGGCTGTCTCGGGCATTTAGTTACATAGATATTTTGCTTTTCTTGTTCTGTACTGCTGGTTAATAATAATTAATTTATACCATGATGTGTTGTAACTGTATTACACTGTATACCATTACAATTATGTAAATCATAAGTTTACAGGCAGGATTTATGATTTCTTATCCATTTTTCAGAGAATAGGAACGATAACACAAATTGTTGTTGATCAAAATTGACATACCCTCGTGATTTTTCCTTAAAACATGCACACAACTTGACACAAAAGGGTTAGAATGGCTAATAGTGGTAACCATCTGTTTGCTTAACTTGTGGGTGTATATTAAACATCAATTACTTTTTGTCACAGGGAAAGCAAAAAGATTGTCAAAGGATCTGCATGCAAAGGTAATTGAACTCCATAAAGCAGGAAAGGGATATAGGAAAATATCAAAAGATAACAGAGGATGCCAGAAAGCAGTGTTCAAACTCTAATTAAGAAGTGGAAGATTAGGGGTTCTGTTGAAACCAAGGTCAGGTAGACCAACTAAACTTTTACCCACAACTGCCAGAACAATTGTTCAGGATACAAGGAAAGCCCAGAAATAACTTTGGGTGAAATATAGGTAAAATGTTGTGTGGCTGTTTTAAGATGCACAGTTAGGAGGCACTTCGAGAAAGATGATCTTCATTGTTGCTAGAGACCTTCTGGCATAAAGTCATTTGGAGTGATGAGACAAAAATTTTACTTTTAGCCAAAACCATAATTCTACACAGTTATCTGACAATAATTGGCTTCAACCAAACAGTAACCATGAGTGAAAGAAAAGTTTTTGTGTTATCATTCACAAAAACGTTTCTTTCTAATAAATTCTAATACATTTCTAATACATTCTGCAAGTGTATGTAAACTTATGACCACAACTGTATATAGAACAGATAATGGAGTGGGGGATTAGGTCAGTCCTAGTAACAAATAGCTTGGTAGGGATTTCCCATGATATTGGAGAAATGTTTATCCTGGACAGGAAGTAAGAGAAAAAAAGTTACAGGGTTTAAATATTTCCTAGGCCAGAATGAACTAAAATGCCCCCCCCCCCCAATAAATACACGTTTGACTGCCATATCTTTGACTTTAACTAGTTTTAACTTTAATAGTTTTAAGTGTCACCAAATCCAGTTACCTGGTGGAGTGGCAAGTCTGCATGGAATTCATAAACGCATTCATAGTAAAATGGGAACAATTTGTAACCCCTGGAGCTGACAGATCTATGTTGCATCAGAAGTGTGATTGTTGCTATATTAAATTACTGTACCATTCTACTACTATAACCCATGCTTGTTATACTTGTCCATATACGGTATGTCTTCACCATGGTTTGTCTTGAATCCCCTCAACAAATGCATGTTGGGTGCTACTGTATGTAGTTAACCTCAGTGTACTCTCCCTGCACTCTTAAGGTGTCCATGCATTTACATATGTGCTAGATCGATGGCCGTTTCAAGTGCCGCGCAAACTCACGGCCATCTATCTGGTGCATTTCCAATGCTGCTATCCCTGTCTTTGAGTGGGATCAATTAATCCTGCTCGAAGACTGGGTTATCAGACATAACTGCGCCTCCAGCTCCTTTGATATCAGGCTCAGCGCAATGACGTTGTCACGCTGAGCTTGAAGGCTGATCCATCTCACGGGCATTGACCCATGTATGGCAGCCTTTAGATGGTCACCTGTGACTTGCTGTGAGACACTAATTAAAAAAATAATAAAATTGCACTATTTTCAGTTTTTAACATAGGTGACTTAATTCAATGTACTAAAAAGAAAGTGAATAAGGAATGTATTGTACAATTTGCCTGTATCGCTATCTTGTATATTGCTTGCCAACTTATATGATATTAACTATATAGCTTAACATAGCTTATATAAATAACCAATATTCTAAATAGGAGCTTAAATCAAACTTACTAGCTTCCTTGTCTTTTAATACTAAGGTGAAAGAGGATCAGGACATATTCCTACAATGTACCTATAACATTGTCCTTATTCAACATATTTCAAAACCAAAGCACTATATCAAAGCACGCATTTCAAAACCAAAGCATGAAATATATATTTTCAAACAAAGGAAGAAAAAACCTACCCAGCCTGCTTCACTACTACATGCATCACTTATATGGCATCATTGGGGGTAACATTTGCTACAAATAAATACTAAAGAGTGGTCACCAAGCTATTTTGGATATTTATATCCTACTGTTACCTCATTTGACTTTATCAGCACCACCATAATAACTGGAATGGCCAAACACAAAACAGGAAGAAAAAGGGGCAATCGTTTTTATACATAAGCCTCTACTTTTTGTTAAGTGCTTAGTGGTATTACAGGCTTCTTTGAATTTTCAACAAAAGTGTAATGTAGTAGTCATGTAGTAGTCAAGTAGTTAGCACTCCTATCCTAGCAATGCCAGGGACCTTGATTCAAATCCTGGTTATATATCTAACTTCTTACCTTTTCTTACATCTCAAAGAATACAAATCCCACATTTAAAGCAACAACCACCTTTTTACGAGACCCCTGGATCAACTGCAATCCAGTGCTCGTTCCCTTTCACAGTAGCTGCGCCACAAATGCTGTTTTCACTGACAACATCCACATGGAAGAGGAGAAAGTCAGTCAGAGGATGCATTCCCCTTCTCTCTCTTAGCAGGATACCCCAGTAAGGAGTGTGCGGGTGGCTCCCCAGCAACACAACCCCTGCTTTGTCAAAAGACCCTTGACTGAGGCCATCCACACTCGAGAAAATGGGGTAGCGCATGGACTTCGTCTAGGAGATGAACCCTTTTGCCATTCCACTTAGGCAGATGAGCCATTGATCCTGTGCGAGGACTAATGGCACATGAAGTCCTGCCACTCCTACAGTGTAGTGCCGTGTAACTAGATGTTGTTGCTTCCTGTAAAAGAAACATGTATTTCCTCTGTTTTAACGCTGAGTAACCAGTAAAGTTTGGGTTGAAATGAGCTTTATCACCATGCTCTTCCTGAGTTCACTACATGACACGTGCTGTTATACTTGACTGTTTAACATTTGTAAATAAGTTGGATAAGTATACCAAATAATTCTGATGTTGGATTGTTCAAACTTATTTGCGGATTGTGGATAGAAGAATGTCTTCATTATTTCTTCTGTAGGTTTATTTTCATCTCTTTTGGGTTGAAACTATGCGTTTAGTGTACTCTCTTCTTTATAATTGTTGTGGCTACATAAAAGGCCAGTTGCATGTCTGTAAAGCTGTGTTCAGATGCTAGAAAATCAGGCAAAGATGTAACGTTTGTACAGCTGTCGAGCAAGTTTATACAAAGATCAGGCAAGCTTGATCGCTCAATGTCTGCTGTATCCTATGCTCCCCCCCCCCCCCCCCCCCCCCCCCCCCCAGAACAAAATGAGCTCTGTTAAGATGGCACTCATTTGTTCCCCAGTCAATGGAAACTATCAAGAAAGACAATTTAACATATATACACAGATTAAATCTTCTTCTGCCATTACTCTTATTCTTTACTGTGAAGTCTTTGTTTTGTAACTTTTCACATGACTAAACAAGAAAATCTATGGGGTAATTTGTTTTCTGTTTGTGTACAGAGAGAGAGACTTCCATACTCTTCCTGTTTTATAATATGAAAAAACTATTCTAAGGAAATATCCCAATAAATACTGTGACAGACTGGTCACTGTGTGAATGGACCATTAGGTGGTGTCCTGGAAGGAGTCTAGAAATTATTTGCACAGCAACATTAGTTTTTTTGTTTTTTGTTACAGGGCTCCCAGACTCTGGGAGAGGAGGGATGGAACTGGGTGGGCCTTCCTATTCCCACAAGTACACTAAAATGGTTAACATCTGTTTGCAGGTGAGTGGAGCTGGGTGTGTCTCCACATAAGGTGCTGAAACCATTGTGTCAGGGCTTCTGAGTGTAGACAGGGGGCCCACAAGGAGTGTGGGGCCCAGGCCTGTGGCTACTGGCGAAGTTGATACAGGGGGCTCACGGAGAGTGTGAGGGCCAGCCTGTGGCTGCTGCGAAGGAAGGAAGGAAGCTTGGCATTTTCAATTGACTTTTGTTTCTTTTGGATATTGACCCCTGTGGGGGTAAGTGCTGTTTTGGACTTTTTTGCTAATAAATACAGGCAGGAGCCGTATGGTGGATTTACCTGTTTTGAGCTAAACCCCCACAATTCCTACTGTGTCCTAAACTATATAAAACCTTTGCATTTACATATACAGTACTTTTATTAGTTAAATATACCATGAAGCTCCTGCACTTAAAATTTTTAAGTTACAATTCCAAAAATATTTATTGAATTTGACAATTATAATGGGTAACACACATTGTCATTCACTCCTTGTGCTAAGCTGCTCCCTCACCCATACATCGTGTTATATATCAATTTTTTTCTTCATAGTTTTTAGTGTTGGAGCAGTGTATCCATGGAGATTCATATCGAGGTGTACATTTCTTTTTGCACTTTTATTAGTGAGGTGATGGAAGACAGTGGATTCCACTCCACTTTAGGGCAGTAACCACATTGTCAAAGGGCCTTAGTCAGGAAGATGACCGAAAATCTGATGGTCAGAGCTTCAGAGATCCTCTGTGGAGAGAGTAGAACCTTCCACATCATCAACCATCTCTGCACCAATCCACCACTCAGGCCTGTATGGTAGAATGGCCAGACAGAAGCAACTCCTTAGTAAAAGGCACATGGCAGCCTCCCTGGAGTGTGCCAAAAGGCACCTGTGCACTGATGCTTTCTATCCAACCTTGAGAGCTTGAGAGGTGCTGCAAGGAAGAATCTGTGAAACTGGCCAAGGATAGGTTTGCCAAGCTTGTGCCATAATATTAAAAAATACTTGAGGCTGTAATTGCCGCAAAAGGCGCATCGACAAAGTATTGAGCAAAGGCTGTGAATATTTATATACATGTGATTTTATTTTTATTACATTAGCCAAAATCTCAAGTAAACTTTTTCCACACTTGTTGTCATTGAGGGGTGTTGAGTGTAGAATTCTGAGTAAACATTTTATTTAATCCATTTTAGAATAAAGCTGAAACATATTAAAGTGTAAAAAATAACTTGCAGTGAATACTTTCCAAATGCACTGTATATAGCTTTACTACTACTCTACGGCATGCTAATAAAGTTTAAAGCTGACATTATTAAAATAGGTAGAGAATGAGGATGTATATTGTGTTTTTGGTACCATGTTTTTACAAAGATAGATATGTCGGGTAAGTGATGTTTTTATAAGAGCACATCTTTTCTTGTTGCTGAAGGCAGTAAAGCTTTCTTGCACAAATACAAAGAGACTTAGACCTAAAACCTAACCATATGGCAACTAATACTATGTGAAGTCATATGTCTGCTTACATTTAGGACATTTCTCAGTATTCGACTACCTTATAATCAACAACAACATTCTGCTTGTTTTTTATCCATAGGGGCACAAATGCCACTTATCAAAGATGGAGAATGAACATGTCAGCTATGATGAAATCAGTGCTTACATGGACTGACAAGGACACCAGGCATGACTAGCTACACAATGATTTACGCAAGTAGAAATATTTGTTTGCCTAACACTTTTGGTTAAAGTAAATTTGTATTTAGATGGAGAATCACTATGTGTATTACTAAAGCTGGCCATACACCATTATATCTCTCTGTCAGATATCCTTTAGATCTACCAAAAACTATGTAGTATAGAGTCCTCTGGGATTAAACACATGTAGACTTGATGGTTTAAAAAGTCTCTCATATTACATGGTTTTGGTACAACAAAAGGAGATCTAAAGGAAATCTGACAGAGAAATCTAAAGGTGTATGGGTGCCCTTAATTAACTGAATTAGAAGACCGAGATTATTAAGATAACTGGCCCCATTAATGGTTTACCTAGGAATTATTAGATTAGTTGATCTAAGGACCCCCCATACATCTTTAGATTTATCTGTAAGATTTCCTTTAGATCTCCTTTTGTTTTACCAAAACCATGTAATATGAGGGACTTTCTAAACCATCAAGTCTACCTGTGTTCAATCGCAGAGGACCTGGCACTACAGTTGTGGGTAGATCTAAAGGTGCATGGCCAGCTTAATACTGGATGGACTGGTGGAAGACTAATAAACTATAGGTAAAGTGGCAATATTGACCCTTCCTTAGAATAGAACCCCAATGCTATAATATATTAAATAATATGCATAAAGAAAGAATTAATAATAATATTCAATGATAAAAAGAATCTAACACTAGACTATACAGACTAATGAAAGCTGACCTATGATTCTTAAAGAATTAATGTACATTAGTGATAACTGCAGTTTTTTTTAAACAGATGTAATACATAGTTTCAGTTCTCTATTCTCTATGTTCTTATTTTTAATAAACACTGTTATTATTTTTTATTATTAATGTTATTATTATTTAACAATAAACACTGAATCTAGAAAAAAACATAAACATGATATACAGGTATTGACCCAGATGTATTTTTCTCTAGCTTTGTCTTACTCCTAACATTCATTGGGTTTGTGGGATTCAGTTACTAGGCGTTTGATGGTTGTAATGAGAGCCTATTGGCTGTCTCCATAGTAACCCCTCTTGGTGCTGAGGAGAGCTCATACTGATATTTGACTGACATTTCTCTTAGCAAATCCTCTGGTTGTATTCTTGCTACAGACCAGTGGTCCCTTCATTCATGATTCCGATGGTGGATCTTACATATAAGAGACTGCGTTACCTTATAACTGTTAATCCAGGATTAACATTTCGCTGTGTCTTTGTCTGATCTTCTTGTCCCCCAGCGATGGACAAAGGTTGTCCTTAGTAACATTGAAAAAAAATGGCTAAAATCAGCAAGGGTTTTTTTTTCTTTCCAAGTATAAAGTATACTCTCTGGAAATAAAAGGGTTAATAGTCTGCAGTGCACAACTGGGGATGAGCTTCCTAGTGTTGATGCTCTATATGGGGGTAACATGCGAGGGCTCAGCATATAGGAGGTTAATCTGCCCATGTAGACGTCACAGTTGGTCTGGGGGGAGGGTGTCTGCTTTTGTGATGTATTTTGCACAGTTAGCAGCTGCAGGACTCCTTGGTACAGAGACATACACATACACACACACAGCCTCAGTGTGCTGCTGACTCTCCTATCCTCACATGCTCCTGCTGCCGGCTGTGGGGTGAGTGCTGTGTGAGCGTGCTGTTAGGAGGCAGCAGGGGACATTGGCCATACTTTGTGAGTGTACTCATCTATATGATCATAAGGCATGCATTGCAAGAAATATTCATATCATTATATGTGCATGTATTTAGAATTTATATCACGTACCATATTTGTAGTATGTCTATCAATGCCAATAAAAGCCCTTGATGCATGCTTTACATATTGCCCTTGCAATGTTGGGTACATAAATAAAAGAACCAGATGAGATGGCGGCTTTCATTTATACATATGACCCTTATAAATATGTTTAATTTTACATTCTGTTTAAGGATAGGCTGGATTCAGTATAACAGATACATTTATGACTACTTGATAAATATACACAGTGCAATGTGATAGACACACACATATATATATATCTGATATACCTTTACTGTATGGTATCACATTGTCAGTAGTAAAGGAAGTGGCATGCGAGCGTGTAGAAAATTTGGTGAATGGTCAGGTTTGCTGCTGGACAAGAAAACCACCACGAAGCGCCTAATACGTCTTTCTCCCCAATTGCAACCCTTTGCTTCTTTTTCTTCCCATCCCTTCTTCTTCCTTTTCCCTCCATTTTTCTCTCCTTCACTTCTCCTGCCGCACTGTGCCTCCCCCTCCTTACAATCTTTGCTCCCTCTAGTGATGCTGGATAATGGATTTGCACTGTGTTAGACACAGCTGATTCAGTGGGAGAGGCAGTAGAGTGGGAAGGTTGGGAGTTGTCTGCGGCTCAGCATCAGCAGTGGTACCCGCACATAGCAGACTGACCATCTAATGGTCAGCATAAGGAATGTTGGAGCCTAAGCCCCTAACAAACCCTTTAAAGCTAAAGCTTATGAAATGTTAAACCCTATTTTTTTTGTTTAAGATAAATAAGGTGATATGAATAGAGCAGATTTATTAAATATTAATAAATGTCAGACATTTAGTGCAATGACGTTGCTTTGAATAAATAAGAAGTGTTACTGCATTTTTTTTAAATAATAATTGTTATTAAAGTAACAAGTTCTCAGTTGGAAGTGTAATTAGCATATACATTCTGTATTTTTTATAAAGAACAATCTCAAAGATAACCCATAGCAACCTTTAGTTGTACACTTGATTGGTTTTGGTATCTTTATGCATGAAATCCAATTATTTAATTGTTTGATATAGGTTATTAAACATCACATCTCTTTGCAACCTGAAAAATAAACCTCTAAATGATTTAATTAGGAAATACTGACATATACATAGCTGTTAAGTCTGTCACTTTTTATTGCATACTGTGTAGCCAAATGCATTTCACCTGGTAGAACAGGATATAGAAATGTCTGTACATTAGAGGGCATTGTTAGCAAATGCTAATTAGTTCAGCAAAACCATTAAATCATATTATAGTGTATGGCATACAAATGAATGCAGTATGAATCATGGGGAGGTTTGCTTAAAAACAAATTGTGAATATTTAATAGGGAATGATCTGTGGTAGTAGTCTTTTTACCTACTGGAGACCCTCCAAATATGTTCTGCAGAGTGTACAGGCATGCAAAGGGGGAAATAAATCTGTCCATTTGTAAATGAACAATCCAACCCTGTTGTGTCACCAGTATCCATGCCCTTATGGCCATATACGTGAAAAGATTTAGGATTCTTAGAATTTCCAAAATGGTGGTATACTGTCACATTTCATCAGTATGATATGCAGGTGAATGATAGAAGAACGTATCTTTTCCTCAAAGCAGTAAATGTCTCCAAATACTGCATGCTGTGCTTGTCATAGCAGTCATAATAGAACAGGAATTTTCTTTCATGCTCTCTGTGCATTTATTGAGCATACTGCCTCCTGTGAACACCAAAATACCTTAGTCAGATGAGCAAAATTGGCATTACTTTTAGGTTAGCTGTGTGTGTAATTTTTATAGATGGCAACCAATGTAAGTATCATTTACATAGATTATATAGCCAAGTGATTCCCAATACATGTTTGGAAGTAACACATAGCATTACATAATACTTTAAAACCCCAGCAAACAAATGCAGCTATTAGTCTGCAATAGTTGGACACTTGACTGTACAACAGAATAACACATTATCAATATATTGCTATATTTGGGTTTATGTTGAGCTCCTGCTACAAAAGATGCTTTTTATGGTTCAGTTTTTAGACTATAAATAACAATGACCTTGAAAATGTTTTGTCAACCTTATCTGTACCTGTTGGTTCTGCAAGAAAGCCAGTGAATTAATACCTTCCTGCGCTTTTTTTTACTGATAATTTAGCATTGTTTCTGGCTTTCGCAGTCAACTTCATAGCAGCGTAACCCATGTTATGGATATGAGAATGGAGGGGGGTTAAAGGCACAACATTGCTTACACAGAGATACAGTGCACTAAGCATACATTATGACATTAGAACAGGAATTGTGTTACTGACAGAATAACCAGGTGAACGTAAAGTAAATAAGCTAAAAAATGTATACAGCCACCACATCTAAAAACTGGTAATGTGTAGTATATTAGATATGCAATACTGTGTGCTCATGTAGGTCATGCTACAGTCTTGAATCCCAGGTGTATGTAAACCCTTTACTTACTTATGCTCCATTTGGCTACCAGAAGAGAATAGAAGAAGAGTTGAGTCAGCTTTAAATCACAACTTGGAGCATGCAGTCAGGAAATATTCATCTTGTACACCATACCAGTATCCACAAAATTGTAAGAGTTGTACAGGCCTCCTGGTTACACTATGTGCATGATTTTAGTACATATACAGTATGTCAGTAGAACCCCACCTATTTTAGCAATGGACCCCTTTTATTGTTATTATTTTTTATTGTTATTTTATTATCGTGAGAATTAGCACATTGCATTGGAATGTTCCATAGCGAGATAGCATTACTACGTCTGGAAAGAAGTCTCTGCAAAAGTATGGAAACATTGTATTGTAATGTGATAACACATAGTTACATAGGGTCCTTCCTTCAAAGTATGTGTGTCACATGTGACAAACCTTTGTTAAGGGGTCCTGTAAAAAAGGGAGATATTGCATTGTAATACAAAGCTACATAGGATCCTTTCTTCTCATGTGGCAAAATTTGGTTAAGGGGTCCTACAAGAAGTGGAAACGTTGCATTGTAATGTGATAATACATACTGTGTTTCCCCCATGATAAGGCACTGTCTTATATTTTTTGAAACGCCAAAAATATGCCCTTGGTCTTATTTTCAGGGGAATGTTTATTCTGATCAATCTGTGCCAATCATTGTCCCCTTTGATCACTCTGTACCAATCATTGTCCCCTTCTGATCACTCTGTGCCATTCATTGTCCCCTTTGATCACTCTTTGCCAATCATTGTCCCCTTCACTGACTCACTTTTTTTGGGTTCTACCGGTACGGCAGGGATCAGCAGCTTGCTTGTCCTTCCTGCACTGCAGCCAGCCCTGACAGAGTCACATGGAGGCACACAGTTACCCATTGTACCACCCAGAATGGGAGATTCGGGCAAGGGCAGGTATCGGAGGGATGGCTTATTTTAATGTTTTGGGCAAAAATCAAGGGGTGGCTTGTTTGATGGGGATGGCTTATCATAGGGGAAAAGGGGTAGCTACATAGGATCCTTTCTTCAAAGTATGTGTGTCACATGCAACAAACCTTGGTTAAGGGTGTCAGTGACTTATAAACAGCAGTTCATAAGTCTTTAGGAACTATCAATTAAACGGTTAAGCTCAAAAGATTTGATTGTTCCTGAGATGAGACAAATAACACCTCGCGAGTAATTTGATCGGTATAATAGTTATATTGTGCAGACAATAAAACAGGCCAAGCAATTATGCAAAATACATATATTTATTTAAAACACACGGAATAATAAAACACAAAAAATCAAAAGAAACTAAATGGATACAATAATGACATGTATGAAACCAGAAAACCACCACGAGGTGTCTCCAACAAACAGAGCACAGTAATATAACACTCAATAATTCGTGCTACGCAAACGGAAACAAACACGCTGGCTATACAGGCTACACACAAACAGAATGATGATGGCTAATTCTTCTACAAAACTATGCCAAGACTCTTAGATAGGAAATAAGTCTCTCCAAACACAAAGTGACATGATACCAATAAGGGAGAAAACGTCCCTACAGAGACTTTACTCTGAACTCATAGATAACACAATCAATTGACAAGGTGCACTGTTATCAAACAATTCGATATCATGAGTTAAACTAGCTCTAAGCTCTGCAAAGAGGCAGACTTCATTAGGTATCACCTCAGTATTTGGTTTGGAGAATAAGATAAAGATTCCTTACCAAGACCTGGGAGGCTTTGTAGAAGAAAGGTTGGTGATGTGAATGGGGGAAGGGATTTCGTCCTCCGTCCTGTATTTCTTTCTCTTTTCTTTCTTTTCTTTGTTCTCCCCCTACTCCTGCCTCGTGCATCACTATAAGTAATCGTTCCTTATCTAAAACACATACCTTCCACTCTCCGAATTCTCCAATTAACTCCGAGTATAAAGGCGTATCTTAGATAAGAAGTGGGCAGACTTTCAAACATACGTCACTATTAACCCCTTGGTGTATCATGTAAAACCGCATGCCATGTGGCGTTTTTGTCACTGGATGGCAGTATTGCCCAATTTATGAATACCTATAAAACGTGATATGACCCCTGACCTTTAGCTCATAAATAGGGGTGCACTTGACATGTTTATGGTCAGAAACCAGACTCCAAAATGAGCTCATCAGACATTTTTACTCAAGGGTGTATTCATACCTCATAGTATAACAATGGATATCCTGTATAATCCATAATTTATGTGACACGTACAGATAAGTCGTACAAGGCCGTGCCAGACATGTGTGAGAGCATGAAGGGGCCTCATGCTTGGACCATACTTGTTTTCACTCAGTGATGACCTTTATACAGACTTACTGAAACAGTGGTACAAAATGGAGTAATGTATAACCATGGCTTTTAACTATACGCCATGGGATATATAATGTTGGTACGTTTAATTTGTTTTATATAAAGATGTTATACCCCTATGAAAACACCTTACAAGGGGTCCTGTAAGAAATGGAGACATTGCATTGTAATTTGATAATAGATAGCTACATAGGATGCTTTCTTCAAAGCATGCATGCCACATGTGTCATACCTTAGCTAAGGGATCCTTTAAGAAATGGAAACTTTACATTGTAATTTAATTATGCAAAGCTACATAGAATCCTTTCTTCAAAGCATACGTGTCACATCTTGGTTAAGGGGTCCAGAAAGGTGTGAAAAAATGCATTGTAATGTGATAATACATAGGATCCTTTATCAAAGCATGTTTGTCACATGTGACATACCTTAGTTTAGGGGTCCTGCAAGATGTGGAGAATTACACTGTGAAGCAATGATTGCTGATATTTTAGTGGACCAAGTGGACTGTTTCTACATAACTATGTTTGTAGGGGTGACACACAGTATTTATTTTGAAGCAAACAAGGGGCTTCTTACCGTACTTTATCAATGTCCTAATATGCTGGTGTTGGGTGCCTGCCCAGTCCAGTTAGGAAAGAATCATCTTTTCCACACCTGGAAGTACTAAATATTTCACTACAATCTTGACAGCCCTATGAAGGTGAGGAGAGGATTTGCAGTTGGAGATCCATTCCATGATATAATTTGTGGGCTTGCGTTCCTTTTCCTTGGGGTAGTGGGAAACCAGTACTTGGTACCAGAATAATGTCTGCAAATGCAGACTCTAGCAGCCATCTTAGAGAATGAAGGTACCGAATATGATATAGAGCGGTATTCATGCAGAAAATAGGATAAAGGTAATGAGAAGAAGGCATGCTACATAAATGGTTTATCCTAATGGTTTTCTACCACACTGGATATATCCTGCAATCAATTAATGTTTCTGCAATTTGAATTTGTGCTATAAAACATTTCTTCTTTATTATACATGCATATTTACAGCTAAATATTTAGGGTCCCTGTTGGCATGCCTTGGGCTGTGTTGATCAACTTGCGTTTGATCCTTCTGAGATAATTCTCAATACGCTGACAGGTACAATTATCCTGCTGTTCAACTGCTTCTGGCCTATGTTTGCCCTAATTTGTGCTTATTTTGCATTGCCATAGACAAGCATTGGTATATTATATGCTTTTAGAAAGATATTCTCCTCAATATTTTTCTTCACAGAATGAATACATAAAAGTATTAATTCCCTTAGAGACTTCAAGGCATCAAGAGCATAAAGGTCACCTGGCGTTTGCAGAAATAAGCTTACACAGTTCCCAACAGGGTCCTGAATAAGAACAACTGTGCCCTGTTCATAATTTCTAATTTACTACTGCTCAATTACAAAGTAGCCTTCAGAGCATGTCTTACCATAACTACTAAATTCAAAAGAATGCAGATTATAGGAGTATCAGAAGCTAGCAGGGATCATGCAAACGTAAAATCAGCCAATCCAAAGAAGAAAAACATCAGACTTTAAGTAACCTTTGACATCCTGATTTATCTGAAGTGTTACATAGTGATAAAATAAATAAAGTTAACTGAAGTTTATAGAAGCATAAATTTATATTTAAATTCATTCATCTAGGAAGCATGTCAGGAGACAGAATGTTAGATTGGGCTCATGTCTGGATCCTTTGGATTGTGAAGGACACTGGCAGCAGCCATTCCTTAACTTTACATCTGTAATGTGCTTACAATTACAAATAGCAAAGGTTGCTATTGCAATGCTGCTAGTACATAATATTCATATATGGATACATTATCACAGAATTCATAATAGGAAAACCTAATGTAGATGTGTTATCCAACGTGTAATCCAGTAAAACAATGCTTATAATTATCAATCTCTAAACATGAGCAATAACTGCATTACAATGTGATATACATCCCTATAGTATATAGTCTGTCAATAAACATTCCTGTGGGCATATGTAGTTTTTTTACTTTACCCATGCACACTGGTTTGGTTTTGCTGGCAGAAGAAATTACAAGAAATATATTACAAGTAATATGCTTTTCTAGAACAAATGTAGAAGTGAAAAAGGCTAAATGAGGTACTACTTCTTTAAAGAGTATGTCCAAACATTAGCAAAGTTTAACCACTACCCTTCCTGTCCTGGGGGATGTACCAGTATATATTTTCCTTTTATGTTAATACTTCTGCATGGAGAAACTCCTTTTATTTCATTCCTATAATGTCATCACCAGGGTTGTGCTATTCTTGCAGCAACAGCTACTGGTAGCTAAGTATCTGCTGCTGTATTTGCCCCGTAACTATATCTGTACACATATAAGGGGCTATTGGGATTCAAGTAATAATTATCATTGTTTCACTGGGAACCAAATTAATGCATATGCTACAGATGTTTAGCATAGGTTATGTCTATTGGCTAACATACAGGACAATCCTTAACTTTTTGGTCATGTTGACTTTTTAAATAATTTCGTTCAAAGTTCTGGCGCTTAAAAAATACTGCTTGCCTGGTTGGTGTTCTGGCTTTAAAACCTTTTGAAACACTGAACCAGAATGCATATGCAGCTCAGATGTTTTGCTTATGGCAGAACAACCCTTAGGTAAAACAAAGACCTGTAAGTCAAGAAAAGTAACTCATTGTACAGAATATATCAATTGAAACCTTAACTGAAATAGTTGCTGTTCACATGGCCTACAACCGTAAAAAGGTTTGACATAAATACACACCGTACCACTCTGTGGCAGGTTTTACCAGTCTTGAAAACCGTTGTGTATCTCTTTTGAAACCATTTGGTAGTTTAAAATTTTTTAAGTTATAAACCCCGTCATTGGCTAAAAGAAATGTGTGGATGATGAGAAGAAGAAAGCTCCCTCGCCATTACATTTCATGTGGCAATATCTGCAACCATAGACTAGGCCAAGCAGGTAATAGGTGCTTACTCTGTGCAAAAGCTTCCTAAGAAGTCTATAGAAAATAATGAAAAAGCCCTGTTCACTCTTTGGGTACATTTAGCAATTTAGTACCTTTAGTGACCATCCAGAAATGGACAGGATGCTTAGTAATTGCCCTATGGTTGTATGTACATTACATTTCCCAGTACCTGTTACTTGGTGTGCAAAATAAAATAAAGTGTCCCAGGGGTGGGAATCCAAATATAGAGTCAGGTTCTCACGGTCAGCAATACAGGATTAAAGCATCATCTTCTTATGAAAGCCAACACGCATATGACTAAAAGACTTGTGAAATATAGAAATTATATTCTTAAATTAATATTCCATAATTTGCAAGCATTGTACGTGGTGAATGTTGGTTTAAAAATAAAAAAATAGTGTATTTCCAAAATCAAAGCTATGCTGTTAAGAAATCATGATGTTCTGTAGATCTCACTCCGAACCCACCTACATTCTACACCTGAGGCTACATAGGTTATATTTTAAAAAAATACCTTCGGCAATCACTTTTTAAGATGTATTTTTTAATATTTTGCATAAATTAGGGAAACTTCCTGTCTGTTTGCCAGATTTGTTTTTGCCACCTGTGCCACATTGGGGAGATTTTCCCTTGTGTTGTCCTCTGTAGACTGAGTAGAAAGTGACAGGATGTCTTGCCAGATGATTTCGGTTCTGATAACAAACTTTGGGTATACGCTTACTTTTATTTCCGGTGACATTACTTTTAGGACACATTGAAAAGTAGTCTATTTTAGCTAATATTGGCAAGTACTATTGTATTAAGGTTTGTGAAGATCAGTGTGTTATAATGACCTTTTTATACTCTTCTGTGTGTTTATCATTGAGATCTATTGCAAAACTTTGTTTTGGAATAGGCATAGTTAAAGTAGTTCTGAGTGATACTGGTAAATTCCATTAATTTAAATGACTGACTTTGGGTCCTTTATTTGCAGTTTTCTGTGCAGATGAAGTTACTCCAGGTGACTGCTCTCCAGCTTCTGGCAATAGAGCTGTAATTGGTGAGAAAGGGATGGAATTCATGAGAAAATAAGACACTGGCTCATTGGAAACATGTCATTCCATTAACCCTGGCATAACTTTAAGCTTCATCACATACTGAGATCAGTGGGTATATGTTCCTTGCAATTATTCTTAAATTACAGTATCATTATTTAAATTAACATTATGAGTACTGATGGTGGAAGAGATGTATATCTTTTTCTGTGTGAAGTGGTCACCTTACATTATGGTTATTATAACCCAAAGCAAATACTAAAACCAGTTGTCTCAAAAGTATCTGTAGTGTTGAATTCACTGGACTTGCTGTGTTTTGTTTCTTGAAGACGTTTTGCTAGTCATCCGACTGGCTCTCTCAATTCAGAGTGACTGTACACGAAAATCTTACTGGGCATATATACTCTGCATATATACTCTGGTTACAGATATACAATGACCTGGATAAATGAGGACCTTCACAGACAAGTCACAAAAGTAAATTTTGCCTTGGCCAACATCCTTTCTTATCCATCTAGATCAGTGGTTCTTAACCTATTTCACAGGGGATGCCAGGGTGGGAAGTTAGGAGGGATGGCACGACATCACTTCCATTGTGGTGTTTTGATCGTGGAAATGACACTCCACATTGGCACTTCCGCGTTCTAAATACAGCAAGTGACACTTCGCAAGTGACTTCTGGTGTCGTGGATCTAAAAAGGTTGAATACCACTGATCTAGATAATAGTTTTCTCTAAGTTCTTATTGATCAAACATGCTAAGCCAACCATGTTACCGATGCCAGTCCTTCTGGGGTTATACAGTTTATTAGCCATGTTACTAAAGAGAAGGTCTTTTGTCAGTTAAGTAACCTTATTTATATACAGCACACTTTTCGATCTATGGAATAGAATGGATTTTTGATCCGGTTTAGCTGTGCATGCATAAATAGTGACCATTTCTAAATAAAAGGTCTTTGAGCTTTTTTTTCCTCTATGAAACACTTTAGGAGGTATTGTGAATGCAGTTCCTAAAATGGGCACAAAGGGCTAGTCACTAGTATTTCTTGTACTCTATACAGTTGATATTACTAACTTTGTACGCCTTGTTGTTTGCTGTGTTTTTGTGCATAGGTGGCCATCTCACTAGAGAAGCAGGGCTACAACCTTGCATGCCTGTGTTCAAGAAGCAGCAGAAATCACATACCCATGTAGTAAATACAGCAAAAGCAGTACAATTCTTCAGATACAATTTCCTGCCCCGCAAGCCTTCAATAAGCACCAATAGTGACATAGTCAAATTTAACTTAAAATATCGTGAGACTACTGTTTGGAAAAAAAGTACTGTACCTTAGACTACATCCTTAGACTACCTTAGACTTATCTACCAGTCCAATTATTCCGTTATGAGGCTACAGAACAAGGGGCCTATGGAAACTAAAATACTAGTTTTATTGAGGGTGCTGCTTAGGCACCCCAAAGTTAAGTCCACTTCTTTTGACTTTAGGTCCTTAAAAAAAGACCTTTATCAAAAAATAGTAAAACAGTTGAAAGGCATACTATGAACTACATATTCTCTGCTTTTTTTGGAAAAACAATTGTGAAAGCATTTTCAAGCCTTGCAAAGAGCCTTGGGCCACACACGGTCTCTTAAAAAGGTGTATGTATATCAGCACAGATATGCACAATGAGCCCGATTACTGTCTCTTACACAGGAAGTGTGAGGACTACAAACTGACTAGCAGCTTCCTTCTGCTGCTCAGAAATAGACAAAAACAGAAGTGGTAACACAAAAAGCTGCATTTCCGTGAACAAAGTATAAGAGAATCCTACGCCTGCAGAAACATGTAAGATTTGGGGCTAAATACTTTACATGTATGTTTATTTTACAGGACAACAGGCACCTTCTTCTCTCCAAATACCTGTGAAGTTAAAAGTCTGTGTACAACTTATGTCTGCATAGGTTTGGTTGTGCTAATGCTGTATTTTTTGCTTTTTTTTTAGGTTGACGGGTCATGGGAAATCTTATTAAGGTTTTGGGAAAAGATTTAGAAAATTGTCCACATTTTTTCCTGGATTTCGAAAGTAAGTTTGATGTTTGTTGACTTATATAAGTATTTCAAGGTGACTGGTGAAAAAACTTGGTATGGGGAAGCAAACTGCCTATTGCAGTGGTATGACAAAGGCCTCCAAACAAGCAATCTCTTTAAATGTAATACAAACTTGTTTTTTTACATCCACCTGCAAAGCTAAGAAAACCATGTAAAGTGTAATAGTATGATGTATGAATTTTTATGTATACTGACAGAAGTAGGAACAAATGGAGTGTGAATGAAAGGAATAGAGTGTGCGAAGAAAAGGGAGAGCCTGAAGGAAATCGTAGATGATGATGCTAACTGAGATCAAGCATAAAATGTGCAGCAGTCTTCAGCACTGTCTAACACAAATGCAGTTACAAAAGACGAGGCTTATCCTCATGAAAGAATGCCACAGTTCTGGTTTTGTATCTGTTTTTCTTTCATTTTGCTGTTTTCATTAAAAGGATTTGTTGGCATTGTGTAATACAATTGGTAATTGGGCATCATTATAAGGAAAGCTTGTATTGTATAACATGTCTTCTCTGCCCGTGGATCACTCTTAGAATCATGATATGCTAAGTAGTCATAGCCCACTGCATAGGCAGATGGATGGTGCAGTATGGTATGATGACGTTAACAAGGCTAGTGTGGTAAAGCATTATACCTGACGTATACCTGACTGCAGATGAGGCCATAAAGCATGGCGATCTTTCTAGTAGCCTGGGATTTAATGTGAAAATGCTTTTGTACTGTCCTTAAACCCAACATGGTGGCTGCAATGCTGAATAGTGGTGTATGCCATAGCCACCCTTTTATTGATTGAGGACAATGAGTCTGATAAGCTTGCGGGTAATCACAAAATATTAACTTGCATAAAAATATTAACAAAACCTTGAGCCAATAATGTTCCTAGTTGCAAAGAGTAATGTAATTCCAAAATTAAGTACAACACTGTAGATAAATATATATGCTTCTCAACAAGCTGCTCAATTTTATATTTCAAATATGTTAAGCAATGATCACCCTCTAAAACTGTCCCATTCATAAAGGGTTATTTATATCTATGATGGACATCTTTTTTGGGTACCTACCGTATATACTTGTGTATACGGCACACTGTCTTCTGGTGGCCGGTTACTGTTACTGGTGTTACTTATGGAAAATAAGTTTTCATTTCATCATGTATAAAAAAAGACTTTTAAATGAAAACTTATTTTCATGTTTGAACATATGACTCTCCTTGAAAACCCATCCTGTAATAACAATAAACCTGTGTTCTCTTAACTTTATTGAGCTTGTGGCACTAAGATTAACCCTATTTGATTCATTCCTAGGGGCAAGGGGTCTTTCTCTATATTTTTCACACCATCTAACTTTGCTTTTGCCACCCCTGGCTTATACTCAAGTCAATAAGTTTTTAGACATAATCAGTCCCAGTGACATCACCCATGCATGTTTGTGTTTTTAACCAACGTGTGATGATAAGTTGATAAAGGTGCAGGGCCAGGGATTGTGAGTCTGGTAAGAAGGGCTATATTATGCTATTTGGCCAACAGACAGGAAATGTGATTTGTGGCTTGTGTTTAGAAGTAATAATAGATCATTTATTGCACGCCCCACTTTTCTATTGGATGGCAGCAAAAGAAGTGGTAGAGGTGGTTTTGTACCATTTTTCACCAGACTATTTTAATGTAGCCATTGCTGATATATACCATTTGTATACATTCTTACTGTGTCCAAGTGCCACCTAAACAAACTCTTCAGTGTGTTCTTGCTCAGTGTATGTTATTGTAAAACTCTATCACTCTCATTGTTTAGTTGTAAACAATGAAACATCAGGTCTGTCTGTATGGCTGTTGCTGTTATTTTATGCCAGTGGCACTAAGTTTGAGTTTATGATTTCCATTAAAGACATTCCTCTTTCTATTCAATAGATTGATGTATTCTATATTTGAAAACAGTTAAATATAAAAGTGGTGGTAGGGGTGTTTCTCTATGCCTTTCATTTTTTCTTTTCTTTCTCTGGTCTGCTCTCCACAATAAATGAAACCATATATACATAGCTGTCACTATCAGTGGCCAGGAATATGTGATGTCACTTCCGGTTTCGGACAGAATCTTCTGCGTTCCAGATGCCGGAAGTGACGTCATTGACGGGAGATTAAAGTCCCCTTGCTCCTATTCAGTTCCTGCCTGACTTAAGGCTGCCATACACGGCACGGATTCGTGCCGGATTCCAGCGCGATGGATTCCGGGCGCGTGCACGCGGATCCATCGTGCCGGAATCCTCTGCAGCCCACCTTGCCCGTCCGACCGCATCCGATGGATCGGGGGCACAGAATCGGATCCGAGGAAGAACCAACCTGTTGGTCTTTTCGGGTCCGATTCTGCTCTGATCAGGGGGCGTTGCGGTCAGGGAGCCGATCCATCGGACACGGATCCGGCCGTGCAAGGTGGGCTGCCACGATCGGATTCCCTAATTGGCTGATCGTTCTCACCTGTGGATGCCGGCGGAATCGCCGGAATCCATCGGTGCTGAATCGATCAGCCAGGGAATCCGTGCAGTGTATGGCTAGCTTTAGAAGGGAGATTGTCCTACCTCTGCCCTATTTCAAAATCCCAGGAAAAAGCAAGGATTTTGTACAATCGGGATTTGGCCAGCAAAGTCACATAAAAAACGTGACTTTCCCAGCCAAAACAGAAGGGTGACAGGTATGTTTATATTGCCATGATCTATAAAAGTTGAGAGAACATATGGTTAATGTATAGTATGGGTATTGAATGCCTGTTTAGCTGTTCAGTCTTCAGACACTTAGTAATCTGACTACCGCATTCTATTTAATAACTCCACTCAGTCTGATTGACTAGAATTCATGTATCCTAACAAACAAGGGTGAGTTACAAAGCCTCAAAAGGTGTCTAAGCAGACATTATATCATACTGTACGCATTGGGAAACACTAAGTGGACTTTTTAGATTTAATTTGGTGTGGCCACTCTTGTATCAACTATGAAAAGCTGGGAAGTGATCTACGGCTTAGCTGTTGCACCATCTGACTTTTGCTAGCATACTCGCTGTCCTAGCTTTGTGAATCAATTGACCCTTCAGCTACAGAAATCCTGTCTTGACCTATCACATTTTCACTTTTGGTTATGCAATTATATAAAATATGCAAATGTAGTATGATTCATGTATTTTGAAAGTCCATAATCTGCATACTGGTTTACTTATTGCATTTCTTCAATTTGGTGGTTTGTATGAGTGAACACACTGAACTCATCTAAAGTCATTTATAATAAGCTTTTAAAGCCATGCCTAGTTTACTAACTCATGACAAAGTTATAGTATAGACATTTAAAGAGAAATTGTAGATTTTAAATGTGCGCCAATTAGTTCATGAAAAATGAGATTAAAAAGAAGAAGTAGCAGTATTTTGAGTTTCAAAGCCCCATTCTTGAATAGGAAATCTGGACGATTGTGACTCATCAGTCTGAAATGTTTCACATTTAAAAAAGATTGGAGCCGATGGGACTTGGACGAGATCAAATGTTTTAAATTGCTGCATCTCTGAACTTAGAATAGAGATGGGACCACAAAATAGGGATTCTAACAAATTACTAATCCAAAATTGAAATAAAAAGCTTTAAACATACATTAAACCTGCTTAACATGATCCTCATACAGTGCATTTAGTGTAACCACAAGACATCTCATACAAAAGTGTCAGGGCCTTTTCACATTATATTTTCAAACAACATTTTGCGTTAACTATGCGTTTACTATGGAAACCTGTATACCTTTTTTTACACTGTGCGGCATTGCTGTTTTACCTTATGCAAACGCCCTGCAGCACGTATTTTCATTTTGCAGTAGAAGTGTCTTCACTAGTATGGGTGACCTAGCCAGTGACGTTTCTCCCACTAGGCGAAGTATGCTTACGCAGAGGTCTCCTTCGACCACTAGGGTGCCCCAAGCTGTGTCGAAATGTGCTTCTCCCTGTAGAATGACCACAGATTTGGATCCTGGTGTACTAGAGAGCCCAAATTTTGCATGGTTTTAGCCGAAGACAATCCTACCAAATTGGGGGTCAAGCGCCCCTGGTTCCGGAGAGATGGGCATGGAGGAAAGATCTTGACCTAAATGTGGGCCAAGATTGGGGCAAATCATCCCACTGGAATGCCTTGGTGTAACAGTTCAAAGTTGGGAAAGCCACAAGGTGCGCAAGGTCTGCCCCTGGCCTAGTCCCCATTAAAGCCTATGGGTAAAGGTTTGGGATCTCTAGCCCCCATGGTTCTGGAGAACCACCACCCCAAAAATGTTCACTTTTTTCCACATAGATGAATGGGGTTAAAAATTGCACTTTTAAAGCCCCCAATTTTAGCCCCATTGGTTTACGAACCTGATGGGCTAGAGAGACCCCAAGTTTGGCATGGTTGTAGCCAAAGACTATGACTTCAGTCCTTCCACATTGCGGGTCTCTAGTTCCCTTGGGTTCGGAGAACTGTGACCTCAAATTGGGTCACTTTTTCCCATAGAGATGAATGGATGGGGAGTAATAAATGGCGAGTTAGCAGTAAACCTAACTTTGAGTTCCAAGATAAAAACGTTCAGGGAGGATTTAAATCATCCCTTCCTTCCAGAACCACCTTGGAACCAGGTCCTGGCACCTCAGGAACTGGGCTTGAAGTGCTCTCAAAGTCAGGCAGATTTTGCTCCATGACCCATTGATCAAAAACAATGAAGTTAGTCCCAAGCCTCCCTACAAATGTGCTTAGTTTGGTATTTTTGGCCCCTTAGGTTCGGGAGCAAAGTGGGCCCATTTTTCTATAGAAATGCATTGGTAACGTTACTCGATTTTGGGCCCTTAACTCGGTGGACCTGGGCTACATCCAGCACAAAAAGTCTGCACTTTTGGGAACCTGACTTTGGGCCTCTGTAACTTCCGAACTTGGGGGGACTATGACCACCAGACCTGGTGGGTAACTAGAACAATATGAGGGATACATGCATGCCAAATTTTACATTTCTAGCTCCAAAGGAGCAAATGATTTCCGTACAAACTTGCCTACTTTACTCATAGGCTTTAATGGGGACTATTGCCCAGGGGCAGATATTGCGCACCTAGGCTTTTCAACTTTGAGCTGTTACACCAAGGGACTCCCATGAAACCATTTGCCCCACTCTTGGCCCACATTTAAGTCAAGGTCTTTTCTTCATGCCCAATTCTCCAGAACCAAGGGAGCTGGACCCCCAATTTGGTAGGATTGTAGGGATGGTCTTCGGCTGCAACCATGCCAAATTTGGGGTCTCTTTAACTGATGAGGCTCCAAGTAAGGTCTTTAAATGTGTGGACATTGTGTGCTTACAGGGGGAGCAAATCTTGACAGGGAAGCTGGACTTAGAAAGTTGTGTGCTCGTCCTGCTAGTCATTGTGTGCTTACAGGAGGAGCACCTCTCCATGGGGGAGCTCCAATTGACAGCCCCCTCCCGCATTTTAAGAATCCTGGAAATCTCCCGTAAGCTGTAGATGCTACTCAGTTCAGGGGAGATTGTCCAGCTGCTAGGCTGGAGTCAGACTGTCAGCAGAGCCAGAGAGAGGGGAGAAGAGAACTGCAGCCAATTGGCTCTGTGAGCCGCCAGTTCTCTTTCTACTTCTGTGGCATGTTTACAGTTCCCATACCCTTCCCTAGCACTGCCAGCCAATCGGAAGGCTGATGGAGGGACAAGCATGAAGCAGGACTGAGAGAAATGTGGAAGTAGCTTCAGAAAGTAGACTTATTGAATTATTGTGTGTGTATAAAAGAAGAGTGTGTGTTTATGTATATGTTTATGTTTATGTATGTGTGTGTGTGTGTAAGGCAGAATGTGTGTGCGTGTAAGGCAGAAAATTAAGAAGGCATGCTGGGCAGTGTACTTCTTCACCAACTGGCAGAATGTACCATATTTTTCAGACTATAAGACGGGAAAGTGCCTGCGTCTTATGGAGATTAGCTGTGGAGCTGAAGGAGCTGTCAGATGAGAGATGCGGCTGGTGTCCGGATCTCCCATCTGAACTGTATTATTGCTTATGCAGGCAGAGCCCTGCTGGTATAAGCAATGAAGAGAGAGATAGATGAAGACCGATCTATCCCTCTCTCTGTGTCTGTGAAAACTGCAAGCACTCTGCAGCTAGTTATTCTCCCCCTTTGTGACCCCACAAAGGATTCTGATTAAGACTTCAAATGGTTATTTTTGTTCATTTTACACATCATGGAAGATCATCAAAGGTTTTAAACTCCTTAGCATCAGAGTGTACAAAAAAAGGGTTCCCCAAAAATATCTTGAATAGGGCCCCAAAAAGCTAGATACGGTCCTGGACCTAGCACAGCAGCATGCACTAATGCAATTGTTTATTTACCTGCAAAAGATTGGTTTGCATGTCCATTGCAACATATGTAGTGTGAAAAGACCCTGAAACTTATTTCAGCTGCTTATGAATTTTAACAGTTTCATAATGAGAATTACCCTGTTTCCCCTATGATAAGCCATCTCCATCAAATAAGCCACCCCCCCCCCATTTTTGCCCAAAACGTTAAAATAAGCCACCCCCCGATACCTGCCTTTGCCGAATCTCCCCTTCAGGGTGGTACAATGGGTAACTGTGTGCCTCCGTGGGACTCCGTCAGGGCTGGCTGCAGTGCAGGAAGCACAAGCAAGCTGCTGATCCCTGCCGTAACGGAGTCTGTTACCCAGCTGTACGGGTAGAACCCCAAAAAAGTGAGTCAGTGAGGGGAAAAATGAATGGCACAGAGTGATCAAAGGGGACAATGATTGGCACAGAGTGATCAGAATAAGACATCCCCCTGAAAATAAGACCTAGGGCATAATTTGGCATTTCCAAAAATATAAGATAGTGCCTTGGGAAATATGGACAGTGATCGGGGAAATATGGTAGCTGATTAGGCCATGTTGAAGTCATTCTCTCATTGACCCAGGTTTATATAGCATTTAAAGAGCATTGCTTTTTGGTGACCATATCAATGCTTTTCTATATATTATTTCAACTGATATGTATTAATTGCTTTTCTTTTTTTGCACATGACCAATCTCAGATATTATTACAGCCATAAAAAACGAATGGCTTTGGCAGTCAGTGAGCAGCTCACCACAGTGCCCTTCCCCATACAAACAATGGGTGCCAAGTCAGTCAGTCAGTGATCCCTACTGTCAGATAAACTGTCCACAACAGCCATAGATGTTCATCAATGGTGATAGTATAGATTGTTTGGCTGACCATTATACAGTGTGTGTACAACTACATAACTTCATGCATTTTCTAGAAAAAATTTAAAAGGAAATCTAGAGGAAAAGGAAATTATTGTTTTAGCCTATACCAAGAACAGTAACCAAATCTCACTTCAAATCTTAGATTAGCAACCCAAGACACAGAACCTAAATATACAAAATACAAATTGATACTGCAAGTATGGGAATACCTAGGCACACACATAAAAATGAGCCTGTAGTGCTCATGTAGATGAAATCTCAGACAAACGGTAACATTTTCAGGGTAATGTGGGCATCATTAACATTAACCAAAAAAACCCTTGCTCCAAGATTAGCTTATGTGTTTTATGCTTTAAAGGTGGCACTTTCCCAAGTGATAGCACTTTCCCCCACCCATCATTGCCTCCTTTCTGTCTTTTTTTTCCAGGTATCAGATGGGGAACCTTCTTAAAGTCTTGTCTTATAGCGACCTAGAACAGTGTCCCACATTTTTCCTTGACTTTGAACGTGAGATCACTTTAATTTTTCCATGTTTCTCTTTTGTTTCCATTATACTTTTAAGTTTGTTTTGTTTCATCATTGATTATTACATGTTCTGTAGTTAGTATTCTTCTCATTGAGTTTAGCTCCATAGACATAAGTCTCCTACATTTTTGAATTATGATTTGCAGAGAGCAAGGGTTTTGTGTCAAATCATGTTTAATGAGTCTAAATTGTATAAGGTGGTGGAATAGTTGGTGTTAATTAAAAGGACTATAGTCATTAATTTGTGTGAATAAGTGGCTATACATGAAGAATTCTCAAGAATATTTTTTTTGTGCTACTCATGCTACTCATAAATGCTACTCATAAATACAACTTCAGTCAAGAACTTCAGTAAACACTTTTCTGAGAAAGTAAACTGTTAAAAGGTTTTGACCAGTTATCTACTGTTTCTGCTGATACGGCAGACAATTTATCACAATGGTGCCTTGCTTATGTCTGTGCATGCATTTACAAAGCTGGGTGTTCACATTGGTAAAAAAAAATGTATCTCCTTCAGGAAAACCAATACACAATCCAGTTACTGTTTTGATTCTCAAATTGCTATTGACAATAGATACTGTATGGTCCCCTTTAGTTATACTGGCATAAGAATAAAGAAGCACCTTTAGATACAAGTTAACACAGTCATTATGTTTATCCTTATTCCAGGGTAAATTGTTACCTTCAATACTAAGTTTAGAGTTTTTCATGGTAGTGAATATGTTTTTGACATGAATGTCATGTGGCAAAAATAGGAGGAAGATAGCAGCTGCAATTGTTTGTAAGATATTCCCATTGTTCCATCAGATGTCCATGCCATCCAATCCTAAGAACCTGGGGAATGTGCACACCTATAATTCTAGGTGACGAAAACATTTGTTAGCAGAAGGATTTATCTGGAAATTGAAAAGGATTTGATCTAATGGGATCCTTGATGATGTCAGCCTCCCAAGTATTATCAACTTCATGAACTTTCCTCCATAGTCTCTGATACTGCTCAAATCAATTTTAGAAGTAGGGCATCTACCCAAGAGCCAAATCCCCGGAAAAGAGATGACCTTTGAAGAAAACTTTCATCCTATGAAGACTCAAAGAAAATGCATTTATTGCTCTACACCCTAGGTGCCCAACCTGTGGCACGTGGCACCTTGTGGTGTTATTCAGTGGCCCTCCTTGGTCCTCCACATGCAGCAACCAAAACTATTAATGCATAGGGCATAGCAACTCACCTGTGTAGCGGTCACACGCTTATGTGGCTTTCCTAATTAACTTTGGCGGTCCTACATCAGTAAAAATTTCAATGTTGATCTGGTAAACCAAGTCTACATTTGACCCCTGCACCCAGGGGTGGGAGTGGATGTTGTTGGCTTTTGACTGCCTGACGGGATCTGGTCCACTATCTGCCGAGCCGTGGGGAGGGTCTGGATCGATGTTATGTGCGGCCCTTTAGTGATGCAGAGGGCCGCAATTGTGGCCCTCCATATCAACTACTGGTCTACACCCAACTAGCTGCATTTTGGGGTTCTTATTGTATGTATGCTTCTATTGTCTGTGTTCACACAGAAACTATGTATTTGTGATTGCTAGCTCTGTGGTCATAGGCATGTTCACCTTTTTAAATTGTTTGGGGATTATAGATGCACAGCCAACGGAGGCAGAAACATTAGTGTGGAATCAAGTCAACTCTGTCCTAGAAGAGGCCCAGAGTATCCTGGCTGAACTGCAATCATATCGGGGTGCTGGGCAGGAGATAAGACAGGTAAGCTCAGGCCTGCACAGATGTTAAGAAGGGTATCTAGATTCAATAACAAAAATTGGATATATATGTTAAACAGTTACAATATTATACAAAAGTGAATACAAACTTCCATTGTGGTAAATAATTAATAATACAACATAAGAAACTTATGTAAAGTAGTTAGTGTACAGCTTGTATAACAATCTAAATTTGTGTCCTCTTAAATTAACTCAGCATACAGCCATTAATGTCTAAACCTCTGGCAACAAAAGTGAGTACACCCCTAAGGGATACATTTCAAATTGTGCCCAAAGTGTAAATATTTTGTGTGGCCACCATTATTTTCCAGCACTGTTTTGACTTCCTTGGGAAAGAGTTCACTAGAGTTTCACAGGTTGCCACTGGAATACTCTTCCACTCCTCCATGGCCACATCATGGAGCTGGTGGATATAAGAGATTTTGCTTTTTATAGAGTTTACGTCAGGAAACATGCTTGGCCAGTCCAGCATATTTATTTACCTTCACTGGAATGAGGGAGAGAGAAATGTAAGTATGTTCTTTTAAGGATTGTGGAGTGGTTTTCCCAGACAAGGACAGCTTTAGTACAGAACAACTCTACAGTACAGAACTACTGTAACACAAGGTTACAGTATTTAAATGTAATAGTAGAGTGTTGTACCGTGTCAGCCATCGATAAATATAGAGAGTTTGGAGTTAAAATTATACTGTTTATTGGCTAACTGAAGTCATTAGAGAAGCAAGCTTTTGGGATATCACAGATCACTTCTTCAGAATTGTATAAGCCTGAAGAAGGGATCTGAGACATCCTGAAAGCTCGCTTCTCTAATGACTTCAGTTAGCCAACAAACGGTATCACTTGAACTCCAAACTCTCAGTATTTAAATGTGTAACACTGGTAATAGCTGAGAGCTTTGTCAGTGTCTTTACATTTATATTGCTGTTGCTTGCACCATTGTTCTAACATTGTTGTGAAAAAATGCTTGCCCCATTTCACTTCAATAGAGCCGCAGTATATGCTCTACTAATTGAGATGCTAAGTGTACATCCCCATTCTAGTAATTTAACAGAGGTAGGTATACAACAAAAACAAACAAGAAAGCAAGCAGCCAGGGGGGTGGATAAGAGCAGTTTAGTTCAGAAGAAAAAAAGTAAGGGGGTTGAGTTGTTTTTTTTATATTTCAGTCTAGTTTCATGCATACATTCACATATAGAAATGAAAGTAATTTCTCCATGTTTTATTCAGGCAATTCAGAACCCATTGGATTTACATCTACAGGAAGAGGCATGGCGTTCTGTTTGTCCATTAGTAGCCAAGCTTAAACGCTTCTATGAGTTTTCTCTACGACTTGGTAAATTTCCAATTTATGAAGCTCTATATACATTTTACAATTTTATGCCTCTTGATGTATTGTACTGCAGTGCAACTGATTAATATGTTTTATACTTTCTAAGGAAGAAAATTACAATGTTATCAACATATCTGTTACTTAAAACTGACAAATCGTGTAATGTCTGCAGTCTGCTTACTTTTTTATTGGAAATTTTGTTATCCTTAGAAAATGCATTGCACAGCTTGCTGGAAGCACTCACCTCCCCTCCGTATGCTCCAACACAGCACCTGGAGAGGGAGCAAGCCCTGGCCAAGCAGTTTGCTGAGATCCTACATTTTACTCTCAGCTTTGATGAGCTCAAGGTAGGAAATCACTTACAAGAATCACTCATTCTGTTCTGAATTCAAAAAGCTTGGTGTTTTTTTAGTAGGTTATTAGATTATAAATAAATAAAATAAGGGAATTGAATTAGGAACTTTCACCAAAATACCAATGGCTGAGCAAAGAGGAGACTTAAACTGGCCATACATGGGCGATTCCTGTGCGATCGACAAATGATAGATGACAATGTGGTGACAATTCGATTTACATTTTCTTGTAGTGAAATTGATGGCTCTAGATGGTCAGTGTTTAATTCCCATGGTGATCCATCGTTCAGGAATAAAACTCTAAATCGCCCTGTGTATGGCCAGCTTTGGGAAATTTGGGTTTATATACTATTTATTCTATAGGTTAAGGTACCCAAACACAGGTCGATTCCCATGCTATCCATCCCTCGGTCCCCAGCTAAAGCAATGGTGATTGAACAGGAATTTACCAACATGTTGGTTCCCTCTTTGATCAACATTTCTTTAAGCGTAATCGATCAAACAAGCTGGAATGCGCTAGATTCCCAAACGCCGAATCATTGCCATGAACGTGCACAGCAGAAATATTGAGAGTCTCTATCTCATATTGAGGAGGTGGCCGACATCCCAAAATAAATTTATACAAAGAATGACTATGGGTGGGATTTTAATATCACCATCCACAGTCCAGAATTTCCTCTGAGGGCACAGAGGCTAGGGGACTTTTAAGGCCACAAGGTATATGAGGTGAGGATAACGTACAATAATATGTTTTAAATAAGATGACATTTTAATAGTCCATTCAAAGCAGTAACATAAAAGAACGTAAAAAGAAACTTTTACAGATTGCGCATCCATGTCTTCATAAATGTTTATCATATATCGCTGCAAGTTCAACTCATCCATGAGATGTCTTCATCAATTTCCCGGACAATTCAAAGACCAAACCGCCTGAGATCCATAGAGTTACCCCAACGTATGTTTCGTCTTAGTTTTGACTTCATCAGGGGGTAAATATTTGGGAAAGGCAGAAATACATCTGCCCAGTCAGGAGTAGAGAAAAGAGAGAGTAGACGAGTAAAAAAGATTTAAAAGGTATATTTAGGCTAGATGATAATAGACCTTCGCAGTCAGAGATAGTATAGTATTCACTTACGGAGCGTGGTAGCGACAGTATGTACTAGGTGTAAGTAACATCAGCAGGGTACAGGAGGGAGTGGTAGAACGGGGGGCCCCCACCTAGAGAGGCCGGACCCCGACTGCCAAGGCAACCATCTGGCAGGATATATAAGTTACAAGTTTTAACCATAAGAAAAAGGGAAAGGGCAATTAAATAAATAATAGAACCTGGTAATGATGTGCATTATCAAGGGATATAGACCCATCAAAAGGTAGGAGGTAAAGAGTTTTACCATAGGGGGTAGTAGGGGTGGTGAGGTGCCCAAGTGTTTCAAGTGCCAGGGTGTGTGGGGAAAGTAAAGTGCAACACAAAAAAATAAATACTTAAAACGGTGAAAAGAGGCAGGTGAGTGAGTTGGAGGACGTATGAATACGAGTGGTAGTGTGCCTGTGCAAAGTAACAGGTCAGTGTGGATAGATAGGTGACAGAGTAAAGTAGAGAAGCCCGTATAAAGTTAGCAGAAAAATGTGTACTAGTGAAAATGTGTGAACGTGCACAGCAATCGATGGTTTGGGAATCAAACGAAAAATCGATCCATGTATGGGGACCTTTAGTAATTTTTAGGGATAGGTGCAGTATAATTTATGGTTACCACCTAAGAATAAAGCTGCAATGAGAAGACACAGTAGTATCAAATAGTGGAAAGATAGGTCATGAAGACTCTTGTTTAACAGATATCAGTAAGTTTTATCTACATCTGTTTCCTCTAGATGACAAATCCAGCAATACAAAATGACTTTAGTTATTACAGGCGGACTGTTAGTCGCAATCGCCTAAATAATTTCCAGGTAAGGTCTATGATATAGTGCTGCTTGAGAATGTATTGAGCCAAGTTATGTTTCATGTTAAATGCTTCTATTCTTTCTTCATACCTCAGGTGGATGCAGAGTGTGATGTAAACAATGAGATGGCTAATCGTATGTCTTTATTCTATGCGGATGCTACGCCTATGCTGAAAACTCTGAGCAATGCAACTACCAAGTTTGTCTCTGAGGTGAGAATAAGGGGAAAGAGGAAAAATATCAATGCCAAGCACTGTATACTTCCTCTGTATATATTATGAGAAGTACACCAAGTGAAATCTACAGTATAACAATGCTTTGTGGGTATCCACATTAGAATATGTACTCAAAGGTGTGTGTTCATTTATACAAATACAATGTTTCCCTTCACATAAGATCTATACCGAAAATAAACCCTAGCACAATGGTTTAGAAACTTTGCCTGCAGGGCCCCCCTTTTCTGGACAGAAACATTATGGAGCCCCTCCATACAAACTACACACATTCAGATGAAGGGCCATTTCACACTAGCCAGTGTCTACACTGCATTACTACAACAAAGGCGTATTGAGTATCAGTAATGGACATGGTAGCATTACCAATAATATGTAACCAGTAAAAAAATCCGCAGTGTGACTAGTACGAAATGGTCCTCAAACTTTATTTATCCTCTATTTGCACACACACCATTCATGCAGAGATATGCATTTAATATACACACACCAATTATGCAGAGACATCATTCAGAAAGTTCCCCCATTGTCTGCTTCCTTCTTGTATCTCCCTCAGGCTTGTCTGATTGGCTAGCAGTGGGAAGGGAGGGAGAGTGGACTGTGTGCAATCCACAGAGGGAGGAGAGAACTGACACTGGGGAGAGCCAACAGGCAGCTCTCTCTTCTCCTCTCTCTAGCTGACAGAGAAATTCTCACACAGAGTTTCCAGTGCCACCTTGGCTTTCCCCCCCAAGCTGCCCCTCCCCCCAGTATACCCCCCAGTTTGGGAACTGTCAATAGTATCCAGACAGCTTACCATGTAAAAAAGTTAAGCGAAATAGAATGCAGCAGGACAGACTGAATAGAATTATATCACATAGGTCCCATGAGACCTAAATCAAGCTGGAATGCCATAGGACATGGTAGTAATTCAGGATTTGGAGCGTTATAATGATATTCTAGAACAGAGTTGGGCAAACTTTTTGACTCATGGGCCATAATGTGTTTTTTAAATTTGATAGAAGGGCCGAAGCAAGAGCCTGTAAGGGCCGCCTGGTATACATGTCCTAAGTTCTCATAGCCCAGACAGATTTCCTGTAAAAAAAGAAAGTATATATAAACTTATATCAATAGAGGGTTTTGATTATAAACATAAACATTCTATTGCAGGCAAACTACAACCATTAGGGGACCTGAACAATAATCCTCTGGGCATTATCTATACTAATTGCAGGGAATGAGGGGAGCCAGACTGTCTTTACACCAAGGTGGAAAAGGGCCGAATTGTAAGACTAAAGGGCCAATTTTACGGTTTTGGCCCCCGGGCCTTAGTTTGCCCATGGCATTTCTAGAATATGATGACTTTAGTTAAATAAATGTAGTATTTCCCTTTGTTCAAGAAAAAATGTAGATTGTTGTTCATTGTAAAATAAAGGCCCCCATACACGGGTCAGATTCCCATCTGATTCCGGTACGATCGATTCCGGGCGCGTGCACGCGAAACGATCGTGCCGGAATCGCGTGCAGCCCACCTTGTCTGATCGATCGCGTCCGATTGATCGGGGGCCCAGAATCGGATCGGACAGAGAACCAACATGTTGGTCTTTCTGATACAATTCTGCACACATCAGGGGGTGTTGCCATTTGTGGAGTAAGCGATCGGACACGGAATCGGCCAGGAATCCGTGGGACAAGGTGGTATGCAGCGATCGGATACTCTTAATTGGCCGATTGATCGCCGGAATCGATCGGATGGGTGATCGATCGGCCATGGAATCCGACTGTGTATGGCTAGCTTAAGACATCTATTGAAAATAAGCTGTAACACATATTTTGGAGCATAATTTTGTCTTATTTTTGTGGAAACACAGTAGTAATATGGCTCTTCTATACATCTGCAGAACAAGTCTTTGCCGATTGAAGACACAACAGACTGTTTGAGTACTATGGCATGTGTATGCAGAGTTATGCTTGAAAATCCGTGAGTATCTTACAAGCAGTTGAAGCCAACCCACGCTTGCTTCCTTTGCCATGCTGATATCAAATGTTATTTATGCACTTCAGTTAGGGGAACATGAGCCTGTTGTGTGAGATATGACATGGGCCACATGTTATCATCATATTTTTTTTTACTCATGTAACACATTGTCAGCGATGTTAAGATCTTAAAATATTATATAGCATTGAAGACGTTACAAGTGGAATGATCCTGCTAAAATAACTTCACAAGAGAATTTCATGAACTGATCACTGGTCAGCTCATTTGTGCTTATGTTTAAGATGAAATGACTGGAAATTTGCTAATCGATCAGCAGATCGAATTAATCATGTGCTTCTGCATCAAGTACAACCTTTCCTAGTAGAACATGTCTTATCAAGTGACTGATAAGCTGTTAACATTAGACATGTGAAACTGACAAAACTACTTTACATAAAATTGTACAAGAAATTGTGATATGTGGGCCTACCCCAATACCCATATGTTCCCACATGAGTCGTCACGATGATCACGGGTGATTGCTGCCAGGTATTTAGGGGCTTATCCCCACATCCTGGGACACGGTGCGGCCCACGATCTGAAACGTGGGTCGTGGCATTTTTATTCGCGGACGGTCGGGGCCATAGACATGAATTGATCGGTTAAAAATCATGTGTCAAGATGTTCTGTCCCACCACCCA
>CM070033.1:96887031-96931009 GCA_036250615.1 Ptychadena robeensis
CCTCCCGCTAAGCGTGCACGCTAAGCGGAGGGATCCCAACGCAATGGAAACAAAGCCTTACATGTAGATACTCTTGTCAGATTGTTACATAATGGTCATATATTCAGAGATCAGGATGGGGCAGTAGGTCCTTGCAGCTATAATTTATGGGTTTATGAAAGGGCATGAGGAACACTGAGGTACCTTCTAGATCACTAACTGGTTTATATATCCATGTAAAAAAATAAATAAAAATATCCCTAGATTTAATGTGGATAATGCTTTAAATGTATTTGTATATATGCTTTCCTTTCTCAGTGGTTACCGTAGTCGCTTTACCAGCAATGAAACCTTGCTGTTCTGCATGCGAGTCATGGTCGGTGTAATCATCTTGTATGATCATGTACACCCTGTTGGAGCATTTGCTAAAACCTCTAAAATCGATGTGAGTATGAAAGGGGTGTGCTATAAAAATCTTTGACAAAAGGAGTTGTATGTTTTGTAATGCACAATGGTAATTAATAAAACTCCAAACTATAACTATTCCTGAAATGTCTCCAGAACAAGAAAACAGCAGCAAGTTTCACAGATCTGTAGATAATGGTTGGTGTACACAGACTTATTTCTAAAATTCTAGTTGTACGGCTTTTATGGCTTTCAAACATTCCCTGACCTCAAACTTGACACATTTCTAAATTGACTCCAACTTTTTTGATTCTTTGTTTGGGGCTTGCCACTATGATCGTGTCCTCACTATAAGTCATGGATTTGGAAAAACCATGCAGAATCGGGGTTAAGATATTTATTCATAAACAAATGAAATTAAATACTTGACTGTAATTAAAAAGGCAAGTCTGTACATGCAACACACACATATAACTGTCAGGTGAGAGTTTTCTTATTATGAGGAAGTATTCTATAACTTCCTGAAATGTCTCAAGAACAGGAAAACAGCAGCAAGTTTCGCAGATCTTTAGATAATGGTTAATGTACACAGTCTCATTCTAAAATTCTAGTTGTATGGCTTTTATTCTGATACTATGGCTTTAAAACATTCCCTGATCTCAAACATGGAACATTTTGTAAATTGACTCCAACTTTCTTGATTCTTTGTTTGGGGCTTGCCACTATGATCTTGTCCTCACTGTCAAGCTGGGTACACACATGTAGATATGGGCCAGACCGATGGCCACTTCGAGCGCCATGTGCGCTCATGGCCATTTATCTTTTTAAGCGTATACGCTTAGCGGGCTCCCGACGTAGCAGATAGACATTGCCTGCACGGCGGATGGTCTGTCTACACATCCACCGGTGCAAAGAATCAACATATTCTACGTTGATCCTTGCAGCAGCGGAGCGACAGAGTCTCCGCCGAGCAGGTAAGTGTATCTGCTCCGTTGGGGTCCCCGCTACGCTTATATCCAACCGAGAGGGTCCCGACGTATGTGGAAACAAGCCCTAAGTCATGGATTTGGAAAGACCATGCAGAATTCAGATATTTCATAATTTACCAATGGAATTAATTCCTTGACTGTAATTAAAAAGGCAACTTTGTACAGGCAACACACACATATTATAGACAGTACAGACATGTATACAGTTCCCTACCTGAAGTTCACGAGCGCTGCTTTTGTTTCCAGATGAAAGGGTGCATCAAGGTGCTGAAAGACCAGCCATCAACAAGCACAGAGGGACTTCTCAATGCTCTCAGGTACTCTATGTTTAAATAGTACAAGCACAGATGGGTTAGGAAAGACAGTTTGCTTAGATGAATCATCTCTTTTCTTCTGTTCTTTCAGATATACAACCCGTCACCTGAACGACGACACCACATCTAAGCAGATCAGAGCTCTTCTCCAGTGAGCTGTTGTATGTGTCTTACACTACCACTGCTTGAAACAAAAGATGGATGTGTGTCTAAATAAGTGGTTACCTTAGGTTTTCATCTAGACATCCCTCTGCTGTGCAGAGACTGTGTACATCACTGGCTTTGTACAACAGCCTTACTGTGTTCTGCATTGTTTTGCTGCAGACGTTGGCAAATCATACCTTTCCTGACAAGTCTCTTTATCTTGTTGCTGTAGCCAGAATGGTACATAATACATTTCTGTCTCCCTCTTTCTGGTTCTTATTAAGGAGTTTACAATGTGTTCCACCTACATCATTTTGCTGTGTGTATAGTTTACCCGTTACGTGAATGGCCGACAAGCAAGGTGGCAGATATAAGAAGTAACATTATATAAAGCTTGCTATTGCTGACCTCTCTAGAAATGCTGGTTCTAGAGCTGTCATACTGACTCCTCTACTTCAATTATTTCCGAATCTTAGTATTACATGCAGAGGCACTTAGCAACTAAAAGAATTCTCATGAGTTCAGCACTGGCAATCTAAATATGTCTATTATTAAACTTTTCTTTAAAGATTACCAGAAGTTTTTCTTTTTTTTTTATTTCAATAAGTCCCTATGGCACTTTGACACTTAACGTTGGCTTTACAGGGTTCCAAACTGCCTCATTATGCAGGAATTTCAAAGCAATATGAAAATCACTTGCGGGGCATCCATAGACTTTTGATTAGACATGAGTTCTATGTGATGCTCCAGCTTTGTCATGGGGCAACAAGCAATCAGAGTGGTTAGAAAACCCTGTACCATCTTCCTATTTGCCATGCGCTATCTGCCTCTGCTTAGTTTTTGTAATAAAGTATTTATCCCATGGGAGGCTAGTATGCGCTGCCATTTTCAATCAGTTTGCTAAAGCAGCAACATTAAAGCCAACTTCCTATTTTTTCCCCAAAATGGGATAAATGCCCTGCCAGCCTTTTATTACGGTCTGTGTCCCTAACATTATAAATAATGGTATGTGTTCTGGGGATAACTGTCACAGAAAGTGTTGATGACTATCTAGTTGAGTGGAGGGGGGTTTCCATAAAATGGGAACACTGATACAAATGAGAACTATCAAAGGTGAGAGTTTTCCTATTATGAGGAAGTGCTCTATAACTTCCTGAAATGTCTCTAGAACAAGAAAACAGCAGCAAGTTTCGCCGATCTGTAGATTATTGTTGATGTACACAGTCTTGTATTGTCAAAACAGCCTCTGTATTTCTCCATTAGGACAGAGCTCTGTGTTTTACCTACCTTGACCCCCCCCCCCCCCCCAAACTTCTGTGTATGTTACAGCTCTGCTGAGTTTGATGTATATGACTCAAAGTTATACTTCTTGTAACTGATCTGTCACGTCATGCTTTGCATCATCACTGTCAAGTTAGTGAGATGCATAACCAAATAACATCTACTTAACAGCCAAATGGGAGACTTGACAGCTGGGCAAATTTTCTCAAATAGCGCTGTATGAAAAATATAAAAGATACTTACAAGCACACTTGTGTCCAGGGTTAAAGGTGCAATATTGGATACACAGGAGGGAGACACGGCTTGTATACAAACCTGGAGCAAAGATTCAACCAAAAACATTAATATTGCACAAACATCTATCACCAGGTAGTAAAGTAGACTATGCCAATCCCTTAGCCTGGTATTCTATCCGTATGCGTGGACACTGTATATACAAATGTCATACAATGTAGTGTACTTGTGTCAGAAATGTTACGTTGATATCAGTGCTATGGGTACATACACAAGGACACTGCACATGGATTCACAAGACCTTCATCAACTGTCTCTGCAGTGATTCCTGGTTACCTGTCTCAATAAAACAATAAAGTCTGTTCTGGTTCATGCTTGTCTGAATGAATTACTTTTACGATAGTCATGAAGAAATAGACCAGCAGGAGGCAGAAAGCAACCTCTAAATATATGAACCAGCTTCCCCTTTTCAGTATTTAGTTTTGTGTTGAGTAAACTTCCACAGCATGCTTCCTGGGCAATATAAAATGAATGATTCCAGAACTGGCCACAAACTACCACCTTGGTCAAGGGAATATGTACACATTTTGTTTAAGAATAGTGTGAAGCTTTACCAGGCACATGACAACAATTTCCTTTAGATCTTCCAACAGTAATGCACGGCAATGGAGTAGCAGTAGTTGGACAGTATAGGGTGCTCTTGTGTTACAAAAACATAGTTGATTGTACAGTGGCATTGAGCTTAAATATTTGAATTGCGAATATTATGGTGAATTCGGGAATAAGGCGGCGGATATTCGCAATTTTAAATATTTGTGATATGCACTGGCAAACTTATGGCCATGCATTGCGATAATATAGTTAACATATAATAATAATAATATAGTAAAGATATAGCACCATTAATTTTGAATTATTATTATCGCAATACATAGCCCTATGCACGAATTTCGTATTTACGAATATTGAATGGAATTTTAGTAGAATTGTTCTCAAAATATTGCAAATTCTAATCTTGCCTATGCCGCTCATCACTATTGTACAGTTCATAGTACAAACTGAGAAAATCAGTTGGCAAAAAAACACACTGCCTACAATAAAGGTGGACATTGCAGTTCAAGCTGCTTTCACTTCTACATTACATTTGGCTGTGTGCACTCTAATTACTGGCTTTAGACGCATACGTTACAATCTGTGAGACTGTGGCAGTGTATGTGCACTTAAATTGACTTAAGCTAGCCATACATGCATCAACATTTTCTTGATTGATATTGTATGTGATGGGCTTGTGCAATTTAAATATTGATTTATAGTCTTACATCGATGGATCATACTGCCACACAGCAAACCCAATTCCTTACATTTTATTTGTATCTGGTTATAAAGAAAAAGGTGTGTACATGCTCTAAACCTAAAAAAACTTGTCAAATACTTGTAAAATCGACTGAAACTTTCCATCAGCTCTTTCCATATTTTGCTCCATTTTCATCACTTTTGATTGATTGATTGATTGATTCCATTAAAACAGACAATTTAAGATGCAAGATACACCTGGAATAGCAATGGAAGCAATGCTAGTATTCAGGGAAGTGTATTTTTTGCATATTCATAGTAATATAAAAAAACAAAAGGCATGTGGCAGTCATATCTTCATAGAGTAATCTCCAGGAACATTGCAAAATATGAATGGCTGGCCATGGTTCCATGAAAGTTTTTCTTTTCTTTTTAAAAGAAGGAACTAGATACATTAGTGCTTTGTGGAAACAGCTCCTGGAATGTAAAATCTGCATCTAATTACCAAAGTTTTATGTGACTTAGGAAAGACTACATAGAAAAGCCACACATAGATTTGCAGGAAATTTTAAGTATTGTGCGGGAATCGATATGCACCACCGGTTTCCCTGTCAGATCAACGGACGCTCAACCGCGCTTAAGCTTGATTGATGCTATACATCAATATAACAGTAAGGCAAATAAAACCTCAACAATGGGAGGCACTTTGAAAATCAAACTATACCTTTCTCAGGTACTCCAATCTGTCAAGGTAGCTATAGACGTGTCAATTTTCCTGTTCGATCGACCAAAAATAGATCTGTTAAGGTAGATCAAATGGGAATCAATACCTGCCCACCTGGTTCGATCGACCCAAAAAATCTAAATTGAACAAGAAATCGAAAAGCCAGACAGGTAGTTTTTTGGGTCATTCCTGTGATCAAAGTACGTTGGTGGAGACCCTCGATCCCAACCTGTTCGACCGGCCCATATTACCCTATACTAGCTCCCTTTCTAGCAGCCCTTTTCTATAAAGCATAAACATTTATCTGTTATCATAAAATAAATGATGACAGATAATTAACCCCTTAAGGTAGCCAATTTTTCAGGCGTGTGACCGCCGTGCGTGTTCCTGTCGGTGATTCGACATGTTGATAGACCCCTGTCCGATCTCATTACTTTAGATGGGGACGGCAGTCATCATCACGCTGCAGTCTGTCCCTCATCTATCGAGGGACAATCTCTACATGTATGGCTACCTTAATTCCTTCCAAAACCATTAACCAGAATTAAACAAAGAAACACACACCCAAATATTTTTAAAAACCTGCTATGTGTAATAATGACATAAATTATCACAGATAGCAGCAAAAAACCCCAATAAGGAAAACTTACACACAATCAATTCCAAAATCCCAGTCAGAGTTTTATATTTAATAATAACATCAATTATTAGATATAAAACCGCAATCCCAACAATTCAATATTTCAACTAAATCAATACAGTAAACAACAGGACACATAAGTCCACCAACAGCTATTAATTGGAATGAAACACATGTAATTATTTATATTAATAAATACAATACATTAATTACCAAATAAAGAGTGTCCTTATAATATTACAGATAACCTGGACTGAGTATATACTCATTCCTGAAACATTAACCCCTATCCCTATCCAAAGAAGGAACGCACCGGTGAGCTCAGCAACACCAGAAGACCACAGAAAACAACTGTGGTGGATAACCGAAGGATTCTTTCCCAGGTAAAGAAAACACCCTTCACAACAGTTGGCCAGATCAAGATCAAGGTGTATGTGTGTCAAATTCAACAATCAAGGGAAGACTTCACCAGAGGGTTCATGAATACAGAGGGTTCACCACAAGATGTAAACCATTGGTGAGCATCAAAAACAGGAAGGCCAGATTAGAGTTTGCCAAACAACATATAAAAAAGCCTTCACAGTTCTGGAACCACATCCTATGGACAGATGAGACCAAGATCAACTTGTACCAGAGTGATGGTGAGAGAAGAGTATAGAGAAGGAAAGGAACTGCTTATGATCCTAACCATACCACCTCATCAGTGAAGCATGGTGGTGGAAGTGTCATGGCGTGGGCATGTATGGCTGCCAAAGGAATTGGTTCTCTTGCATTTATTGATGATGAGCAGCAGGATGAACTCTGAAGTGTTTTGGGCAATATTATCTGATTCTCATATTCAGCCAAATGCTTCAGAGCTTCACAGTGCAGATGGATTATGACCAAAGGCATACTACAAAAGCAACCAAAGAGTTTTTAAGGGAAAGAAAAGGGATGTTATGCAATGGCCAAGTCAATCACCTGACCTTAATCCGGTTGAGCATTAATTTTACTTGCTGAAGACAAAACTGAAGGGAAAATGCCCCAAAAACAAGCCGGAACTAAAGACAGTTGCAGTAGAGGCCTGGCAGAGAATCACCAGGGATGAAATCCAGCATCTGGTGATGTCTATGCATTCCAGACTTAATTGACTGCAAATGTTTTGCAACCAAGTTTTAAAAAGGGAAAGTTTGATTTATTAATCTGTCCCATTACTTTTGGTCCCTTAACAAGTGGGAAGCACATATCCATTGTGGTGGTGTATAGAGCCAAAAATTTTAGAATTGTGTCAAAGTCCCAATATATATGGACCTGACTGCATATTTCCTAAATGTATTGTATACGTGTTGTTGAGTGAACTAAATATATAACCTCCTTAGAATAGATAGAACTCCTTCATTATACTCTCTTCCAAAAACACATAAATCATTCATTCGGCCTACTGGTCGACCTATTATTTCCGGGAATGGTTCATTAACTGAGAATGTAAGCAAATACGTCGACACAGTTCTGAGACAATTTGTCACTGCACTTCCATCTTACAGGATACTAAAGAATTGCTCAAAGTCCTAGACGGACTTATGATCCCGGAAGGGGCAACTCTCGTCACCATTGATGTCGAGACACTTCCGTCCTCGATCCGGCTGCCCTACCCCCCGTCCTTCCTTCTTCTTCCCCTTGCCTTTCACCCACCTAGAGGTGGAAGCCTGACACATTTGGTCGGGCTTGACCCTAGGTGGGGTTTGACATTCCTGACTTTCAGTCCTAATTAAGGACAGCAGGATTGGCCTTCTATATTAGGATGTGGAATAAAACACACCTACCAATGTTAGCATACCAGGCTATATTTATGAGATCAGACGCCATGACTCCCTCAATTTGGAGGTTGGTGACCACCTGGGTTTGTGGGCACAGGTAGGGGCACTGTGCCGTCCATACCATCCAAACTGGCAGGGCACATGATGTTGAGTACTAACAATTATAGTATCACTTGATTGGATATGGATTTAACATATGTATTTTGTATTAATGATGGCGTTATATGTATTATTCATTGTAATCTCATTTATTGTAACCCCCATTGTGCGTTCGCGGGGTGCGTTGGCCTTCTTGCCTTTCGTATACATGGCTCCCCCTTTCTTCCCCCCCCCCATCAGGGATGCATAAGTCCACTATGGACTGGGCCTTTCTCTCTCCCCCCCCCCATGTTGGTCATGGTATCACCATGACATCATCATATTAATACTTACCTTGTCATGAAATGTGGGGTTGGTCTTTGGTCCATACCTCTCTCCCTGCTGTCTCGTGATCACGGATATGCTCTCCACAACTGGGATATTTTTGCACAGGGGTGTTTTGGATGGTGGCCCCTATTGGGCATCTCTTTTTTCTTTTTTTTCTTAATTTTTTATGTATTTGATGTTTTTTATGTATATTTATTGTTGGATGTTTCTCTGTATGGTTCTGTATAGGTGGACTATGTCAGTGCGAATGCTGGGGGCCGACAGCGGAACCCCGAGATGCCTGTTGGTTGTGCGTGGGGTCTCCTTCCTGCCCCTGCCACTTTGAGCGGAGACCCAGGGTGGACGTTTCCCCATCCATCTGGGGAGTCTGGCCAGATGATTAGGGGGAGGGCAGCTTTGTAGGTACTGTATATAGGCAGGATATGAGTTCTAGGGGGAACAGAGGTGTACGCCTGGATGAGGCCCAACGCCCATTCGAATCCTGAGCCACATTCCAAGGTAATTCAATACAAGGGAACCGCTTAATGATTGGTGGAAGGCAGTGGCCTCCCTTCTAAGGAGGGTTCCAGGTGTCACCTTCTGATATTACACGAATTTTCTCTACATAGGATACCCTTGCCAGCTTCTCAGCTCCCCCCTATGGACAGTGGGGGTCATTGTCCCCAATAGCCATTATTCTGGGTGCTGACTCAGCAAGCAAGTATGCCTCTTTTTGGAAAGAAGGGTCTAGGGAGCATATCTTGACTAGTGCAAAGATTTTGAAAGTTTTGTATAGTGCAATGTGTGTGATATAATGTGATATAATGAACAGTCATTTTTATTAGATTTTATATATGTACAGTGGGTCAGCACAATAAAGACCTGTTTTAGCTTAATTCTTTGTGTTTACATTCTGCTTGTGCCCTAAAAGCCTCACATTGCCCCATATGTGGTTCTTTGTGTGTACATATAATAGATTATCGGGGTGTGGCACTCCCTTATATGGGTCTAGACATTTCTACTTCAGGGGGTCACTCAGTTGCTAGCGTTAACTAAATATATAACCTCACAGAAAATTTGATAAAATAATCATACAATTACTTACATTTAATTTGTCTTATCCAGCGCAGTACTCCATTCTCAAAATAAATCCATTAAAGCAATCCTTGTTAACCTCCCTAGCGCACTGCTGCGGTCCAGATTTCTGTACCAAAAGTGCACGACAGACTTTAATGGTAATTTTTTCTTTATGTTGTAGGCCTGTAACTTCCCAAAATATGTCCGTACAAGGGTCTAGTAGACACCCTGAATATAATAATGTTTGAAACAAACAATTATGTAAAAAAAAAATTTTTTTTTAATAAAATTTATGAAAAAACACAAAAATTAGGGCACAAAGCTATGCTGCTCTGTACTAAAAATTGCCCAAATAAAGTCACTGGTGCCCCAGATGTGCCCATTTGCAGTTAACCCTCTGTAACCTGGTGTGATGAAACCACACCAGGGAAGAGAGGGTTACTGCAAATAGGCACATCTGGGGCATCAGGGACTTTATTTTGGCGATGTTTATGCAGTTTGAAAGCAGTTTTCTACATAGAAAACTGCTTTCATGATATTTACTGTTCAAATCTCCCGCCGCCTCCCCGAGTGACGTCAACACGTCACTCGGAGGGGGGGGGGGGGGGGAAGACACTAGCATCCGAAGAGGCATCGGGGACATGGGGACACCAGGACAGCGTGAGTATGCTCTCCCGGAGGCATCATCTCGTCCAGTGCTATACTAGCAGCTGCAGCGCTGGACGAGATGATGCCGTCCTGACCGCTAGGGCGGTTAAAAAGAAAAAAACAACAAAAATAAAATTATTCATCTTCCACCCGATTCTTAAAAAATTTTTTGTTAATTTACATGTGATGTGGCCCTATGTGATGTCTCTAAGGGTAATGTCATCGGGCATGTGCAGAAGTGTGTGAAAATATTCTACTGGGCATATCCAATGACATCACCCTTAGAGGCATCACATGTTGATAAACAAACCCCGCCTGAGACGTGTGCAGTTAAGTGGGAAAATTTTTCATTATACTGCGCATTTCTAATGATTTAGATCTCTTGCGGCGTGGTAGATCATCGGAGAAGTAATGCGAACGGCCAAAGAATAATGGACATGTTCTCTGGCCGATCACAATTTTGGCCATATGGATCAGCAGCTCCAGGTGGGCAGCTGCAATCCAAGAGCAATTTGGTGACCGACCGATTAGCCCCAAATGCGCACGCCAATCGATCCCCACAAAGTTGTCTGCAGATCTATGGGTGTATGGGTAGGGGCTTAAGATTCTTTTCTTCCTACATATGGGATTTCAATTACTTTTGGTTAGGTGCTTTTAAAAAAAGTTATCAATTTAAGATACATTTTTATAATAATCGAATGGACTGCATGCGTAAACAAGAAAATCAACCCACCAGCCTAAAGAAAAAAAAGGAAAGGAGATAAAAGCTACCCGGGGGTCTACAATTTTTTCTTTTCCAACAGGCTCACTTAAATTTTTTTTTTTTTTATTCAAACGCCCAATTTTATTTTTATTTTTTTACATAGACGTTGTTAAATAATCCACTAGTATGCAAATATATTTATCCAAGATTATTTAATTGTAGACAAATCACAATGACATAAGTTCTTTTATCTCCACTAGTATAACCTGTTAAACTCTAAAAGTTGTTCAACCGTATATATGTCTACATGTCAGTATCCCATTACTGTTTCACACAGTTAAAAGTGTCTGTGTACAAAGGGATTTACTTTGTCCTCACCTTAGGCTAGCTGCCAGGCAGCAGGGAGTGTCATGCATTACCCGCGTATAAAACAAAGACTTTGCCGCCAAGAAACATGGAGCGCAGAGTGTGGCGGGAGTTCACTATGAGCAATTAGGGTGGGGCGAGCGGCAGAACGAGGAAGTGGCTGTTAATGTGTTACCTAAAAATAATACATTCTTGTTCACAACCTGGAAAGAGAGAAATAAAGAAACAAAGACAGGTTAAACTAGGCACTTTGGACGTGCACAAAACTAAACTGACGGTTATATTCATGTGAATGATGCACAAACTGAAAAAGAGCAAAGTACTGAACTCATTTGCTTACCGGTAGGCGTGTATTGGGATTTTTTTATTCAAGCATATCTTCTATGTATTCAGTTATAATATATAGCAAACATTGCATATATTCTGTCCTGTGACGCCCCAATGAGAATGAAAGTCATCACAACCAAAGTGGGAAAGAAAAAACTGTTCATAGCTTGGGGCTTGTCTATTTACCACAGGGATATCAGCCCTTATCTCACATACAAGTTACACTGAACTAACATAACTGCAATAAAACTTTTAATCAGGGCTTTGGAGTGATAAAAAAGATGTGTATGGGAGACACAAGATCAGTGCAGAACACAGGGCTTGGGGTGGTAACAGACACAGTTAAAAGGTGCAAAAGATTGTCTGCTAGTGTTTAGTGTGGGCCACAACGCAATAAGTGGCGGTCGATTTTGCTGGAGTCCCCATTAAAACTAACGGCCAGCACACAAAGGGTGCCCGCCGATGCTGTCAGCGATGGAGAGCAGCGTGATTACGCCACCGCTCATCTGTCGGCACCCAACTCTGCACATGTGTGTGGGGGCATTCACCATTGCCAGGAAAAAAAAACACAGCACAGCGAGTCTAAAAGGGTCCTTATACAGTCAAAGCCAATAAACTGTCCTACTTTTGTTCAGAAAAAGAACCCCATATCCCAGCAATTTGAAAAGTAAAGTTGCAAATGCTTTGGTATTGTTATGTTTATTTCTGTTAATTGGGGAAAACAAATTTCCACCAAAAAAATTTAAAAAAGGCAGGGACCAAATTATTAACACCCTCAACTTAATACTAAAGTTGAGCCCATAATTATAACACCCCTGCAAATGTTAATTTTATTCAACCAGCAAGTTATTTTTTGACAGGGAAATTATAACATTAAAGTTGGAGTAGCCCAGCCAGAGTCCTGACTTGAATCCAATTGAGAATCTGTGGATGGAGCTAAAGATCAGGGTGATGGCAAGAAGACCCTCCAACCCGAAAGATTTGGAGCTCATTGCTAAAGATGAATGGGCAAAAATCCCTGTGGAGACATGCGAGGAGCTGGTCTGCAATTATAGGAAGTGTGCGATTGCTGTAAAAGCCAAAAGACTTTTCTATTGATAATGGAGAAGGGTTTGAATAATTTTGGACATGACATGTTTCCTCAAATGTAAATAAAAGCTGAGATTTTTTTTTCACAAAAATGCCTCTTGTACATGCTCTTATTATCTTTTGGGAGACACATGTCATTTAATGCCAGCCATACATGCATCGATTCTTGAAAGCTCATTTAACAATCGATCGTGGTGTGCTTACTTGATGCTTGATCTCTGGCTGATACTTTGGATGGCGATCTTACAGGGATCTCTCCACATGTGCTATTGGATTCAGATGATGAACCCTTCAGAACTTTCTATTGCTTTGTCGGAAACCATTTAAGGGTGCTTTTTGAAGTATACTTTGGGTCACTGCCCTGCAGACCCAGCATTTTGAGAGTGGGCCCCAGATTTCTTTGGCAGTCCACAGATTACATAATATCGTTCAGTTGAGACTACCAATGCTTTAGGGCCATTTCACAGTATATGCGTTTTTTTAAAGGCATGCATTTTTTAAAGGCATGTGCTTGTGCATATACGCAAAAACGCATGCGTTTTTGGCATTTCATATGCATTTGCGTTTTTTAACAAATCAATTAAAAATGCAGGAAAACATTTTCAAAAATGCATACAGCAGTGAGTTTTTGAAAATGTATGTAGAAATGCAATTTTTAAAACGCAACGCATGCAGTGTTATGTAAAAACGTGTGCAGTTACAAAAAACATGTGCGTTTTCAAAACTCACTGCAGCGCATATAGTGTGAAATGGCCCTTAGGCAGAAAAGCAACCCCAAAACTGTAACCTCCTTGGTGATATTCCAGGGTGTGCTCAGGGTAGATTTTCATTGCAAAAACCTGTTACCCTGTTCCACGCTCGGGGTAGCTTACCTGCTCACTGCAATCTCCCTGTGTCCTCCAGCGATGCGGACCAGGCATCTCTTCTTCTTCTGGACTGTGTGGGACGCCTACTCTCTGTCAGATAACACAGGCATAGACACGTGCAGCCCCGATATCCCCGACATCATCAATGACATGGGCAGCTGCCTGCTCCTATGCCTGCATTTTCGCCAAATTTTTTATACCACTTTCATCTTCCTGGCAGAACGGGAACATCAGGGAGCTAAATGAGCCTACTCCATGTTAAACTGTGGGGAAATGGCTGAGCTTTGGCAATAAAGAGATAAAACATAAAAGTATTTAAATCAACATGGAACCTGCCCATTTCAATGCCCACATTTTTTTTTAAGGGTGCCAACAGTTCATTGCGATTCTATGGTGCAGCACCATGTGTTAGGGTATTATGAACCTCCAAATACATGTGTCTGGCATAAAATGCTTCCAATTCAATATTCATTAGATTGAAGGGGACCTGATCAAACATATTAATTTTTATCAAACTCTGTGACACTGAAAAGAAAGAACCTGTGACAGAAAATGTCTGTGAACACAGAGTTCTTGGAATTAATCTAGTCCATAGCTTTCCTCTCTTTAAGACAATCTCAAGAAAAGCGCATCATTATAAACAATGCTCTGAGCTATAGATCGCCAATTTTTCCAATGAAGTGATGACAAAAAAAGACAATGTGCATGTTACCAACACCCTGCAGATGTCAGACTCTAATGAGCTACTTATCTACATTAGTCAGCGCTCAGGGATTGGCAAGCAGTAATCAGTGGATAATTAATAAATGTCTCTAGCTAGAGATGCAGTGTCTGTGCTGTGTATTTGGAGCATAGGGATTACTAACCAAATCCACCATCTGGGGGACTGAAAGGGGGGCAAGCCTGCAGAAGAAACGCAGACATAAGCAAACAGGTACAATGACACTGAACAACACTGTAGCTGTCTCAATAAGGTCAAATACTGGGGAAATGCACAAAAACAATGGAAAGGGATAGATATACGGTGGAAATTACATACACTGCAAATTAGTTGTCTAATTTCAGAGAGCAATAAATTCTGAGGAGATATGCGTGGTCAGCACGTGCTACACAAATGTGTAAAAGGATGATTTCCTACATCGCATGTTTATTGAAAGTCAATTGAACAAGACTTTTTACTTGAGAAAATAAACATACATAACATTCTTCATAATGTAGAATCTGCTAATATAATCTGCTAATATTATGCCTTCTCTGGTTCCTCATGTCACCCACATTCACTTACTAATGACATTTACTTTTTTTACTGTTCATGTGCTTTAACCACCTGAGCTTCACGCCCATGGGCAATCATCGCAGCATTTATCTCCTCTTGCTCCCCCTTCAAATCTGTGAGATGACACCGGGCATGTGATAAAAAATGCCGGGTCTAGGTAAGTATCCCCAAGCATAACTTTTGAGCTCAAGAGGTTAAAACTGTGGTGGTGGGTAGAAATGGTCGAATTGTTTTTCAAGAATTCAACCATTTTGAATTAATTGCAAAGCTCCTGAACATGGTATCATCACCAAACTTGCTGGAGATGTAGAGAAGGGTTGGGGTATACTACAAAAAAGTATTGCTCTAACACAAATAGATTTTACACAAATTAAGTTCAAAGTCAAGTAAAAATTTTGAAAATCGGAATTTCGACTTTGATTTTTAACTTAATTTATGCAAAAACTTCATGTGCTAGAGCAATAGTTTTTTTTCCCAATGTTTCCACAACCCCGATAATACCATTTCAGAGGCTTTGCTATCAGTTTGTCAAAAAATTCGACCATCTCTAGTGGTGGGTCCTAGGGTACCACATATGGAGGTGCCTGCATCCTCTTGTTGGTAATTAATCAGAGGCAGTCTTGGCCACATGAAGAACTACCTATCCAGAAAAAATCTGTAGTATCTGTAGTAGATGTTTTTCAAACTGGGGCAAAGCAACACAAGACTTACATTTTACTTTGAAGCAAAAGACCATATGATCCTTTTCTTTGATCCTGATGAAGTGACCAGCGACGCCAGGCAACACTCTTGTTAAAGCATTGATGTTTTTATAGCCATCTGTAATCCCAAAAAAATTTTCTATGAAGTAAAAGATTTTTAAATCATATGGGCACCTTTTTCCAGTGGAACTTGATGACGTCATCACGCTGCTCTCCAAAGATGACAGCATCAGTTATGCTGACAGATGACAGCATCAGTTATGCTGACAGATGACAGCATCAATTATGCTGACAGATGACAGCATCAGTTAGCTTTAATCAAGATGCCGGTCTCCACTGAAGTTAACGGCATCAGCCAGAGAATATCGAACATGTCAGTTCTCTGGCCGGCCGAGCTGTGGTGCAACAGGGATCCGTCACCCCATGTGGGCACTCCAGATTGCGAGCACCCACGGCAAAATCGTCCGCCGCTCGGTGCGTGTATGGCTAGCTTTAGGGAGATTTAATCTCCATAAATCTTTTCATTGCCAATGTACAGTGAAATTAAAAACAGTAGACAAAATATGGTCGAGAATGGTGTAGGTCTACTATCTTGTCCGTGACATTCTTGGACAGCTCTTTAGTCTTGGCCATGGTAGCTAGTTCTGTGGACAGGTGACTTTTATACAGTTACAGGTTTTTAATGTTAATCTGTCTCTCACAGCTACAATAAACCTCCCATAACAATTATAGACTGTCATTTCTGTGCAAATGTACAGTCGCGATGCAATGGATCAAAGCAGTCAGCAATGGATCAAATATTTTTCCTTTACTGTTGGTACCTCAAAGCCAAGTAAAGTAAATGTAAACACAACAAAGAACCAGTTCAATTGAAAATGTTCAAGCCTAAACGTATATTTAAGAAAAAAAATGTACTGTTAAATTATATTTATTTTTTGGTTTAAGGGAAATTAATACAGTACAAATAGGAAAGAGCTGGTCATGATTCCTTAACAGAACTCATTGCAGGGCCATGATCCTTTGCATCCAGATTATGTGCACAAAGTCTCTTCTCTGGATTGTCAAACACACATTCTGAATCCTTAGTCCCATGTGATGTCACATGGAATTGTTCTGTATCCGGACTACTTTCCAACTTCCTCTTATCTGTTGAACTCTCATGTTCTTCCACTTTCCTTCTCTTTTTTGAATGATGTAGATGTGATTTGGATTTGACGTGTGCTGCAGAAAAGGTACGCAATCTGTTTAAGCAGCAATAAACTCCAATTTAAAAAAAACTTGAATGCTTAGTAAAAGCAAAATAAACTTAAATTCTAAAACACTACATAGAAACTGCAAAGATTGCACACTTTCAAAACAATGTAGATTTAAAAGATTTACAATCACAACATTACTGTTACTTGAAGAACTAAATTGAAACCCAATATCACTAGACACAATGGCTTGCTTTCTACCTGCCCACTCCCGATCTCCAATGATGATCCGATTGCACACATAACAATGTCTACTACTTCTTTTATTTTCATTATTGTCTGAATCAATCTTCATGGGTGCAATGGAAGGGGGAAGACCCTGTAAATAACACAAAAAACAAAACAGTCAAGAATCAGCGGTGATATTGCAGATAATTACATAACACAGCAAAAAAATATTGTAAGCTATAAATTAAGATGCAACTTTTTTATATTTAAATGGAATTATTTCAAGGTAACGGTCTAAGGATCTGACATAGGTCTGACTTTTATTGCAGCCAGTGTCCCTGTTAGAAAGATTTCATCTCTATAAATGTTTTTATTGCCAATGTGTAATGTATTGTCGGGAGTCATCTTATACGCCCAGTGCCAGGGCTACCGAGCATCTAGGGGTACCCGGAGGTCTGCTTCCTGGACCCATGCTCCCCACGCTGGCTGACAGCAGCCTCCGCATATTTGTATCTGAGAGAGACTGCAGCATCCCCCTCGGGCCCCTCCCTCCCCGCTGTGTGGGAAAGGAGATGATTTTGTGCTGCTACTTTGACGGCAAGTGCTCACTAGTGACATCGTGGCTGAAATTGGTATTGCAGGGAGATTGAGATTAAAGCTCTGTGCAAAAACCTATTTTTATAATTTATACACAACTGTAAAGCTGGCCATACACCTTCAGATTTCTCTGTCAGAGGACCTTTCTACACCTTCCAATCACTATGTATTCTATCAGGGAGGACACTATACTACATGGTTGTTGGTAGATCTGATCTGAAGGAAATCTGACAGAGAAATCTGAAGGTGTATGGCCAGCTTAAAAGATACATTTTTTAGATTGCCAACATTCTTTCAGTTTTTATTGTTAAATATATACAATTTATGTCCCATGGATAACCGCAGGGAAACATTAATAATTATGAAAGATTGTAGATAGGGGTGTCAAATTGGGAATATAAATTACTTATCCAAAAAAAGATTGGACTTAAAAGAGTAAAGCATATGTAAGTCCCTAGCTCCAAGTCCACAAAAAAAACTTTATTTGGTGTGTGAGGGGTAGTCTTATACGGCGAGAATATCCCAAACTCTATATAAGTTGGTAATCGTCTTATACGCTGGAAAATACGGTATATTCACAACAACTTTCTAAAAGGTGATTTTTCTCATGATGGAAAGATATCTTCTCATGTCCTGTTCAGTCCTCAGACTGAGAAAAGAGAAACCTTCCAAATTAGACACAGATGGAAAAAAAGAAAATTGTGATTTTATCTTTTTTTTCACTGTTGACAATTAAATACAAATTATGCTCTTGTTGTACTTCAAGTGTAAATGTCAAACTAAACAACCTCTGTGTTCAGGTGCCAGGAAGTGTATGCACCAAACTGCTTTTGGTTACTGTTTGAAATTCTCGCTAGGGTAGCTCCCTTTGATCCCATCAAAACTAGTATTTGTAATTCACAGATATGTTTCTACTCTCCAACCTTAATTATCTTTACACTGCATCTTATCCAGGTAACAGTGGAATAGCAAAGCACACTTTATTTTAGATTGGACAACATGTAGAGGTATTGTCCCACTGATATTCCCACACCGTTAAAAATTATGAAAGAACCCTTGTGTAAAAATGTGAATGTAAAGATTACTGCACAGATTATCACTATGTGCTACCTTGATTGTGATTGCCTCCGGCAAATATTAAGCACAGGTGTCAGCGACTTGTTACATGACAATATTATCGCATAATTTTGATCATGTGTAGATAAGACTGTCATCTGATAATTACAGAAGTAAATCAGCATATATAACCAACCTTTAATAAACTGCTCACAATCTCTATTGCAGGAGACAAAACATTATCTTCCCAAGAAGACACATCAGTTACATCCAGTCCAAACACATCAGGAATATTAGGTCCAGGTCCTAGAAAGCACACAACTTGTTATGATGTTCATTGTTAAATGTTTTAATATATGGACAAAATGTATGCAATGCTCAGCAACTGAGCATGGCCTGCCTTCCACCTGCTCTTCCCTAAATGTGAACCACAGTGCAGGCTAAGCACCTGTCTCTTACTAGGCATTGTGCTATAGAATTCCAGAGACAGCTGCTGACAATGGCAGTAAGCCAAGAGTGGAAGGGGAGGATAGAAGAGGAGGAGCAAGCCAGGAGCACAACAAAAATGTGCACAGAAAACAAACTGGGGACATAACCCACCAATTCTTTCAAACTATACCTTAATAGTGTTATTAAAGTCTAATTATAAATTACATTCTTAAGAAAAAATTTATGATGGCATAAGCACATTACCCACACCTCTATTAAGGCAAGTCCAATCAACAGGTTTTTCAGGTGTCTGTCTCTAAAAGCGAGCTGTGAATAGCCGGGTGGAAAGTGAGAAAGACCTACGATCTTCACAGCTCTCTATTGGAGACGGACACCTGAAAAAACTGTTGATTGGACTTACCTTGACAGTATAGGATTACAATGATAGAACCCTCATTCAGATGACCACAGTTGCTACGTGGTTAAAGTCTGATTGTTGGCTCTTCATTCCCCATGGGTGCCCGTGCAGTGGTGGCCCCACCTTGGGAAATTATGTCTTTCTACTTCTAATGATTCACGGATATTTGGCTTAGAATTAAATTACTATACCCCTGAAGAAGTTTTCAACGAATTTGGACTTTTTAACTCACAGCACATGTACAGATGTGTACATCTGCAACATTGCACATAGACTATGTGATATGATGATTACTGTTATACTTTTGTATTTTGTTTATTAAATGCATTGTTTATACACATTGAGTGGCCCATAAAGTCCCCCCGCCCTTGTCAAGTCAAGGGGAAATCTTGGGTGCTTATGCTTATCATCAGTTCTTGCTTACTATTTTTGGGATGCTGGCTGCTGCACAGTTGAGAGTGTAGTTTTATTGGTTATTAATAAAATTCTTGCTAATAACAAATGTTGCACAGTGGTGTGCTACTTTGATATTTTGAAAGGTAAATCATCAGCAGAATAGAGTATTCACTGTAAAAAATATCTTTACTTCCCCTATGACAATCAGAAGGGCAGAGTATTGTACACACACATATGTATGTGATGCGCTTTAGGACTTCCAAGCTGATGGATTTATATTTAGTCAGGAAGTTTGCCCACGCTTGGACTAAAATGTACTGTATAAAAACAGTTAGATAAAATGGGGGGGTTTCTCATCTTTGGTTCCCACAGGGTTCCTGTATTGTAGGGCCTCGGGGGGGGGGGGGGGGGGGGGGGGGGGGAAGCACATCTCCCAACACCCATGTATACATGTATAAAAACTGTATTTTGGTACACACAAAAATGTTCCGACATGTGGAGTGTACATAGAATATTAACTAAACTCATGTGAATTTTGTTTGGGAAAGTTCATCTACACATTAAGGACACCTGCTGGGAAACAATACATATTTGCCACAATATCCTCCATTCTTCACTTTTTGACCTATATCCAAATCAGAATCCCAATAATGACTCTTTAATATGCCCATTGGACCTTTAGTCTAGGATAGACTGTAAACTGAAACCACTTACAAGCCTAAAAGCAATGCCTTAAAATAACAGATTTTGAGAAAAGGATAACTGGAAAAACATACTTTTTAAAAATCTATTCTTCACCCATTTATTCTGTTTTTTGGCATATTTTTGCGTTCTTTGCTTCAGTGCATCAATTCCTAGGAAAAGAAACGTAATTTGGGTTACTCAATCTATAAAACATATAGCTTATTTGTGCATTTATAGAACACAAAGTATGTGACAGCAACAAACACACTTCTCACCTCTTTGTAGAAGATCTTTCTGTTCTGAATTGCTGTCATCCATAGTCACCAAATATTCATGGAATTCCTTGAACCCAATAGACTGGAAAATACCATGTTGGTAATCTTGACTGGAAAATATAAAGTATGGTTAATTATAAAATATGTATAATAGAACCAATAAAAAAAACAAAAAAAAAACAGGAAAGTGTCTTTTGAAATATCAATTTCAATTGCTCACACGCCAAACTCTCGCTTATTTCTGTACTTACATGATATTAATATTACCATATTTGTGGCGTAAAAGACAATCAAGAAACCATCCTTTTTAAGGGTTTACTAAATTCTGGTGCCACACCTACCCAGATTGTGCTACAAGCTGTGCATTGTAGCGCTTGTGAAAGTCTTGTAGCTCCTTAATCAGTCCCATCTCCAACATTTTATCAACCCTGGTGTTCAGCCTGGCATTAAGAACTGTAACAAAAGAGGTGATGATAAAGTGTTGATTAGTTCCTAACAAGTACACCAAAGCTCAAGACAAGATTAAAAAAAGCCCATATTGCCCAATTCAATGTACCAATTGGTACGCTGCTTAGTCTTAGAAGGTCTTAAAAGGACAGACTTACCTTCCTGATCGGAATGTAGCCATAGGATGCAAGGTTTTGGATACCTTAAGGCCCCACCTAATGGACCACCTCCATCATCTTCCTGCTGCTGTCTAAGGTGTTCAGTATGGGGGATGCCAGACTCCTCAAACACCTGAAGGCTCCTGCATGGCAGACACACTGTCACTGGGTCATCATTAAGCACTGTTTGTAAAATAGGCCAGTGCTTACTGACAGGGCTCTGTCTCAAATTGAGTAAGCTGCAGAAAACTCCCAGCAGCCCTAGGGAAAGGGAGAAGTACAAGTACACACTACAAAGATTTCTTAAATAGGTTACCAACAAGTCAGCTCTTGCTAGAAAGTATGTTACCAGACTTGCTTTTCCACTCTTCCTGTACAATGGACAAACTAGTAACGATTACACAAAGGAAGCATCTCATTTGTAAACTATTGGATATTGAGATACAGTGAAAGTCTTTGAGAAATGGAGCACGTGCTGTATATGAACAGGCATCATTAACCATTGATTTACATTGAACCTCCCTGTTCCTGACCCACTGTTCCTGACCCACTTGTATGACAACAGTTAAGATATAGAACAGTTAATGTGTGTGTTAATATTTGGAATTCAGGCTACCAAAATAACATATGATAATACTACTGTGTAACAAAAATCACAGAATGTTCTGAAATCACATTTTGTAGCTTAAAACAAATAGACAATAGAATAGAAAAACTAAGTATTAAAAACAGTGCATCATTCACCACATACACTGAAAAATAAAAGTGTAATAAAAAAAGCTCATTTGAAGTCACCACAATAGTCTAGACTTCTGACTTCTTAAAGCTGCACTGGTAGAAACCAACAATGTCCTTTGTATACTATCTGACATGCCCCCTTTCTTACCAATAACTTCAAGTCTGTGTGGTGGGGTTGTGCAGAGAATTCCTCTCCAATCTTCTGCCCCTCTAAATGTACTAAGTTAAGCATTGGAGAACACGCTATCCCCAGAAGCAGTGCATACACACCCGTCACTCAGCTTTCTCCTCCTGTCCATGTGCTTCCTTTCAGTGGATAAACTGACTGGTTCATAGACAAGGAGCTCCTAGTGTTCTCTTTTAGCATGCTGCTAGTTTATGGTATGTACATGTTTTCCAGGCATTTAAAGGTTTGCAGTCTGCTGGGTTGCTTTAACCTTTCTAGGTGTTTGCCCATATTGTGCCGTTGATACGAGTGATTGCAGTACATTACGTGATTGCACAGTACTCTGCTGGTGTTCCCTATCTCTCCCTCCTGATGATGTGGACAGGGAAAGCGACCCCCTTTATTAACATGGAGGTCTATGGCACCTCCTCCCCCTCTTCAGTGCTGGAAGTGATTGCTGGGCCCACCCCAATGCAGAATCTTTGCGAGCTCCTTGCGAATAGGCATGTGTGCCTGATCCCTGCACGGGTAGAGTTTCTTTTGTTAACAAACTCTGCCCGACCGCCAAGGAGGTTAAAAGACATGAACTGCATACATCAAAAATGTCATATCTGTGAAGGCACCCGAACTTATTATAGTTATAAATAGGTAATTCATTATTTAGGATTTGCTTTTAAAACAGCACAAGGTATAATTACCTCTGCCCTAACTGTAACTTTATATCAAGCCAACACTGCTTATGTGTTTTGTGTGCCCACCTTGCGACTTTCCGCTTATCATGTGGATGCAGCTTTGCTGCCATTTCAGGGTCCACCTGTTTCAGGCGTGAGTGAAGTTCATGGCCATCTAGTTTTTCCAGTTCTGACTTCAGGTCACTTTCATCATTTCTCTTAAGTGTAGATAGGGAACCCTGTAAATATAATGCATGCCGCATTACAAAACAATGTAATTAACACCGAAAAATACAAATTTGGACCAGTTTCCCACATAAGCCAATCTGGTGTTACAAACCACTTTCTTTATTGTGGTGAAGTGGAATCAAATTGGTAGTACTCATTCCCCAACTCCTGTACAAGATCAATATTCAGAAAATACATACCACATCAACTAAGACTTTCCATAGCAGTGACTCTATGTAATAGTTTGTTCCTCCCACAACAATTGGAATCTTGTCTCTGGAAAATATATCTTCAATGTTTGTATGGAATTAAGGATTATAACGGGTAGATACAAGAATAGAGATAAAAGTATAGCATAAAGAAAAAGGATCATGACATGATGTGTAAGTAGATGTCAAAGCAATCAGCGAACATGGGAGACCAACTGATAGAAGGAAAAACGAGTCTCTTCTACCCAAACCATTCATACGCTTCCCATTTTTTTTTAGCTCAACAAGTATGTTAATGTAAACCAGACAGGGTTGCAAATAGGTTTTTAAAGACTTTGGTCGCATCAGTCCAGGAACTACTGTATTTTTCAGTATACAAGATGCACATTCAAATTCCCTGCGCACATGCGGACGTCAGACTTTTCTAAAAGTCGAATCCGCCTGCTCACGAACGGACGTGGCCGATGTTAGGCCATCACTAACACTCGCAACTCATTACACACTAATTTAAATATCAAATTCTTAATAATATAATACACACCTGACCATAATACACACCACATAGTTGTAGAGAGAAAGTAAGAAAAAATAAATAAGAGTCAGAGGCACATCCATTTACATATAAAGGTGTGATTTCCAGCAGGTCTAGTCCATGCACTTTCCTCTCTATATGCCTCCAGCCAAGCCAAAAGGCCAGTACCAAGAGGTAGGGTTTAGTTCCAGTGCATGTGCATCTGGAACTAAACCCTACCTCCTGGTACTGGCCTTTTGGCAGCCGAACTGTCCAACTTGGACCATCACTGGTGTTAGACTATTTACTAAAATAATTATGATAAGCAATTCATACAGAAATCTATATACCCTGTTTCCCCGAAAATAAGGCACCCTTAAATTTTTGCCTCATGCTGAAATATAAGGCATCCCCCGAAAATAAGACCCCCCCCCGAAGATACTGTAACTTTGGACAGGGGGATCACAGGGGGCAATAAAAATGACACAAGTTGAGAAGGGGTTACTAAAATGGTAATCCCCCCTTAGAGTCTCCTCTGCCATTTTGATTTCCCCCCTGTGTCATTTTAAGTGATCCCCCACCCTGATACCCCAGTGCCATATTCTTCTTCATGAAATAATTAGACATCCCCTGAAAATAAGACGTGGGGCATCTTTGGGAGCAAAAATTTATATAAGACACAGTTATTCTAAGAGCTTAACAAACATTTTCTCATAACAGTAGGTGTAACAACAAGATGAAATATAAGACTGCATAGTTGGTGCAAACAAAAAGGATATCAGTGCAACAGCTTTGTTCCGGAAATCAACAACTGTAAAATTAGTGACAAGAGGATCCACAAAGCTGATCATGTGATGTTTGCAGAGTTGCTGCTCTTCAGGGGTGACTTTATTTGTGATGATATCCAAGCCCTGATATACCTACAGAGAAAAAAAGGTAGACTAGCATTATTAATCCATATAACTATAGTTATATATATACCGTAACTATATAGTTAATCCAAATTTGCTGTACCAAAGACCAACAGACCAAGACACTGTTGTTGATGGCAAGTGTACAGGAATTTCAATGTTACAACTGCCCAATACAATGCAACACAGCACAAACTCATGCTTTTTCTCTAGCCCAGCGAGTTTGTTTTCATATTTTTGAGGTCCACCTAAATCACAAATCTGAAAGAACTCACATGATTCTATACAACAGGATTCATCTCTGTTCAGAACATTTTAACTTTTTCATTATAATAATGGAAAATGTTCTTCATCATGCCCGATCCCCCCTGAACGCGCCCATAGAGTGAATGGAGATGCATTCAGAAATCAATTAATTGAGACGCGATTTTTAAACTCATCCATCTCAAACGCACCCAATCGCTGCCCAGGGGCTGTGGGGGAGAGCCCATTCAAATGCATGAGCACGATCACCGTAATTAAAATTGCGGGTGATAGCGGACGATCGCCAAAGTGGGCATAAGCCCTTACTGAAAAGGAGAGTCCAGCAATAACAGAACCATCATTCGAATATGGCAGAGTCCCTATAAAAAATATATTATTTTTCTCTACTTAAAGCCCCCCATACACGCATAGATTTGAGCTCTCACGGCAGTCGGTCGAAAAATCGGCCGACCAATCATCACACGGTCGATCGGCTAAAACATCAGGTCACAATCTAAACGTGTATGGGGGGGCTTTAGTTACTGGACTAACTGCAAACTCCCTTGCCAGTAAATTTGCCTGATCTGTTTCTAGAAGTCATCTTCCGCCATCTTCACTAGCTGGCCCAGCATTTCACACATGAGTTCATCTATTTAGAAAGGTAATGGGAGTTAACATATAAAAAAATATTCCTGAACAGGAAGTTATTTCAAAAAGAACATACCGTATTATATATCTTGTGAAATAAAAATAACTTCCTGATTGCAAATTGTAAGCTCTTATTTGACTTTGTCTGTTCATCTCCTATGACCACTATCACTTTGTTACTAGATCACCTATTTCTCATTTCTGATAAATTAACCTCACATGTTCTTCTGCATCTCCATGATAGAAGTGCAGAGAAATCTCATCAGGACACAGACGGCATATATATATATATATATATATATATATATATATATATATATATACACACACACACAGGGGTGCACATAAGTGGTACTCTGGTACTCAAAAACTAGCTATGCGTACCTGCATTATTGTTAGAAAGCTCATATGCGTACTGACAACTTGGAGGCACTCCGTGTCTGGGCATCCGCAGCTAAATGTTACATGTATACAATTTATGTTACTTGGATAACTGCAGGGAAACAAGAATAACTATGAAAGGTTGCAGTTAGGGTGTGAAATTGGGAATGTAAATCAATAATCCCCCCAAAAAACTGGACTTCTAAGGGTGTTGGAGATCTGGGGGATGAAAGTCAGAGTAGGCATATGTAAGGGTAAAATCTGACAAGAGAAAAGCACTGTGTGACAGTTGGAATATGATTATGAAAGGATGACATTTGGACTGCAGGTAGTCTCAGGGGTTAGTTACTAAGCCAAAAAACTACTGAGGTACGAGATCTGGGGGTTCAAACGTGTTGTACTGTGAGAGTTACATATGACATCTCCTGGTACTCATCTGAGGAGCTCACTATAAAAGTTATGTGTACCCCTGTATGTATGTATATATATATATTTTATTTTTTTTCTTTTAAGCCATATTCTATCGATCTATGTCATATCCTAATCCGGGAACACATGGCTCCTATAGCACTGCTGTGTCTCCAGCTCCGAGGATGTTTTCGAGCGGGACACGCACACGGCGTTCGAAGCAGCCATCGATCTGGCCCATATCTATACTTGTGTTACCTGCTTAAGTGTCCGAGGGACCTCTGAATGATCATTACAGGTGATAATTTTTTGGTGCTTCATTCTATAGAGAGGGATGGAGTGAGGATGAGTCCCAATGTGTCCTCTCTCATACTTAACAACATCATGTGACCTGACAAGATGGAACACTACTGACAAACCTTTTAAAAGTAACAGCAGGTTAATACATTTTTAAAGCAGAGGGTTTAATCCAACCCAGTGGAAAGAAGCATTACTGACACAGGATAAGCTCACTCTTCTGAAGTTGGTGAAAATGGCTACCATGGGATCCAAGTGACCTCTCGTTTAGTATATCATTATATGTAATGAGCACAGACACCCACTCACAGGTTAATACTGAACCACCCACCCTCATGTGGTGTGGTAAACAGCTGGTTAAAGTTGTCAGTGAGAAGAAATGCTATGACAGGAATGGTGCAGGAGACACAAGTCAGGACGATTAATAACTAATTCGCTACCTGCATAGAGTCCGCGCTGATTATTTCCCCTCCCAAGGACCGACCCAATTGTAACGCCAGCTTGGATTTCCCGGTCCCCGTCGACCCAAGAACTACCACAAGAGGTAGCGAGCGCTTGAAGCTGAGCGCCGCCATCTTGGTTACGTCACGGCCCCGTGTGAGGGGAGGAAGTGGCGGCTCTGTGCTGCAGACCGTACAGTACAGACAGGACTCTAGTCTGTCTGGCGGGTGTACAATAACGGGTCATTCATGCAGAAGTGTGCAGAGTACACAGGCACATCAAGCCTATTCCTCATTTAGATGGACTGTCATTCCTTAGAAAATAAAACCTCCTTTCCCTCATTAAAATGTAGGCAGAAAATCGTGTGACTGCTGTACCCACATTTCCTGAGACTGATGAAAGCAGGGGGTGGCATGGCCAGTATATATATATAAATACTAATGTTCCAAATTATAATATTAGGAAAAAAACATTTTACCAGATAAAGTGGTAAACCTATTGGCTACTTGTTTTTGCAGGTTCATGTCATTAAAACTGGCTTTAGACACTTAGATTTCCCAGAGATTGATTTGTTAAACGTTCGTGACATGCAATTGAGTCTTCAATCAAGTACAAGAAAAGTGCATTATATTCGGGTAATATTTATCGCCGATTTATGCACCTGGAAGTGGGATGAGGCCTGCATGGGTCGGTCTCCAATAACGACCCATGCATACGGTCTCCAATAATGTCCTTCGATTCGCGATAGGTTGACTAAAAATTACAGACATGTCTGATCTCTGCCAGATCTCGTGCAATTTCGCATTATTTTGGTCAATCGCATGCTTTAATCATGCATCGATTTGTGAACGATTAATTGTGACGATTGATCAGAAATTGTGCGAAAATTTTTAACTTCTATGGCCAGTTTTAGACATACACTAGAGCCTAGGAGCCCAACCTACGTCCTGGACCTTTTAATATCCGCGACCCCGGAAGTAACGTCACAAAGAGTAATTTACTATATTTGAGTGCGACAGTGATGCCGGCGACGTGTACAGGGGCGGGCCGGAATTTCACGCACTGTACTGTGTACACTGCCATGATTGCCTAGGCCAGTAGTAGGCAAACTTATTCCACCAAAGAGCCAAATCGCAACGGTGTAGCACTTGAAATACATGTTGAGAGGGTTTGTGCTGTCAAAATTAAAAAATTATGTCTTCTTTCCCTAAAAACCTTCTCTAAAATTAACTTAATAAACTTAATAAGTCTTAGTTGAGCTTAAAACTTTATATCATACTTAATAACAATATTATTTAAAAAAATATATATATTACAATATACTGTGACGACAATGATTGACAACCCCTGTGAACAATGGTTTTGCATTTCCTTGGAAAGTTTGGGTAAGTCAGTTTTGCTATTTTAGTCACAAAGCCCCCCTTAAAGGTAACCATAGAGGCCCTTGGCCCTTCCTTGATGGTAAACCCAGAGCCCCCGCTTATTTGAGGCCACAAAGCCCCCTCCATATAGGTAGCCAGAGTGCCCCCTTGTCAGTAGCCAGAGTGCAACCTTGTAGGTAGCCAGACACCCCCCTTAAAGGTAGCCCAAAAGCCCCCTGTAGGCAGCCATAGAGCTCCTCCCTTAATGATAAACAGAAAGAGTGGGATGAGAAGACATAAGTGAAAAATAATAAAGAACAGGTAGCAGGAAAGACAAGTCCTTACGCCACTGAGCCGGACTGAAGGGGCTAAAGAGCCACATGTGGCTCCTGAGCCACACTTTGCCTACCCCTGGCCTAGGCAGAATGCTAGGGAGGTTAAAAAACAAGCCTATCAATGTGATGGCATTTAGCTGGATGTGAGCAGAAATATTGTTTACCTTGCCAAAGGCTGTGTCTACACTACGGAAAACTGCACAGTGGGGAAGGGGGGGGGGGTCCCTCGGCCGCACCGGAGACATGTGCCTCGTCCATTGTTTACCCATGGTGTGCTGCGCGAAATATATATGACACAATACAATTTGGTAAATTTTGGGCCATTGCCTTGCTGTGTTTTAAAATACATGAGGGGAAAAAAAAGAAAAGATGGTCTCTGCGATCTACTCCTGTTTCCTTTTGATGGTAATCTACCTTTTAGGCACCCCTGCTCTAATGGTTGATAACTGACATTTGTAGCAACTATTTAGGAAAGATCATTTGCATACTAATTTGGAAATTGTCATAAGCTACCCATACATGCATCATATTACCCGTTTCTGGGCTAACTTGATGCAGGGTTTATTGCAATGAATTAGTGGGATATCCTAATTTAAAGGGCCTTTACCCTTTTTCTCAACTTAGTAAGCTACATTACTGTTTACCTTCCATCATGTTGAATTTTTGTTCTGTATACCATGAAAATAAGGCACCCTTAAATTTTTGCCTCATGCTGAAATATAAGGCATCCCTCGAAAATAAGGCCCCCCGAAGATACGGTACTGTAACTCTGGAGAGGGGGGATCACAGGGGTCAATCAAAATCACACAGGAGGATCAGAAGGGGTTACTAAAATGGTAATCCCCCCTTTGAGTCTCCTGTGCCATTTTGATTGCCCCCTCTGATCCCCCTTGTGTCATTTTAAGCGACCCCCTCACTCTGATACCTCAGTGCCGTATTCTTCTTCATGGAAAAATAAGACATCCCCGGAAAATACATAGGGCATTTTTGGGAGCAAACATGTATATAAGACACTGTCTTATTTTCGGGGAAACACGGTAGTGCCCAAACATTTTTGACTCCAGGAAAAAGCTAAACTTTGCAGCTAAACTGCAGCTACGTTTGTAAAGAAGGCACCTAAAAGTATTTCTACAAAGGATCATGTCCTTTTAGTGTTCTTAAAGATCGCTGGTGATAAGGAAGCGCCAATATGCAAAAAGTGGCTTCATACAATTATGGAAAGAAAAAGAAATAAAAAAAATGGGGGTTTCCAAGGTTCAGAATAATTTCAATCAATCTTATATAGCAACATTTAAAAAGGATTTATAAGTTAAAGGTGAATTCCATTGATTTGCATATTTGATGCATGTACAGTATGAATTGACAAATTGAAGAGAAAATAGGTATGGTCCCCATATATTTGGGAGGGAGCACCACACCAGGTGTTCCCCGTTTGCTCCCTTACAGTGGGGGTTCAGACCGAACTTTTCCTAAGAGGTTCCTCAGTGTGTGGAGACCCCACACACTGTGGAACCTTTTAGGAAAAGTTCGGTCTGGTGGACTCACATCCTGCAGTGCCAGACATGTCCCCCTGCTTAAGCTAGTACATGTTCGGGCCCATCTGAAGTTTGCTAGAGAGCATTTGGATGATCCAGAAGAGGATCGTGAGAATGTGATATGGTCAGATGAAACCAAGGTAGAACTTTCTGGTAAAAGCGCAACTTGTCGTGTTTGGAGGAGAAAGAATGCTGAGTTGCTTCCAAATAACACCATACCTACTGTGAAGCATGGGGGTGGAAACATTAAGCTTTGGGATAAAGGAAAGAATTAAAGGGACCATCGTGAGATTTTGAGTGAAAACCTCCTTTCGTCAACAAGGGCATTGAAGCTGTAACTGGATGGGTCTTTCAGCATTTGATTTCATACATGTTATAGTAATATGCTTTGTTTGTTCCAGAGTCAATGTTTAAGCAGAACATGAACGAGTTTCTATATAAAAAGGTTCATCATTATATCTAATGAGAAGGAAAAAATTTTATCATTTTGGATTTTTTTTTAAATAAATATAAAGGTTTGTCAGCGACTTTGTCCAAGTATTTAAGGCTCACCATTAGCTCCTAACAATGGTGGACTCCCTCAGTACCCCAGTAGTTTTTGGGGGACGATACCAAACATAACAAGTTTGTTGTATAAGAAAGCTCCTTGAGAGATATGTACAGTGGCTTGCAAAACTTTCTTGCAAAAAGGTTTTTCCACATTTTGTCACATTACAACCACAAACATGAATCAATGTTATTGGAATTCCATGTGAAAGACCAATACAAAGTGGTGTACACGTAATTATTCTATTATACTGTGACAAAATGTGGAAAAGTTCAAGGGGGCCGAATAATAAGTTATGCTTCACACTTTAGCATGTTGTCTATATAAACTGTGTGTATACCGTATATACTTGAGTATAGGCCGTGGTACCTAATTGTAGTAATGAAAAATGTAAAGAAAAAAGTAATGTTCTAGCTTATTTCGTTTTTGAACAAAATAAGTTAAAACTTTGACTTTACTTTGAACCTAATTTATGCAAAAACTATATGTGCTAGAGTAGTGATGGCGAACTTATGGCATGGGTGCCAGATGTGGCACTCAGACCCCTCTCTGTGGGCACCTGACCTGTCACCCAACACAGAGGCTGATGAAGGAAATAACTGCAGCCCATTGGCTCTAAATGCTGTCAGCTTTTTTCCCCTCTCTTCTGATTGCTCACAGCAGCCCATACCTTCCACTAGCACTGCCAGCCAATCAGAAGCCCATGGAGGGACAAGCAGAAAGCAAAGAAAAAGTATGTTTGTAATGTGTAAGAGTGTGTGTTATGTGTGTGTGTGAGTGGGTAGAAGACAGAATGATAAGAGGAGGCAGAAGAATTCTCACAGGTTAGAAGTTGAAGTTTTACAACAGCTAGAAAAGGCAGCACGGAATGCTGGGTAGTGTAGTTCATAAGCAATTGACAGAATATAGTGCTGCAGTTGTAGTTTCTTTACACAGCAAGTTGGGTGTTTTATGCTATGTCATCAGAATGCCATGGGACACTAACAGACGACTATATGCATGCTGAGGTCTGTAGTCCATCAGCAGCCTAGAATTTACAGGAAGCTTATAACTGCATGGACTACCTATGAACGACAACTGAGCACCAAGTTATAACCCCGAGGATTTGTGTGTGTGTGTGTAATTCAGGTTAAATTGCCAAGTCGGCACTTTGAGATAAATAAGTGGGTTTTGGTTTACAGTTTGGGCACTCGGTCTCTAACAGATTCGCCATCACTGTGGTAGAGCAATAACTAATGAACCGGTTGTTCCCACTGCATTCTGACGATCCATGGCCGGAGGTTGACGTATTACACTATGTTGACTTTCTGGCCAGTGGATCGGCCGGCGGACCCAATAGCGCCATGAAGACATAGCGTAAGATTTCAATAAGGAATTTTACTGTGAGGATAACAGCAACTGTTCACCATAATACATTTTCTTTTTTTTTAACAATTTATCCTTTGCAAAAACAAAGCATCCAATGGCTTATATACCAGATGTGCAGAAGATAAACATATTTTTATTTTGGTCCTGGGACACATTCTTAGTCAGTTATTTTTTTTCTTCTTTACCACAGAAACGGACTGGTACGCATTAAGTGTTTCCAGACAGATGGAGGCTGTACCCATGGTAACAGTGGTGAATGGCCCTGCATCAGCTCTAGGTCCCATAGCAACAAAGATGATATAACTAGGATTCTACAGAAAAAGAGAACCACTAGCTATCCAATAGCAACCAGGAACAGCTCTGACAATCCTCAGCAACAGCTACCATAGGAACAAGTGAAAATGCAGAAATTATAAAGGATTCATAGGTTTGTCTATGGAATTACACTGGGTGTGTTAGAAAATCTGCGACTGCGTTACATGCTGAAGCCAGACAGTTCAGAACAAAGACAAAGACAGAGAAAGCGATGCAGCGCGCACAGGAGTCTGCACATCAGACACAATGGTCCTTTTTTATTGCTTTCACCCAAATGATGCTGGATTTCTTTCAGATTATGGTTTGTATGCCTAGAAGCAATGCACAACATTTGAGCATACGTAGCATAATAAATTCCTACATACAGAATGCTACTGGTGGTATCCATTAGAGAGGCAGCTCTGGACCAGCAAGACATATGGTACAACAATGGTTAATTAGCATTTCAATCACCCATCCGCTTTGTTTCCATTGCTAAAGGTTTTGTCTATTTATCTATGGTGTTCCTCTTAATTTTAAGTTGTGTACATTGTGTGCCACGATACACATAAAAGGTGGAATGCTGTGATAATTGTATTTAATAATCATGGCTACTATTTCCACAAATGCAGGTCTAGTTTTAATTTAGCATGTAATAAAGATTTCAAAATTCACAATAAACAAATGATTATAGCTGGCCATACACAGGTCAATGTGTTGTGTTTGATAAAAAAAAATGTTGAGGGTCTTTTTGGGGTTTCAACTACTGTGTTTCCCCTAAAATAAGACTTGTCTTGTATTAATTTTTGCTCCCAAAGATGCCCTACGTCTTTTTTACCATTTCAGTAACCCCTTCTGATCCTCCTGTGTCACTTTGATAGCCCCCTCTGATCCCCCCTGGCCAAAGTTACAGTAGGGGTGCCTTATTTTTGGGGGGAATGCCTTATATTTCAGAGTGCCTTATTTTCAGGGAAACAGGGTATTTGACTAAAATCTTATTTTGGAACATGTGTGTGCACCTTTATCTTGTGAGTGGTCAGTTTAAATGTAATTGAATCGAAAATGGACTGAGCAAAAATTGAGGCGTGCAGTCTTAAGCCGGCCATACACGGTTTAAGATTCCTGTTCGAGTGACCAAAAAGAATCAATTACCCGCATACACGGTACAAACTACCAAATGTGATCGAAATTGGATATAAAAATGATTGAGCCGTGATCTGACATGTTGGTCAATTTTGGTAGATCTTACAAGTATCTGACAGTTTTGAGGTATTTCGACCAATTTGCACCCAATGGTACTATGGAGCATGCGCACCAATCTAAAGCTCCCCATACACCTTTAAGGTCCCCACACATGTATCGAGTGGGGACCGACAGAAGAGCTGTGGAGTGCAACGTGATGTCATCACGCTGCTCTCCATCGTTTACAGCATCGGCGGGCACCCTTTGTTTGGACACAGATGCCAGTCCCCATTCAAACTAATAGCGTCGGCCAGAGATTTACAGACATGAGCTTTGGGGCAACAGGGATCTGCCGCCCCATGTGGGCACCCGTGATCCGTGGCAGATTATGCTGCCGACCGACGGCCGCGAGCGCTCACATCGGTCGGTGACAAAATCTTGCTTGTTATGTGTGTGGAGACCCTTAAGCCCCACATACACCACATACAATTACCATGCAATTTCTGTACAACCAACTTTTCTTCTACCAAAACCATGTAATAGGAGGACCTTTCTACACCTTCCAATCACTATGTATTCTATCAGGGAGGTCACTATACTACATAGTTGTTGGTAGGTCTCATGAAAGTTGTATGGAGGAATCTGCAGGTGTATGGGGGGCTTTAGATCACTCCATACAATTTTCTTTAGCTCTACCAATAACTATGTAGTGCTGAGTCCTCCCTGATAGAATACATTTTGATTGGAAGGGTATGAAAGGTCTTGGTTTTGGTAGAAGAAAAGTGGATTGTACAGAAATTGTAAGATTGTATGGGGGCCTTGTAATACTACAGTTTGGTATTACAGTTGAGCAACATTCGACTTACAATCGCTATTTAAATCACACATGACAATCTAAAGCTAGCCACACATGGTTCAATTTAATGTTCAATCGACGTTCGATTAGATTTTGTAGTTCGATCAAAAAAATCGAAAATCGATTTTAATTTTATCGATGTACACCACATAAGGAGTGCGATTATTGTTCAATTTTGACTGAAAAGTTCATGGAAGTAATCCAAAATCGTCGATTGAATGCCTCTTACGATTTTAGTTTCAATCGGAAGTTAAAAGGAAGTAGCCACACAAATCAAGCCCTAAAAATCGAGCCCAAAAAATAGACCAAAAAAAAGTTGTAAGGAATGTAGGTTCGATGATTATACAATCGAGCAAAATTTTCAAAACATAATTTTTTTTTACAATCGATCGCTTTTTCATCGAAAAACGTAGATATATATATATATATATATATATAATATATATATACATATATACAGGGCTTATTTTCTCAGAGAAAAGGTGGTGGTGATACAATTATGAATGGTTTGTGGTGGGATTAAGGTTAGGGCGAGTGGTGCTTGATAGTAGGGGTAAGTTTTGTGGATCGTGGGTTAAGTTTAGGGGTTTGAAGGGTTAAAATCAATCTAACCTCCCCAATCCCCTAACCTTAACCCTCGGCGAATGCTGTGTTCAGACATCTTCCGATGCAGAGGTTCAACGTACTCCACTATGTTTAGCCCTGCATAACACAGCATGTGCCGAGCAGGTTAGTGAATGTGCTCCGTCAGGACCTCCCGCCAAGCAATACGCTTAGCGGAGGGGGTCCCGATGGAAGTGGAAACCCCCACTCATTGCCCCATCGCTGTTGAGCATTGCAACAAAATCTCTGTGGCTTTACATATGCCTACTCCCTGACTTTCACCCCCCAGATGCTCCGACACCCTTTTTTGGATCAGTAATTTACAATTTGACACCACTATCTGCAACCTTTCATAGCTATTAATGTTTCCCTGCGGTTATCCCAGTGACAGAAATTGTTCGCGTTTAACAAAAACTGAAAAGAAATTGGCAATCTAAAAAATGAGACTACATCCAAGCAATATTTGATAGGGGGCTTTAGTAGGAAGAATTGTGCTCAGGGACCTAAAAATTTGCATGGATGTAGTCTCAGGGGTTAACTGGTAACCCCCAAAATGTCAAGGTTCTACCATGCAGGGGTGCAAAGATCTAGGAGTTCAAATTAGGATAAGTGAAAGCCTGTATGCAGCAGAGTAGTGCTTTATGCTCATGGGGAAGCAATATCTGATAGCTGTATTTTAGCTGAAATTTAACATATAAGTGTTATAGCTAGAGGGGTAAAACTCGGGGTGTAAGTAGTAGTAGGGGAGCATTACTGACCCTAAAAGTTTCATGAATATACTATGAATGGTTTTCGTGCTATGAATGTGTAAAGTTACAGTTACACACAGATTTATTCCGCTTAGTTTCTACAGCAGAGCTGGAGAGAGAGGGTGTATCCTGTCCGGTGTTTTGATTGGCTGGGGAGGACGTATCTGCGGGAGGAGCTACAGGAAGCAGAATCTGCTGCTTTCACACTAACATCGGGGAGGAGGAGAGGGGGGCTAAGGGCGATGCGAGTCTCTCCTTTCTGGCTGTGCAGGGAGCACAGGTCAGACCTCTGGGCCAGGCTGAAAATAGGTGGGGGAACGCAGAAAAAAAAGCCGTGTGTGTGTGTGTGTGTGTATTATATATATATATACACACACACATATACACACACACACACACAACCAAATTTTATTTAGTAGTATTTTTTTTTTCTTAAGCAGTCAAATTAGTTAGAATGGACTGGAAAAAAAAAATATACAAAACTAAATTTTTTTTGCCCCATGAACAAAGACAATGGAAGTAAAAAATGGAATTCAAACCAAAAATATAAAACCAGGTCATACAGAACTATCAAAGAAAGCCTGATCTTAAGGCTAGGCTCTAGGCTCTTAAGGCCCCCATACACGGGTCCGTTTCCCATCGGATTCCAGGACGATCTATTCCGGGCGCGTGCACGCGAAACGATCGTCCCGGAATCGCGTGAAGCCCACCTTGTCCGTCCGATCGTTCAGGGGCCCAGAATCGGATCGTACAGAGAACCAACATGTTGCTCTTTCTGATCCGATTCTGCACACATCAGGGGGAGTTGCCATTTGTGGAGTAAGCGATCGGACACGGAATCGTCCAGGAATCCGTGGGACAAGGTGGTATGTAGCGATCGGACGGACTTAATTGGCCGATCGATCAGACCTCCGATTCCCGCTGAGATCGCCGGAATCGATCGGATAGGTGATCGATCGGCCATGGAATCCGACTGTGTATGGCTAGCTTTAGGAAGAAACTTGAAAACTGATCCATGTGTAGCAGGGCCTAAAGCCGGCCATAGACGTCCCGATCTATGGCCAACTTTTAGCAGACTCCTCACAGCGTGGCGACGTCACTATGCTGTGAGGAGTCTGCTACAGAGAGGACAGGAATCCCTTGTGTAGCCAATTAGGAGACTTCCCCTCCAAGTAAACAGCCTGCAGCAGGATTGGGCAGAAAAAGAACCAGCAGGACGGATCTGTGTGCGATCCGACCTGCCGGCTCTTTTTCTATGAAACTTAAGATGGGCTCCCTTATAGTTGCGGCCGACCAACCTTTATGTGCTCGGTGGGAGCGAGCACGCCGGTTGGTCGGCTGCAACTATGGCCGGGAATCGGCCTGTCTATGGGGGGCTTTAGCTGTCACAAGGCATAAGTAAATGGACTATTGCAAATGAAAATGGAGACTTGTAGCTGTGAAAAGGCAGAGGGCGTGTTGGTATACTAAAGGACAAAGCACTGCTTTCACACAAAGATCAGAAGTCTTTGTCTTCAGCCTGCTGATGGGATACATTTTGCACAGCTCATTTAATAGAAAAGAGATTTGTGACATTGAATATTTTTTCAAAATGCATACAAGATTAAGGCCAGAAGCTACTGCCAGTAAGCAATGGAAGCTTCCAAATGCATCACCCTGTTGAGGTTCCCTTTCACAATGAACTAAATGACTGTATATACTTGAATACAAGGCAAATTGTTCAGCACCTGAAATTCAAAAACACCTCAAAAACTGAAATTCAGCTTATATTCAGGCGTGAATGGAGGTAGATTTTAGAAGTGAATTGCAAAGCCTACATGGCATCACCAAATTTGCTTGGGATGTAGAGAAGGGTTGTGGGAACATTTGATTTTTTTTTATTGCTCTAGCATATGTAGTTTTTGCATTAATTAAGTTCAAATCATGCTAGAGCAATGCTTTTTTCTTTACAATTGGAGTGATATCATGCTCAGGGGCTTTGTAATTCACTTACAAGTCTACTGAATTAAATATCATTGTCTAACAAAAGCACATTTGTTGTGTTTCTGAGCCTTAGCTGCTGCACCCCCCACCCCCAGGCTTATACTTGAGCTATTCAGTTTTTCCAGCTTTCTTTCTAAAATTAGGTACCTTGCTTATATTCAGGTCAGCTTATACTCGGGTATATAGGATATGTGACGAACGTTGCCATGGTAAATGCCCCCCTTCCTCTTTTATAGACAAAGTGTATTTTGTACTTTTGATTAGTTTTATTTTTTTCCTCCATTGCTTTGTTCAATAATGCAGAGGACAAGTCAAGTACAGGAAGATGCAGGGGGATTCTGAGAAAATTGCAGGTACTCTTTATTTGCCCCTAGACAAAGGAAGTTTTACACCATTGCAGGTCAAGACTGGCTCCATTACAAAAGGTATTGTATGCTTTTAAGTCACAGGCAGTTTGCCATTAGAACTTAAACTGTTGTTTCAACATGTGAATTATGCGTCTAAAACAGAGCAGGGAATACAAAAGAACAGAAAAAAATTCCCCATTTGTAGGTTGAAATTTTGCTTTATTAGTTTGTGGTCTGTATATTCTACTCCACAAAAAACAAAAACATTTATGAGCCTTTCCAATTGTCAGCTATAAATACTAGAGCAGCATCCATGTTTCTTTAAACAGTTGTCCTTGTAGCCATCATTTGCAGCTATGTATTGCTGCAAGACATGCTTTCTAACAAATCTGCCAAAGGCTAGGTGCTATACAAAACATATGCTCCATAAACAGGTCACATATGGGACTAGGAACAATCAATGAGATGCCAAAAACTCAATGTTGCAATAAAGACTGCAAATACAGGGTTTGACCAGTTCAAGAGTTTTATTCACCCTTTTATGATTCAAATGTTAATGTGGTTTTTTTGCATGTCACAGATTTGTTCCAGCCAAAACATTTAGTTCAGTCAGATATCCAAGCACATTTACTAGGCAATGGAAACTGAAGCCTTAATTTTTCATTGTACAAGATGGGCATACTCAGGACAAACATTACAAACAGAGGTCATTTGGAATTTAACTGCCAACACATCAGGATTTTAATAAATCTGAAAATTTGCTCAAAAAAGTATACAAAAATACAGTATAAATTTGTCATTCAGTACAAAATCCAGCAAGCAGCAGGTTTCAAAGAAAAATACAAAAACAATCACAAAAAACAGACAAACCAGTGTAAAGTGACGAGAGTGAGGTATAGTGGTTCACACCAGAGATAGTCCCAATGTTCCCTCTGACAACATGGCGGTCCTTCTGGTCTAGAAGTCTTAAACAGTTTATATGAGCAGACCCATAGTAGAACACTACCACCAGAAAATGGAATTGTTAGAGATGTTCAGGACAATCCCTTTGTTAACAAACATTTAAACTGTTTTTGAAAAAGGAAAGTAAGAAGGCCCCATCATATACAAGATCTGGCAATGCCAAGTGCATAAAGTGCATTACAGAAATTAGGTAAGGTATTACAAAACAAAAAGCCCACCTCCAAGCTTTAGAATTTTTATATTAGCTATAGTCAATCTGTTTGACCTTCTGTTGGAGTGGTTGGACAGTAATTTACAACAAGTCCAGAACTGAATGAAATAAGGGGGAACAGAAAGACTCAGGCAGTAAAACCTGACAGAAGGGCTAAGCCTTCAGGACAATAGAAATGCTTGTTGCTATCTTTTCTCCAATGGAGAGTTTAACTAATCTATTGCCTGGTTCTCAAACACCGTCACCAGGACAAGCATTAGAGTATCTCCCCAAAGGAAAGACTGCAATACAACTTTACCCAATACTAAACCTTTCTCCGTTTCAGAAACTAAAGAATGTATGGCTGGAGTTGGGCTTTGTGAATTTAGATTCTAGAACAGACATCTGAAGCATTTTCTTGTGTTCCACGGTGAACCTTTACGAATAACAGCTGTACACAGAATGTCTTTCTTAGGGGCAGAAAACTATCTGTGAAACATTTATGAGGGAACAAATAAATCATTTGTAGAACCTGAGGACCTAAGAAGAAAAAAAAAAAAAAAATTCACCTGAAACGGGACAAGCCCTTTCTCCACTTGTGCTCTATAGAGCACACCAACTCTAAAGTGAAAGCTTCACTTCTGTGCAATCCCCAAGACAACTCCTCAAATGTGCAAATGTGCCAAGCATACTTTTGACTAGTGTCTCTTTCAACGACTTTTCAGTTGGGAAAGTCTTTTCAAAAGTTGATGGTGACGTGATCGAAGCTTTAATTTTTCTGTCACAAGCCGTTGCTCATCCTTGATCAAGCCTTGCAGATATTCTGTTGCTTTGCTTAGCACTACTACTTTTGGTGTTTTGGAAGCACGAGCAAGACCAGGTACTTCCTCTCTTAGAGCCAGGAATCGAGAACGCAAATCATTTCTCCTTTTACGTTCCATATAGTTGTGATTCTTTCGCTTAACAAGATCTTCACTGTCTGAACCGCCAGATGGTGGAGGAGAGCTTAATTCAAGTGGACTACAGGGTTGCACTGAGGAACAACTAACTTCTCCAGGCTCTTCTACAGAGGGAGATGGACAACGTTCAGGAGAGGTAGGACTGGGCTCCGGAGGAAGCCGTGCTGCATAGTTATGCTGCTGTTGGTGAATAGAGATGTGGAAAAGTTTGGTGGCGGTATCCAGTGGGTCTGCACGAACTGTAATGGTAACTGGTTGGCGGCCACGATAAGACTTCCTCTTCTCCACAGTCACCACATCAATCTCATCATCATCATCATCATCTAAAATTTAAAAAAGAAACTTATTGGTGAACTCAAAGGCCATTAAGTAAGAAACCACGAAACAAAAAAGTTAAAAAAAAAAAAAAGTTCCATGCTTCACTTTCTAGATGTTGTAGACCAACATTTTAAAGATTTGTAGATTCTACCTTAAACAGTAAATCCTTGTTTAATTTTTGCTGCTTAAGTGGTCTGATTTGAACATCAGGCAAAGTCAATTTGAAATCTTAACACCTTTTACATTCAGTAGACACATTCTAAAAAAAACAAAAAGGGGTTCCAGTCTTATTGGAGATTAAAAGGGAATTTTATCTTTAAAATAAGACTGTCTGCTTATTTTAAAAGATTTGCAAGATATGTTTTAAGAAACAACTAATTGCACTGGATATAAATACTGGGTGTAATGGGTCTTGCCTACACTTCACTTTCATGGGATTTCTTTCTGTGGTGTGTAATTAATATTATAGTAAATGGCATTGTCTCTGCTTACAAGACAAAACAAGTAACCAAGACTAACCAATGTGTATGAGCATGATAAAATACCTTTAGATCATTTTAAACCATAAGTACTGAGCAAGTAATGTAAGCAGCCAAACAAAGGGCTGGACTGCACAGCAATGAACAAGGGGAGTGGAAGAAGTCTTGCAGCATGTGCAGGAGGCTCTATGAATGGGTGAGGTGTAGGGGGAAGGGTGTCTGCAGTCTCAATACAAAAGACACTACAAAGGATTGAATTATGTAAATAGGCTCACTTCCCCATTAATAAATCCTAGTCACATGTCTAAGGACTCCAATTGGTTTAATACTCCTTTCAAATGCTGGGTCTGTTCTCATTGGCTGGAGATAGTGTCTGACCCCTGCCGACTGCAAGCTGTTGCTTTTTGTCTGACCATGTGGCTGCCTCATTCAGCTGAAAGCATATTGTGTAACTGTTTGTGTGGAGGAGGCACATCTACAATGCCCATCCACTGAACCTTACCAAGATCTGCTTCTAGGTTTTACAATTAGACATTCACCTTATTTAATCCCCCCAGTATAAACTACTTTCCAAGCAATTTCTAAACTGTTTACAAAACAATCCCTAAACAAGGCTAATTCCAAAGTATGTTAAAATGTACCGCTATTAACAATTAAAGTCATGCAATAACAACATTTAAGAATCAAGCTCAACAATGGTATATCATAATAAAAGGTCAAATATCAGACAAAAATATACATTAAAATAACCCTACACAAGTTCTCCACTCATTCTATCTGCATTTGACTGAAGGTAAAACTTTTTCAGGTTTCAAGTTAAGAAACTTAAACAACCATAGAGAATACACTGTTGCTGCCCAATAGGGCAACATTAAATATTTCTGTATAAGTGGTAAGCAATGGTATTCCTGGACTTCACATAAAGAAACTCATCTAGAATAGCAACAATTGACCTGAAATACTAAATCTTTTATGAACATTGATTCTTTTAAACGCATATGAAAATCACTGTCTGGTCATACTAAATAAAAGCCACTTTACCTGCTTTACACCTGCCATTGTGCTAGGTGTGTACAGAATGCAGGTATCAGCATGTTGGTTATAAGAGGACGCATTACAATAGTGCTCCTCCCCATTATGAACACTGCAGGTGTATAGATCCAAAGAAAGATTTATGGATATAGAGCTACACATGTAAGCCATTTACTCTCCAGTCAGTCCATCACATTCAAGAAGAATGCAGATACCTTTCTTCCCATATTCTGCAGGTCCGCAACAAAGCAGTTTTGTTGCATTTGCTTAAAAAGCTCCATGTTGTTCATGCAAGTCAATGTTTAGCATATAGTGGCTTAACTACAGCAAGGTGAGAACAAAGTAGACCAATTTTAATACAAATTGGGTGAGGGGCGCAAGTAGCAAGCAGAAGGTCAGCATCCAATAAAAGTAGACTCCCTTTGTATACACTTACCAGAGTCACTGGTATTGTCAGATCCTGATGAATTGGGAATCTTTTCAGGATGGGCTGCTGGTACAATAACTCCTGGTGTTGCTTGCTCTACAGGACCACTCCCACTCTCTGGTAATTCAGCATCCGAAACCGTTTTGGCAGTACTCGCTGGTTTTGAAGTGCCACTTGTTATACGCTCATTGATTACTTTTTCCAGGTGTTCGCGGGTTGAGAAACCACTCCACATACAGTCTCTCAAAAGAACTACAGAGCTGAGCCCAGAGAGCTTTACAGGGGATTCCCATCCTAAATCCATGATCTCTGAGCCCCAGTCAGTACCACTTCCCCCCAAGCATCCTGCATTGGATGGAGGGCAACCAGGTACAAGCTCAAACTTCTTCCAGATATCTTCGCTGGGAGCAATGTAGCGATAAAAGTCCTCCTTGAGATCCTCATCGTAGAAGTAGTGTGTGCTATAACAGCCAAGATCCATTGTCCTAGAAAACAAAAGAAATGAGCTGTAATGGACTATTACAGATGTACTTTCAGGCAGTCAAAACAGAGCGCTAAATGGTCAAGGCAAGCAAACGTTTTATTTGGAAAAGCAGGGAGTCAAATATTGACCAGACCACTTAATGCAGTTGCAAACATAAACACAGGCAATGTCAGCATGCTAATGAAGTCTATTAGGTAACATTTCCTTGGAAAAGCATGGGACAATGGAACAAGGAGACAGCTAGTCTAGGATGTACACATGACTTGAGGCAGAGGGTTAGTGTAATAAATATTAGAAGTTTACCTTAAAACTAAAAGGAGACTACACAGGAAGAACATGTACACCACAGAGGCAGTGACCCACAAGAACCACACGTGTATGCCATTACCTGGTGGAGTTAGGAGCAGTTGCGTTCCACGACAAAGTGAATAAATAAGGGAGGCTACTTGTTTACAAGGGAGACATGCTTTATGACAGAAGGCAAACGCACATGTCACATGGACTACAATCACACACAACTACATTAAACTTCCTCCAATGCTGCCCACAAGTCTCCTCAGCATGCCCGCCAAGCAGGTGCCTACCAGCACCCAGACGCCCCCCGCCCGTGCACCGTGCCCTCTCTTACCCCCAGTGTCCCCGCACGCTCTCTCGGACACGCTGAGTCTGACCCGGTTCATTGTTCGCCCACATGGTTATATGAGCTTGGTTGGCCCCTCCCCGTCTGGGCGTGTCCCGAGAAAGCCGGCCGCACAGACAGCTTGTGATGAGGGTGGAGGGAGGTGGCTGGCACATTGTTTAGGCAGACTGTTATTGTGTTCTGTGACAGGAAGCTCGGAGACAAAGCTCTGCTGAGTGCCAATGTTTCTACAACGCTTCCATGCCAGGCACCACTGCTTCTGTCCTATAGGACTAGCAGTGGCTGCTCACCCTCACACTGCTTCTGTCCTATAGGACTCCCAGTGGCTGCTCACCC
>CM070033.1:96935471-96951063 GCA_036250615.1 Ptychadena robeensis
CCCGTCGGCCAGGTTAAAAATCGGCCGCTTATCGGCATGTGTATGGCCAGCTTAAGTCTCACTTCGCAGACATCGGCAAAGAGAAGGAGGGGGTGAGGGCGAGCAGACCTCAGAGCACCCTAGCACACTGTACCCGGCGTATAAGATGACCCCCGACTTTTGAACACATTTTCCTGTGTTCAAAAGTCGTCTTACACGCCGGAAAATACGGTACATTCGATCGATCAAAATTTTTCGCCATGTCCGATCATTTTTCGATCAAACTTTTGTCCAATTTTGATTGAACTAGGCCAATCGAACCATGTGGACAGGCATCGATTTTTGATCGATTGACCAGTTTAGGTTGATCGAACGGGAAAGTCGAAACGTGTATGGGGGGGCCTTAAGGTGGCCATACACAGGTCAATTTCACACTCCATTCCTGGCCGATCAATCACCAGGTGCGTGCACGCGGTCGATCGACAAGGAATCGAGTGCAGCCCACCTTGACCGATTGACCATGACCGATCGACAAGGCCCCCAAATCGGATCGGCCAGGGAACCAACCTGTTGGTGTTTTCTGATCGATCGGGCACACATCAAGGGGTGTTGACATTTGTGAATCGATCGACTGGTAACAGAATCGTCCAGGAATCGGTGGCCTGGTAGGCACAGATTTGTATGGTCGATCGATCGACGCCTGTGACTTCACCGGAATCGATCGGATCGTTCTCAGAAATCGACACGTGTATGGCTAGCTTTAGAAAGATCCTCAAAAAAAGTTGATTGTAAAGAAATTTTATGGTAAGATTGTAAGGTGTATGGGGGCCTTAATTGATGTATGCTAAAAAATGCAGCTTTTAATAAAAGAAAAAAAATACATATATATATATACACACACACTAGTTATACTCTCTTTATCTTCATGTGTGTGTTGATTATTCATAGATGCACTTTTGGTTTCCATTAAACTGTTTGCACTCGTCTGCTTCCACTTTTGTTTGATGAGAAGCTGGACAGACTCATTTGGTTCTTTGGAAAGACCACTTCATTTACATTAGAAAAAGAATTCACATCTACAGGCAAGTGTAAATGATAGAATGCATTACATTTGCACTTTTTTTGTTTCATGCTATTTTGGTCCTCATGTACTTAGTCTCACTGTTTACAAATCAATGTATTTAACCATAGGGAGGGGAATGGTCTGTGCAGACACACAAACACAGAATAAAATGACAATGCTTTAGGTTATAAGGAATAGTATAAATTATATAAAGTTTAGTTTTTTTGCCAGTTTAATTTTCAATGTTATAATTCTCGGTTTATGAATCTTTTACTGCACATTGTGTCTGTGAGTGATCAGTGGCAGTCCAGTGTCATTTATTTATAATAGCATCCAAGATATCTTGCCTTCTCACAGCAACGTGAGCCCTATTATAGAAAAATAGATCAGCATATGCTAACTTTGAAAAGATGGCCATACACCTTTAGATCTCTCTGTCAGATATCCCTTAGATCTACCAACAACTATGTAGTATAGGGTCCTCTGCGATTGAACACAGGTAGACTTGATGGTTTAGAAAGTCTCTCATATTACATGGTTTTGGTAAAACAAAAGGAGATCTAAAGGAAATCTGACAGAGGAATCTAAAGGTGTATGGGGACCCAAAGAAATTTGATTTTGAAAACAATTTTTTTTCTGAAAGCAGACATATCACTGCAGAAAAATGTAAGTTGTCATGCCATAAAAATCCTAATTGCCTGGCTAATTGATCCATCTTTAAAGCTGGCCATACACCTTTAGATCTCTCTGTCAGATATCCTTTAGATTTACCAACAACTATGTAGAATATGGTCCTCTGTGATGGAACACAGGTAGACTTGGTTCTTGGTAAAACAAAAGGAGATCTCAAGGAAATCTGACAGAGACATCTAAAGGTGTATGGGAGCCCTAATACTTTCTCGTTGAGGGTACACTATCTGCTCTGCATAGAATACTGGCATTCCACACATTTTACTCTGTGCATTGCACATTACACATGTGTTGCATTATCAGATACTGTTAAGGCCCCCATATACCTTACAATCTTACTATACAATTTTTGTACAATCAACTTTTCTTCTACCAAAACCATGTAATATGAGGACCTTTCAATCACTATGTATTCTATCAGGGAGGACACTATGCTACATAGTTGTTGGTAGATCTAATGGAAATTGTATGGAGTGATCTAAAGGTGTATGGGGGCTTTAGCACTTCTATTACTGGAAAATTGTTTCCAGTATAGGAAACGTGCATCCAAAATGTGTGCAGCAATGCGTTATAACACAATGCATGTGAATAGTAACATAGGTTAACTATGGAAACCTGGATAAACATGCATGGCATATAACGCATTGTGATGTGGCTATGTAGTTGGTGTATAATGAACCCTTACTGATCAGAATAAGCACTCGTACTGGTATCCTAGAACTTTAGCTAAGTGTCACACAACTTCTACCATCGTTTGAGTCTTGTGCTTTCTTCTGGTGGGACTGAAACTAAGATCATCTTTGCATTCAGTCAATTAGCATCCTTTTTCAGCTATGGCAACTTATACATGGCTCGATTTTGCATTCAATTCCTGAATGATCGAACAATGTTAGCATTGATTCGCCGAACGAGCGTTGTATGATCCATTTATGGCTGATCTTACGTATAGTTATAGGGCTGCTTTAATTTTCTTTATATTAATTTCTTAATATTTTTTTTTAATTTATAGCTCAGTTTTATCAGTCAAATTCATACAGCTGATTAATTTTTTTTGGTTTCATGCAACCACTTTGCAATGGAAATAAAATTTGAAATCAATAAAAGCTGTGGTGTATTTTCTACCATAGGGTGGGTTTACACTTGTAGATTTTTTGTTCAATGTCATTGTCGAAAATCGTTCGTTCATCGAATGTAACATTAGATTTTTTGTTCGTCGATATATGCATGATATATGTGATATATGCATGTTCACACAAGACATGAAAAGGGCCCTAACTAACATTATTAAAAGTTAAATTTTATTAAACAGACCTGAATAGGGTCTCATAGGGTATAGTTTTAAAAATATGGATTGGCACGCATGCCTCCTGTCATCTACCATGAAAGCAGTGCCAGGGACGCACCCAGTTATATCAGCTGACCATCACAAAAGAATTAAGCAGGGTACAGACATGGAGATATGGGTCAAATCGATGGCCGTTTCAAGCGCCGTGCACGCTCACGGCCATCTATCTGACCCAATCTCTGTTTTCGAGCGGGAAAACAGCCTTATCAGACATGACCGTTAATACGGCTTTGTCTGGGTCTCCAGGCAAAGCTCGGCTGAAGAGGTGGAGCTGGGGAGAGGCAGTTCTCTCCGATATCTGACAGCAGCGTGATAACGTCATCACGCTGCTGCAGGGTACATCAGACGGCTTGAATATCGAGCCGTCTGTACCCTGCTTTACACAGGCTTCTTAATTGAGTAGAAAAGTAGATCAGTAGCTGATGGCTAAATCTAAAGTGCCACACACAACATGGCACTTGTCACAGAAATATGTACATATTTACATTTTTATGAATGTGTGCTGGTACAGTGATCATAGCTGGACAATGCAAGTATGGAAATATAACTAATTTTCTGATTAAGATTAGGTTGGCTTCACTGTAAGTTGGTCAAAAGTTAAAGGTCAAGTAAGTTTTCATAGCTTTTTCATCTACAGTCCTGAGCAGAACTAACCAGAATCACCTGACCCCCCCCCCCCCCCCCCCCCCCCCCCCCCCCCCCCCCATCCGTCATTATCACTGAATAGAGGTTGGATATCCAGGCCTATGGCAATGTTTACATTCTTCTTCGAGTGTCTTCATATTGGTGTCTGTACATGCCCAGTAGAATCATATAGAGCATTTATGGGGTAGTAGACATCTACTCTTGGCCCCACAAAAGTAATTGGGGCAAACTGTAAACTTTAATGAAAACCTTTGCTGTATACTCTTGGTAAGTATGGAGGTAAGTGTAGAAACAAAATGGCATAGGGAACTATTGTTTAAAAACTGTCTTTATCTTTTACAGTTTACAGTATCCAGTGTACAGTTGATTGTCATATAGTGATCTTACCAATAATACCCTAGTGCAGTGGTTCCCAAACTGGGTGTCGCGAAGGAATTCCAGGGGTGGGCCCTCATTCTTAACCTGTGTTTGAATAGGGAGGGGGGGCTCGATAATGTTCCTAAATAGAAAAGGGGGGGGGGCCCAGCAAGCAAAGTTTGGGAACCACTACCCTAGTGTATTATTTCTATGAAGGAGCAGCATTGCTGACCTAGGAATGTGTTAGGACCACAGAATGATAAAGAAGACTGAGATCCCCATCCAAAGTAATGGAAATCAAACAGGGTTTACAAACATGTTGGTTCCCTGTTCGGCCGAACTTTCTCAGCAGGAAGGCAGGATGGCTCAAATTTTTCTTGTAGATTCAAGCACAAATGAATGTCGTGAATGCGCACAGCATTTAATTGTGCTCAAATCTATTAAAAAAACAAGCCATGTATGCCTAGCTTTAGTCTGATCTTTAAACTGTAGTTGACAAAGTAAAATGAAGGGTATATATAAACATTGCATAAGCAAACCTGCACATCTTTAATTGGATTAAACACACAAGGCGGACACAAGGCTGCACTTTTTTTGTTTGAATCAACATTTTCTAGTCTAGCTTTATGTTTATTATAGGTATTCATTCACAAATGATTGATTGCTAATTTAAAAAAAATCACTATATAAACCTAGTCATAATTCAGAATAAATAATTGCTACAAATGGACAGAACCAGTTTACTACAGTTGCATTTCTAATTACTGAAATGAGAAAATGATGGTGTCATTGTAAAGATGCCATTACTAAGGACTTTCATTGGATAATACTTTAGGAATATTGTTATTTGTTAGGACAGCCTGCTAATGACACCCAAAACACAAATAAAATATGTACAGAATCTCACTGTATGGCAGCGCATGGAACCACACTGCCCTGTGCTACTGTGTGGCGCAAATGTCAAACGGCATTGTGCCACTTCCCCCTCCATTCAAATGAAATTGCCTAGAAAAGCAAACACAAAGCCTGTGTTAAAGAGTCATGTTCATTTTTTGGCATGTGAGTGTCCATCCAAGACAATAATTGTACATCTCCTACCAACAGGGGTGTTTCTAGCATTTGGGGGTCCCTATGCCAAATTTTTGGCCCCCCTGTCTAGCCAGAGGAAGAGAGCGGGTTGCTAGCAGAAAAGTTGTTGATGCTAGTAGCACATGTACCCAAATATGCTGTGTGTGCAAGTATGCTAGGGCCCTATTGCGCCCACATACTTCGCATAGCAGGAAAAATGGCTCAGCCTACCAAGACCCAGACATCACAGCTGTTTTCTCATGAGAGGAGTACTGTGGCAGGATAAAGTTTTGAGAAAGATGTGTACAGCACCATGTTATTCCCTTCCACCAGCAATAATCTGTCTGACTGGTATTCAGAAGCAGGAAGGCATAGCAACAAAGAAGGGAAGGCATATAATATGGCATATTAAACTTCAGCTTTAAAGGTGAAGAGCATATAGGAATACGCATGTAGACCAGAGTTGTTCTGCATATAATTTTTAGCTCCAACATACACTTTAGTATTGGGCTTCCATAATTGAATTTTAAAATATATGTAAATGTATTTACTAATTATTAATAAAAGGTTAGCACAACATTGTTTTGCATGCATTTAGAAATATTCAATCTGAATTTGAACTTTTCTATCTCCCCATTCTCTAAGTCACATTCTTGATGTCTTATATAATAAGAATAATATAAATAATAATAATTTTACTTAACCCCCTTTTGGCTTGGTCAATCAACGTTCTTACCTCTTACAGAGCTGTTTCTAGCCTTTGGGGCCCTATTAAAGCTCTTGCTTAGGGCCCCCTGTTGACCCGCGGGGGGGTTGGGTGCTATTTGTGAATCTGCCGATGGGAACACGCCCATACTTGCTGCTCCTTCTGCCTCTTTTTCTTCTTCTTCTCCATCGGCAACTTGCCCTGTTCAGATCTGCATGGGTCAGGAAGGGAGGGTGCCAGATAAGTGTGCAAGGGACCTCTTATAAACTACCTGTAATCGCAGTCCCCTACAACCACATTGATGTTTTTATCAATAGGTTGTTACAAGCAACAACGGTGATCCCCACATATTTGTAATACCTTACTGGACAACTTATATACAAATAAAGCTGTATGGAAGATCAGGATGTACAGTAAAGCGGCAGAATGTTATTACAGGCATAGCTTTAATCAAGCCAATCAGCTTAAAGCTAGCCATATACAGATAGACTTTTGATTGTAGAGTCGTGTAGTGCGATGTAGTGAACTACAACGACCAGGTTCTTTTCATGGTCTTTTGATGTACCCCTGACTTTACGGTTTCACACACAAATCACGTACCATCCGCTGGTAATAAATGATTGTCCACTTGGCTGGTTAGGGGATATTTACAAGGTTTACTAGCAGGAAGGATATTTACAAGCACTCTCCATCACCCAAATGGTAGGGATGGGGCATAGACTTAGGATGCTACAGTTCCAAACGATGCCTAACCAGCCCTGAGAATGGAAGGAGGCAGTCACAGCTCTCACCCAAGATGTGGTCAATCTAGGAGGGGAGACTTTTTCCAGACAATAGGCCTCAACTCTACTCCGGTGACACACAGCAACCCTCACAGGGTGCAGAAGACGACAGAATGGCCCAGAACATTCTGCAACAGACTAATTAGAAACTAGGGCCAGGAAGTGGCCAGAACCAGTAACTGGGCAGATTAGGAAATATACACAAGGAGTGGGGGGGGGGGAGCTTTGGCTTGAGCCTTAAGCCTGGCACTTAATGCATTTTACAGGCATATACACATAATTACAGCATTAACCATGTCATGGTCAGACCTATTTGCTATACATTTATTAGTGTGTTTCCACTACATTACAGTACAACTACACAATGTGATCGATTTAAAACCAATTGATTCCTTTCCTTAGTTCCGTGTGCATGCCATAGAATACAAATCCATTCACGAAACCCATCAGATACTTGAACAATCTACTGAAATTTACCAACAATCAATTATCTTTGGTTGATCGTACCAGGTATGCAGGAATTGATTTCTGTTCAAAAAACCATTGACTTTTACATCAATCGAATGGAAATATCGACATGTGTATGGGTACCTTAACTCTCTCTGAATTTAAATGGTTTCATAGGTTGAAGCCTTTTTAAAGCACATTTATGTTTCAACAGCTTTTTTTTTTTACTTTGGAGCCATTCTCGAACATTTTAAAGTAACATGTGCATTATAACTTAAGGCATGAGCATCCACAAATAGAAACATAGCACTAACCATTCATCATAGACATGTACAGGCTGTATTTGAATATTTAATCATATAAAAGGAATCTCTGAGGAAAATCAAATATAAATGACTTCCATGGGCACGTCTGTAAATGAAATTCAGGCCATGCATGATGACGGAAGATCCCTTAACTGCCCATTCTATAACACTGGCTGAGAACTCTTGGCAACTGCACCTTCTACCAGCTTATTCTTATGAACATTTAGAGAACAATTTTATTTTCATTTAAAAACTAGATTTTTTAAGTAAAGTCACTAGCTTTCCTTTTTTGTTAACCATCATGTGATGACATTTTTTTTACTATTTGTGAATATTTTGCTTCACTGTTTTCGATTAAAGGTAAACTAGGGTATTATTATAACTTTCTGCAGTCATGTAAAAAAGTCACGTGGAAAATAACTTTTTTTTAAAAACATTAGATAACTATTTTCAACTTTAACCTGTTTCAATAATTTTGGTTTTATAACAGGTGAAAAGTAAACATTGGAGCTCCAATAGTTACTGAGTGGTTATTTAAAGTAACTGCACTCATCACACTTTACACATTGCATAAGGCAAGTACAATGCTGGAGGCATTATGGTAAGATCAATATTATTAGTTCAGTATAGGTTGACAGGATAACAGTATTATAAATTCAGAACCATAAGGACATGAGGTATTGAAAAAGCAAGTACAATTATGTAAAAGCAAGAGAGAAGGGCTCATAATTTTTTTTTTATTTAAATGTTATATATCTGTTGCTGCTGGAAGAATCTAGAAGGTGAGCTCATCCCCTTACTCAGTATTTTGGTTAAGCTATCTGCCCAGTAACTGCAAATCTCCTCCCCTGGGCAGAGGTTATAAATGCATCTGTTTAGTTGTTTTTTCAGGCTTTTGGGGCTTTTACCACTGCTCGGCTTGGACCACTCAGCTCCTATGATTTCTTTGGGTCCCCTGTTGCCATCCACTTAGCAAGTGCCACAGAGAGACTACACACCCATGACGAATGAAAGGGGTCCCCTTTGGACCAGGGCAGCCTCTTCCTCATCTTGTCCGAGGGTGCAGGTCGCATTGCACCTGAAGAACTACCAGCAGTTCCAGCAGTAGCCAAAAGTGTACCTGATCCAGGGTTCTGGGTGAGCAGACACATCTCCCCAGTTATTATTTGCCTAAATCAAGACTGTATATGTCTTCTGAATACTAGGTAAGAGCCTTTGCACCTTCCAGCAGCTGGTTATGAACTGTTTGCAACCTAGATCCTATGCTTTGGACCCCACTACTGCCTATTGCCTGATTGTGATTTTAGACTCTATATATTCCCTATATAAATAAATAAAAATAATAATATACACTCACCGGCCACTTTATTAGGCACACCTTGATAGTACCGGGTTGGGCCCCCTTTTGGCTTCAGAACTGCCTTAATCCTTTGTGGCATACATTCAACAAAGTACTGGAAAAATTGGTCTATAGTGACATGGGATTCTACCGCATCCCAAAGGGCTCTATTGGATCTGGTGACTGTGGAGGCCATTTGAGTACAGTGAACTCATTGTCATGTTCAAGAAACCAGTCTGAAATGAGTCAAGCTTTATGACATGGTCACGATGGGTACACTGTGGTCATAAAGGGATGGAAATGGTCCTGAGGTAGGCTGTGGCGTTGCAACGATGATCTATTACTACTAAGGGGCCCAAAGTGTGCCAAGAAAATGTTCTCCACACCATTACACCACCACCACCAGCCTGAACCATTGATACAAGGCAAGATGGATCCATTCTTTCATGTTGTTGACTCCAAATTCTGACCCTACCATCCAAATGTTGCAGCAGAAATCGAGACTCCTCAGACCAGGCAACATTTTTCCAATCCACCTCTCAGTTTCCTGTTCTTAGCTGACAGGAGTGGCACCCGGTGTGGACTTCTGCTGCTGTAGTCCATCTGCCTCAAGGTTCGACATGTTGTGCATTCAGAGATGCTCTTCTGCATACCTTGGTTGTAACAAGTGGTTATTTCAGTTACTGTTGCCTTTCTATCAGCTCGAACCACTCTGGCCATTCTCCTCTGACCTCTGGCATCAACAAGGCATTTGTGCCCACAGAACTGCCGCTCATTGGATGTTTTCCCTTTTTCTGACCATTCTCTGTAAACCCTAGACATAATTGTGTGTGACAATCCCAGAAGTTTCTGAAATACTCAGACCAGCCCGTCTGGCACCAACAACCATGCCACGTTCAAAGTCACTTAAATCACCTTTCTTACACATTTTGAAGCTCAGTTTGAACTGCAGCGGTTTGTCTTGACCATGTCAACATGCCTAAATGCATTGAGTTGCCACCATGTGATCAGTAGGCTGATCAGTAATTTGCGTCAATGAGCAGTTGGACAGGTGTGCTTAATAAAGTGGCTGGTGAGTGTAATAACAATATAGTAAAAAGTTATTCCTCTACCAGCTTGTGCGGACATTCGTTTCCTGTGTGCAGCCAAATGAATGAGAGTACATCTGAGCATAGGCATCCAAAAACCGAACAGAACCTGGTTGCTCCGGTCTGTTACCCCGGGTAATGCTACACTTTCTCTTCAGTTTACAGGAAGTGATGAGAAAGGTGCTGTACAACAAGCCCCCCATTTATCTTTGTATTGCTAAGCATGGTAAAAAAAAAAATTTCACAAGAGAGGCAATATGTTTCCTATGAGAATTATACTGTATATGGGCATTATGCAAACCTTATCAATAATCAACATATACTTCCAAGTTAGAGAAAAACAACTGAAATCTATTCCCATTTAGGATTTTCCAAGAAACAAGTCAAGTCAGAGAGCAGTTGTTTATAAAAGGTTGGATACACAAGGGTTAAATATCAATAACACTTTTGGTCTTTAATTGCAAATATGTTGCTTTTAGTTTTAACTCGGTTGTTTTTGTACACATTTTTCATTTTATATAAGGTGCTATGGAAATCAACATATCCATTCATGTGTTTGAAAGCAACCAGTTGTAATTTGGCTACATGATTATTCAAAATTACACTTTGATAACAAACTCCATGATTAAAGGTTACATATGTACACACGAATTCAAATGCACATTGATCATTTCAGATGCAGTTGTCCCCAGACTTGATCAGAATGTCCAGAATTATAATCCACATGAATTCAGTTTCCGCCGTTATCCTGCTACAAGATTACAGAAAACTGGAATCTGCATGTCAGGTAGGTACAGTTCCCACATTCTGTTTATAGACCGTGGGATTAGGACCTACTTGATTTATACGGTCTAGTTGTTCTGCAGCCAGGGTCACCATTCCTCGTGTTTGAAGTTTTATTTATAAAAAATATTTTTTTAATTTGGGAAGATAAGTGTTATTTGAGATAAAAAATTTAATTTAGTTCTGTTAAATAAAATTTCCTTTTACAGAGTCTTTAGGAATAGGTAAGAGGTATCATAAACCTGTACACTTATTCCACAGTGGGAGTGGGAGGGGGTAGATATCACAGAGCCCCTTATTATAGGGGGTTACCAGATTCACAACATATTCAACAACATGGCCTGATGTTGTGATGATCTGAAGGTTGGGTGGCTCATTAGAAATTTGGAAGAGTCCCCATTAAGGTATAGCAGAAGTCTTTTAATGGCTCTTGGGGCCTCCCCCCCCCCCCCCCCCCCCCCCCCCCCCCCCCCCCCCCCCCCCCCCCCCTCCTTTCTGAATGGCCACATTCTATCACAGAGCCTGGTGTGGACAGAAGAGGGGCTGGTTGTAATGCACTAAAACTACAACACACACTGCATCCATTTTCAGTAATAGGATTTTGAAGATGTATCAACTGATTTATTTCTCAAAGAAACAAATACATCTCTTTAATACTAGTTACTGGTTCAATCAGTGACTTCTCTACAATAACCACTTGCATGTCAAAATCTACATCAGGCTTCGGTTTTAGTAGAGGTCCTCGACCAGTATTATTGGCATACAGTCTAGTGTGAAAATGTTCAGTTTGACTGATAATGTATTAGTCTTAAGTTCTATCAATTACTTGCTTTTCCCTGTGTATACTGGCAATAATCAAACTCAAAATGTTTTCTTTGCATGCAGATTAGAGTCCATTATATTTTGTAGCTTCAAATAGCTCAGCTTAGGTTTTACTGCCTTAACGTTTTTTTAAATAAATGCTTTGTGTACATGCATGTTGCCCAATGCATGTCAGAAATGCTTAGTTATTAATAGGGTCTGAATGTTTCACTAAAGAAAAATGGCTGACTAGTCAACTTATATTATCATTCACTGTTTTTCAACACCTGCCTTGTTGCTTATTGACTGGGTTGCCAATTTCAATACACTCCTGCAATTTTTTAGTACATCTATTCTTTTGCTGGGTAAAGGGGGCCATATGAGATGACCTTACATCATGCTATGGTACTAAACCTTCCTATAACATAGAGAAATGTAAGCTTTGCCAATTGAAGTCCAGGATAACATTTCAGTCTTTCAGTGCATTCACCCAATTGGACCTTTCATAGTGCAAGTGCCTAACATAGTGCCTAACATCTGAGGCACAGGGCTTACTTTACCCAAAGTGGAATTCATAGCAGAGCACATTCATTAGCCAATCCAGCCCACTGAGCAACAAACCCTGATAACTCTAACCCTAACTAACTAACTAACCTATTAGATTGTAAGCCCGTCCGGGCAGGGTCCTCTATTCCTCCTGTGTCATTACCTGTACCTGTGTGTTATACTGTGTTGTATCTCCACTCTAATGTATTGTACAGCGCTGCGTAATATGCTGGCGCTATATAAATAAATGTTAATAATAATAACTACCCACAGTGTCTTTGGTTAAGAAACTCAGGATCTAATCAACAAAGTCTGGCTGAAATAATAAGCAGCCTCTGAGCACACCCTAATGGTGAAATCTCTCCACTGCATGTTATCCTACAAATACTAGAACATCTACAAAAGGCCTTAAAACGCATGTATACTCAAAATTTAAAAAAATGTATATACTGTATATAAAATCTAGGTTTGGCTTACTTCTGAGCTGATTCTTGCCTATGTTTCCTGAAATCATATGAGAGATTTCATATTTATCTGCCAGGGGGGTTCATTCAGGGGGTTAATTCAGGGTGCAATATCGTGAGTGGACACTGGTGGTGCCATATAATGGTCTTCAATAAGAAAATCGTCCTTCTAGTTTTCAATACAGAGCTGTGATCAAGCACTTTCCTGGTAGCCATCACTGCTGTCAGAAATGATGGCTTTTCCACTCCGCCGTAGTACTATGTCACTATGTCTACTACAAGAAGGGGCATTCTTAATTTACTGTACTCACTGCAAGTAAGTTGTTTTTTGTTTTTTTTATGCAGCATTTTGCCCTCTTATCTGCTTTTCTAGTGCTGATAATAAGAAGTACAAAAGCGGGTGATAGGTCCGCTTTAAAAAACATCTATACACACATATATAGCAGCCCTAAGGGACACATTCCTGCACAAAGCAGGTTGTTAATTTAGTTTAAATGAGAAAATATTAAAACACATACATAATATAGACTGGACTGCTATGTATTTAATGTATTCTAACTCTGTTGATCAAGTTATACCACCTGATGGAGTTTTTGCTCGATGGCGATTTTGTGCTGATTTTGGCGATTTGAGTAGCGGCAGACCCACCAATCGGTCCCATAACCTCCTCAGAGGTGGTGGTGATGGACGGTGCCGCATCATAGACCTCCATCATCAAAGATACCGGCGATGTGTACAGTGGAGCAGGGAGGGTGGGTATCACAGCAGAGTATTATATAAGAAAATGCATAAAAGAGGATTGTTATGGTCTCCTTCTCCCATTGTTTGACCACGTCTGCAAGAGAATTTTACATTTACTACCCTTTTTTAATATATTTTGACCTTTACATACAACATTTTTCTCTAGCTCTAGATTGTAATATTGAGGGATGTTTTGCTAAAGGTGTGTGAAATTTTAAAAATTATAACCTTTTAGGCTAGGTTCACATAATGTTTGTGAGCCACATGGTGACATCTCTTAACTGCCCATGGAAACCTGGGAATGGTTGAGATGTGACCTACTGTTCAATTGACTTTACAATATGGTGGCCTGAGTTCATGAGACCACTCAGTAAAGCAGCTGCCCAGGAACTGACCTCTGAACATGACATAAATGTTATGCAGCAACACAAGGCTTTTGAGAAACTCTACTACATTGTAAAGAGTCTGTAATATTTATGGGGAGATACCCCCCCTAGTGGTGGTTGTGACTTGCATGCAGTGGATATAAAAAGTCCACACACCCCTGGTAAAAGGTCAGGCTCCTGTGCTGTACAAAAATGAAAGATAAATTATTTCAGAAGTTTTTCCAGCTTTAATGTGAAAAACAAACTGAAATCTTTAAGGTGGAGGAAAAAAATTAAAAATAAAATAACATGCTTGCATTAGAGCACACACCCTTACACTAATACTTTTGTTGAATCACCTTTTGATTTTTTATAGCACTAAGTGTTTTGGGGTATGAGTCTATCAGCATGCCATATTTTAAGTTGGCAAGATTTGCCCACTCTTCTGCAGAAACACTCCATATCTGTCAGATTGCGAGGGTGTCTCCTGTGCACAGCCCTCTTCAGATCACCCCACAGATTTGTAATCAGATTCAGGTCTGGGCTCTGGCTGGGCCATTCTAAAACTTTAATCTTCTTCTGGTATGTATGGTTATATTGATTTGAATGTATGCTGTATGGGTCGTTGTCATGCTGAAAGATGAAGTTACTCTTCAAGTTTAGCTGGTTGAAGGTTTTGGGCCAATATTGACTGGAACTTGGAACTGTTCACAATTCCCTCTTAACTAAGGCCCCAGTTCCAGCTGAAGAAAAACAGCCCAAAGCATGATGCTGCCACCACCATGCTTCACTATGGGTATTTTTCCAATCTGGCACTAACAGCTCAACAATGATCAGCTATTTACTTAAAGTAGGAGGGATGAGTCTGTGTCACATAATATATTTGCAGCAATCTAGAATGTAAATAAACACAACTCGTGCTCTTAAAATATCCAAAATTGACCCAGCTATTACCTGGCTATTTACGTATGGGAGGAGTCACATTATACATTCACAACAACAGAATGAACTCACTCAGCTATTATAACAGGAATAACTATGTGAGTTGAGTTGATTTAGCATATGTTGTGTTTATTTACATTCTGTTAATTAAATGACACCCCTCTTCCCATATGTTCCTAATTATATGCTCTATTTTTATTTCTATTAGACACCCCCCCCCCCAAAAAAAATCGGGGGGATAAAGTCTGTGCATCTTAAATAGAGCAAATGTAAGAGAAAAGAGTCTGTCCAGGCTTGTGTACTGGCACAGCTAGGATCTGCAGTTTGCATTTTCCCTGCACTGCTGTGTGAGCTACACTCTCATCACTGTTCTTCTCATCTCCTAAGTGGTATGTACTGAGGCAGCTCCCAGTTATTCTGCTTATTAACCCCTTATGGCCACTTTGCACTCAAACAGGTAGGTAGTGGGAATCCGGCCTCATCACCTGTTATTCTCAGATCCTTAGTCAAAATTACAAGAAGAACAAGGCTAACAGAACAACTGTAGAGAATCAAATCCAATAATTTTCAAGATTGGCCTACATTCCCCCTGATCCCATAGGAATGGATGTGTAAAAAGGAAGATTAATACAAAATTGAAGCCAAATGTATACACCAGCTAGATGCTTTAAAGCCACCAGGCCTAAATGATGCCTTACACTTCTCATATTTTTTTATAATGCATTGTGGCATTCATGGATGAGAGAAAACAGATACAGACCTATATACAGTATATAGCTGTCTTATAAATAGGACAAAGGTAGATAATGGGTTAAGATATGATGTAGAATTTTTTATAAAAAGCATATAATTTCCATTCGATCTACCAACAACTCTGTAGTATAGTGGCATCTCTGATAGAATACATAGCGATAGGACAAGTATAAATATAATGAAAGGAACAACATTTTGGTCATACCGGAGCTTACCATGCATCAAGACCAAAATTTCCTGATGATATGAAATTTCCTGATGAGGTGTCACAAAACGCCTTGTACAGTTAGCATTGATTACCTCTACTTATTGAAATAAAGCACACATATTTTCAATTATGGGTGCCTCAGTATGAGCCTTATGTTAGGTGTGTACCCCCCCCC
>CM070033.1:96977633-96999107 GCA_036250615.1 Ptychadena robeensis
GTTTTTTGGGTTCATTGAGAACATGGTTGTTGTTCAATAATACAATTATTCCTCAAAAATTCCACTTATAATAATTAATAATAATTCTGCACTCCCTGTATAAAAGCTTGTTGGATGATCTTCTATTACTGCTACTTCATAGTAGGGACTGTGGATTTAAATGTAAATTCCAACTCCAGCAATAATTTATTTTTAACAAGAAAAAAAAGTGGGCCAACATCTGACCAGAAGTGATCAAACTCAAAAAAGCCACAATTGGTCAGGTTTGCAAAAGAGCAAATATCTAACAAGTTTTTTTTAAGGTCTTTCCAAATGATTTGTATCTGATCAGTTTTGGAGCATGCGCACTCAACGCTAGAAAAAAGACACCCTATTGTCAGGGCCGCAGGCCGCCACCGCCGGCATTGGCAGGTGCACACACGCTCCCGCCTCTCCTTTCGTCAGCGCCGAGCAGTCCGCCTAGCAAGGCAGACTGCATCAACATAATTGTGTTGCCACCGCAGGGTTAGTTGCCTTATCCATGCCAGGTTTTTTTGTCCACCTTCTGCAGGCAGGGGGAGAGCTAAAGTGCATCCACAGGTGGCAATGCACCTGTTATTAGGCCTCTGTCCCCATCCAAAGTATATGATGGCACACAATGGGTGCGCGGCCAATTTCTGACAGGACTGGGAAAAACGGAACGTCTATGGCTGGCGTTAAATAACATAGTTTGTTTTTCCACTGTTTGGTTTAAATCAGACCATGCATATGCTCTTCAAAACATGATTTCCTATCTTAATGAGTGTGTCTGACGTCACATCACCCCATATTTATTTCACCAGACAGATTTACTTATGCCAAACTGTCTATGTGAAGTAACAATTCGAATGAAGCAATTCTTGCCCAGCTGAGAGTACTTGGAGTGTTTGCACATTCCAAGATGTTGATACACAAAGTTAGGAAACTGGTGTGAATGAGCCAGACTTGGCTAACTAACTGTAAGGTGCGGAGTCTTCGTTTTGGAGAATTGCTTCTTCAGTCAGCTTTTAGTGATATACTGTGGGCATGAGTGTACACAGTAAACTCAGCAGATAAATGAGATGCCATTTACAAAGGTCACGTGACAGTGATACTTTTTATATGCTTTAGCAATGTTATGTATATGAAGAGGGAAACATTTAAACAGTACATGGTCAGGAGCTTTTTTTTCATGTGGTTCAGTATAAATAACACGGGGTTCATGTATGTAAGGGTTCTCATTCATCCAGTTCATTGGTATAGCTGTACCAGTAAGGCAAAGCATCTGGACTCAATGAAGTAATCTTAAAAACATTTAACTAGTCATCTGACTAAATTAATCAAAAATATTTCAGTAGGTCTAGTCCCCTTGACTTTTCTTTCAGATAAAACTGTGTCAATGTCTATATTGTTTTTTTTATTCTGTTCTTTAATATAAAAGGCTTTCTCTGATGTGTTTGACTTATTGTACAAACATTGTGACATATACCAATATTTGCATTGCACCAATAACACATACAATCACTCAATTACTGATCAATGTCAAAAATGATTTTGGTACTTGTCTGCTGCTGTTATTACTTTAGATTCCCAGGCCAATTTGAATGATCTGTGATCAGTTTGGAAGTAAAAATTCTGTCACATGCCAAACTGCAAAAACATCATATGTGGTTGGAACTGATCGAAAAAGAAAGATTCTGATTTTCCAATCATCTATAGATACATTGGACCTTTAGGGAACGTTCACAATTTGTTTTCTGTGGACAGTCAAGTATTTTGGATCATAACCTGGATCACTATACCATACATGTATACAGTGCTTTGAGAATTTGAGTCCAATCAGAAAAATTGGATTGGTTACATATTTTGGAATTCCTTTCTGATTCACTAGACCGCAAGTTAAACAAGGGATCCTTGGAACATATACTTAAATGGTGAATAGGACAGCCAGCAGCAATAGCTTACCACACCTTGAGGATGATGTGAGAAATAAAACTTCAAGATTTTAGATGTTTCATTTAAGAATACTTCTATTCTGGCAAACTGGTTATATGCATTCTTTTTATCTTTTTCTAAACAGCAATCTTTATTATTTTTTGTGGTCTCAGAACATACAATATGTATTGTGATTTTTTGGAATGTGTTGTGCTCTAAAATTATAGCGCATGAACCTAACACAAGCCAGGAATTATTGTAACCATCAACATGACACCAGGGAGAAACCCCTGGTCACCCCCACTAAAATGAATAAGGTGAAAACTTGCCAGCCAGCCAGTGAAAACACATTAAAAAAACTGCCACAACATACAATGTTGCTATTTGCTTTGAGAGCTTCCATTACATTAATCTAACCCAATCTTTTAGTAGGCAGTACGCTTGGGGTGTGTCAAGTGAGAGGGATTATGGCAGTGGTGGCCAACTGAGTTGATATGGAGGGCCACAAGTGCGGCCCTCGGCATCAATAAAGCGCCGCACAGAACATTTTCAGTCTATACTGACATACTGATACTTCAAGCATTAAGGAACACTGTAGTATGGTAATGCAAATTTTGTATCATATACATTGTCATAGGTTATATGCCTCGTAGTTCTCATCAAAGCCTCTGGTGATATCGGTGGGGCACATAATCTTTGATTCAAATGTGTCCCTATTCTAAGGTTATGTGCCGCAACATATTTTATACAATCACCCCCATTCTTTGGTGGAATAGTGGGAGCATAGGCACAAACCAGTCTACTGATCCCTGCCAACAATAGAGGAGAAGAGGGACTTTCTCAGACGCCATCTGGGTTGCCCATTGGTTTTTGCGTACGCCTATCACGTAAGTTTCTTTCCGCTCTAAGAAAATCCCAGATGAGGACCTGTCAGTGGGTGATCAGCAGACAGGTACGTTTCTATGCCCTATGCAATAACAGTTAGGTTTGGGGGGCCACAAGTGAAGGACCGAAGGGGGGCACCGAAGAACACCCAAAGGGTCGCATGCGGTTGGGTACCTGGGGGTTACGGTCTTGTTCTTTCAAGAAAGCTTAATTAAGCAAAGGAAAATACAGTAAGTATACCAAACATCTATTTTTTTGGTAATCACAAACATTTCTTTGTGCTCTTCTTTTATTGTATTTTTTAATAAAATATTAAAAGCCTGGTAAACCTGTCTGGTTTTTTTTTGGTGGCAATATTCTGCTTACTGATGTTCCCTCTGTAGCATAGCCACCCACCTGTGTATGCCCCAGTTTGTTGTTTGAAAAGCCCTGATTAGGATGTCACATGGATACAAATCCTCCAATCCTCTGCACAGGAGATGGAAAAATATTAGCGATCTCAACACCAGACATAATTAGGTATGGCCCAGACATACTGCTGCAGTGTTAGACACAGACCAGGTGTAGTCCCAGAATGATGGAAAGGATCATGTGACAAGCAAGGTAACTACATACAAAAGTATTTTTGCTTTTTATATCCCTATAATTTATGGATGGTATGTTTGGTATTTATGTTTCCAAGCTATATGCCTAGAGCCAGGTAGTACTTGCAGTAAGCTTCATACACTATAATCCACTTAACATCGCTGAAAAAGGAAACATCTGTCTATGGTTCTGCAGAATAAAAACAATGATGAAACATGATTATAATATTAGAAATTTCTATGGTAGTGGACATGTTATTTATTGTGTGCCATCACCATAGCTCCTTTTTTCTGGCATAAAGCACCCTGAGAAGTTGTAGTGGGACGGAGATGCAGATCAAACAGTTTTTATTTCTTTTCAGGGGAATTTTCGCATAGTGAGGTGATCATACATCAGGTATTTCTACAGCTCGTACAGCTTGTAGACAGTATCAAACAGAGGAAAAATGACTTAGGCTTAGTTTCCACTTGAGCGGAAGCCCGCGGCGCGGCTGCCGCCGCTAAGGACCGCCGCCGCTAAGAACCGCATCTCATGCGTTTTTTAGCGGCGGCCATTCATCCCTATGGCCACGGTCAGTGCTGGGCGGCCGTGGAATCGCGCGGACGGCCGCCTAAAAACTCGGTCGACCGAGTTTTTAGGCGGCCGTCTGCGCGATTCCGCGGACAGGGGACCAGCACCATTGAAATGGATGGGTGCGGATGTAGCCGCACCGCGGGCTTCCGCTTCTAGTGGAAACAAGCCCTTACAGTGGTCATACACGGTTACATTTTTCAGATCGATCATCTTAAAAATAATGTTTTTTAAGTCCAACCAACCAAAAATCGATTCCTGCCCACCTGGTGCGACCAACTAAAACTGATCAAAATCAAACAGAAAAACGATCGCAAAGTGATCGGACATGTCGGTAAATTTTGTTTAATAGTACAAGTAGAATTGATTCTTAAGGTAGCCATAGACGCCTTGATTTGTCTGAGATTAATACCCAATTCGATCATTCCCGGTGATTGAGGAATCAGCGTTTTGCAATTGATGGCACACTACCTTGGGATTCCGATTTGCGGTCAATTTTGACAGGAGCCGATCGCCAAAAAGGCAGATTCCGCAAAATGGATCAATCGGAAAGGCTGCTGTATATGGAGATATGGGTCAATCACACAGGAAGTGGTCGATTTTCTCCACCAACTTACTTTGATTGACAAACGATCAACTGAAAAAAAACCAATATGTCGGATCAAGGTTCGGCCGATTAATTTTTTTATTGTCGCCGATCAATCATCGCCATGAATGCGGACGGTGGTCGATCAGGCAAAAATTTACCCGTGTATGGCTACATTTGTGATGGAATCGATTCCTGAGAAGGAATCGATCTATTATATATCAAAACGACGATCGATTCACAAAATAATCCACCCATGTATGGCTAGCTTTAGGGGATGAAGGCTGCATGAGACCTTGTACGCAATAGAGAAGCATGAGGCACTGTCTAGCACCCGCTGATATGGTGGTGCTATCATTTACTTCTTGATAATGTGGGATAAGGTTGTCTGTATAGACTGAGGAAGAGATGATTGCTTAATGTATACTGTGGCAGATATCACTGGTTTTGGAGATACCATGAAATAAGTTAAAATGGATACTATAGGATGAGCTGGGGGTACTGGAGTGCAGACATCATAGATAGCATGATAGTGGGGGGGGGGGGGGTGACCTGCTAATGATGGACTGCAGATTGCACTAGGTACACGGACAAAGAGTAGTAACCTCTGTGTTTTGAAGTAGAAATCTTCATGTCAAAATGAAATCTGGGTGTAAAAAAATTATTGCTTTCATGATTTCAACACTGGAAGTCATCAGTTAATGTTGGAGAATCCAGAAACCCATGTTCATTGTATGTTCCATGTTCAAGGTTTAAAGTAACATTTTGAAGAAAGCCAATTTGTATGCAGAAGTCATAGTTGCGTTGGAGTTGCAACCTATACTACAAGGTCAATTCTTTCTTTTGTGGGTGGAATCCCATTGTGGCCTTTTGGCTTGTGTGCTAATAGACCTCACCCCGGTATTGGTGAACTGATACTTACTGTAATTTGCAAATGTATGGTGTTGCATATACATTACGTAGTTTCTCATGATACCGAACAGGCATAAAGGTATAATTCTAATATTAATGTTGGTGCAGGAGAAAGATTTGTGTTGCCTGTAAGAAGACCAAATTTCTTTTAATGCAGGAAAGTGACATACATTATACTATAAATATTGTTATACATATATTTGAAATCTTCTGATATACCATAGTTGAATGTGCTGAAAACAATGTCACACAAAAACTAACAATGGAAATTAAATGAAATCAACCCATGGAGGTCTGGATTTGGAGTCACACTCGAAATTAAAGTGGAAAAAAACACTACAGGCTGATCCAACTTTGATATAATGTCCTTAGAACAAGACAAAATGGGGCTCAGTAGTGTGTGTGGCCACCATGTGCCTGTATGACCTCTCTACAACACCTGGACATGCTCCTGATGAGGTGGCGGATGGCGGGATCTTCTCCAACACATGGACTAAAGCATCCCCCGCCTCCTGGACAGTCTGTGGTGCAACATGGCTTTGGTGGATGGAGGGAGACATGTTGTCCCAGATGTACCCAATTGGATTCAGGTCTGGGGAACAGGTTCATAGCAACGATGCCTACGTCTTGCAGGAACTGCTGACACACTCCAGCCACATGAGGTCTAGCATATGGTCTCACAAGGGGTGTCAAAATCTCATCTCTGTACCTACTGGCAGTCAGACTACCTCTGGCGAGCAGATGGAGGGCTGTGCTTTCCCCCAAAGAAATGCCATCCCACACCATTACTGACCCCCTGCCAAACTGGTCATGCTGCAGGCAGCAGAACATTCTCTATGGCATCTTCAGACTGTTGCAGACACTAAAGGAGATAAGGATACCCATAGAGAAATATACCCATTTGTAAACTATGAAAAGGTGTTTAGAAGTTTTTTAGATGGGAAGGACAGAACTAGATAGTTTTCATGCAAACAGTGTTGGCTTTCTTGGAGTTTGATAAAACTTAGTTCTCTTCCATTTTGAAGTCAATTCTGCTTGTGACAAAGAGGCACAGGGTTAAGTCCCCCATACACGTTTAGATCACAACATACAATTTTCTTCAGATCTACCAACAACTATGTAGTATAGTGGCCCCCCTGATAGAATACATGTTGATTCGCGCATGCCGATCAATTGTTCGAGAATCACTCACAGAATCGATACATGTATGGTTAGCTTTACATCTTGAGTTCTATTATTCAAGAAAATAAAGGTTCTAAAGAATATTTACAAAACCACATTAAGCTTATTATAAATTATAAAAAGCTAAAAGCCCCCTATACACTGTTTTACCAATCTTGACATACAATTCTGTACAACATTTTAAAAAAAAAAACATAACCATACCATGTAATTAAGTAAAAACAAAAGCAGCATTAAGTTCAATTGCTATAACTCCCATACACATTTAGATCACTCCATACAATTTACATTAGATCTACCAACAACTATGTAGTGCCGCAAAAGTGGATTGTAAGGTGTATGGGAGCCTTATCAGTTGAAAGTAGTAGCATATTATTCATCATATTAGCATATTAATTACATGTTTTGCTTAACCAAAAAATTAAGCAAGTTCTTTAATGATGGACTATGAGTGTAAATGATTCTTTGCAATACTGAGTTTTTACTGTTGCAAAGGCATTTTTATATATAGAAGTTGTTTCTTTCTCAGTTATGTTGCAGAGCCAATACATTTTAGTAGCATCCTAAATTAGATCAAACAACTCTTGACACGAAAACACGAAATGTTTACAATAATAAAATGTTGAAGGGTTTTAAGCTGGATGTTGGAAACAATAGAAATCTATAGTGCTCAAGGGGCCCATTACATTTATGATACTGTAGCTCATAGAGATGTAAATTGTTTGTTTTGTAAGGTTTTCTAAAGAGTTGGTAAACCTGAATGTCTGAGCCAGAACAAGCTCATCAATTTATATTCATTCACTTAGTTAAGCTGGCCATACATGCACCAACTCTGAACTTAAATATTGAGTAAGTCTAAAGCCCCCCATACACCTTTAGAACGCTCCATACAATTTCCATTGCATCTACCAACAACTATGTAGTATAGTGGCCTCCCTGATAAAATACATAGTGATTGGAAGGTTTAGAAAGATCCTCATATTACATGGTTTTGGTAAAAGAAAAGTTGATTGTACAGAAATTGTATGGAAAGATTGTAAGGTGTATGGGGGCCTTTACATTGATGAATGGTACTACCACAAAGAGTAATTGAGTAATTGGTGCAGAACCTATTTATTACATTCAACTGTGTGCATTTGCTCCCAAATACACATAAAAACAAATGAAAATGTTCACGCACATATGCAACACCCCCCCCCCCCCCCCCCCCCCCCCCCCCCCACCACCACCGCTCAACAACTTTTCTGGTAGCACCCCCCCTTCAATTTGCATAGGACTAGAAATGGACAGGTATGGCAAACACTGTTCTAAGGCGATGATTTACAGTGTTGCTTATAAATAATGCCAGCTGTGTATAGCTTGTGCAATTTTTTATGTATTTTTATAAGCTGAGTATATTTAAATTTTTGGTTTCATTTCTTTAGAACAAACTTTTGGTGTACAATCTGCTAAAAGCCAGAGGAGTAAATGCATCTATTACTTAAGCTGGGCATAGACGTGACGTTTACCTACCGATTCGTGCAGAGAATCGTCTGGGCACAATGTAATGAAATCAGTCTAAAATGTAGTCCCCATCCAAAGTAATGAAATCAGTCTGAAATTAACAGACATTTACAGATTTTCGGGCCGATTTTGTACCCAATTCAAGGTGGGCATGTTAGATTAATGGCCAATTTCATGGCAGATCGATTGCCGTGCGCACGGCGGTAGATCTGCAGCCACAAAACGAGACGTCAATGCCTGGCTTTAGGACTCTTTTACATTGCAAAACTGGCGTCTAATGCTAAAAGACACCTGTGTTTAGCATCAGACCACAACAGGCTGTGCGGTTTGCATTTGTTGTACCAAAAAAGTGAGGAAATTGGTTTTATGAATATGAATAAAGATCCTCAGCAATACTGTGTTTGTTTGCTGCTGCAAAAGCATAAAAAGTGTATCTGAACACCTTCTAATCTTACTATACAGTTTCTGTACAATGTACTTCTACCAAAACCATGTAATATGAGGACATTTCTAAACCTTCCAATCACTATGCATTCTATCAGGGAGGACCCGGCACTACACAGTTGTTGGTAAAGGTCCCCACACACGTACCGAGTGGGGACCGACAGATGAGCTGTGCAGAGCAACGTGATGACTCCATCACTCACAGCATCGGTGGGCACCCTTTGTATGCCTAAATGTTCCCATTGAAACTAATGGCATCGGCCAGAGATTTATGGACATGTCCGTTCTCTGGCCGACTGAGCTTTGGGGCAACAGGGATCTGTCGCCCCATGTGGACACCCACGAGCGGCGTCCGATTTTGCACCCACAAGCGTGCACGCACATCGCCAGTGGTAAAATCTGCCTCTGCTCGTTGCATGTGTGGGGACCTTAAGTCTAATGGAAATTGTATGGGGTAATCTAAAGGTATGGGGGGGGGGGGGGTCGCAAATCCAGCAAGTCTTTTTCAACTTGGAAATACTAAATTATTTGGATGATTTTCAGATGGATGCTGTGGAAGAAATGCTCTGTGAACCATCACATACAAAACTACAGTTAGTCAGTCAGGAAGCATATGACTAAAAAGGGTAAGGACGTAGGCCAAGATGTCTATTACTGATACTCCATGGATATGTAAATTGCTTTTCTTGAATGGAAAAGATCGGTTTTGGAAATGCATCCCCCAGTGTCCTGTCCTTTCAAATGGGTTGATGGGAATAGCTTCTGGGTGTATTTTATGCGGAGCCATGCACCACTTTTGCAACCACTGCAAATTTCCTTTATGCCTTTTTGGAAATGGGGTTTAAAATGAAATCAAGGTTATAACAGTTCAAATACATTCTACAGGAAAAAAAAAATTTTTGTTTGCAATTATCTCATGTAGTAATACACAAATTGCATGGAGTATCCTTGTGAAAAGATAAGTGGAGGTGGGATTCATGTGGCAAATAATCAATTTACATTCAGTTGTTTAGCAGTAATAACACAGCCAAGATACTAGATGGATTGTCCTTGTTGACAATGGCCGAGCCTCAGTTTGTGTTGCTGTGCCCCAACAGGAAGAGACTATACAAAGAAGTTAGGCCACCCATTTTCTGTGAGGAGAGATGGCAGCAAGCAGTTAGATGCACCTGCTCAGTACACAGCTCATTCCTCACTATCATTAGGAGGTACACCAATGTATACTCAGCATATTCTTGTTCCCTAGTGAGAACTGAATGTTCATCTAAGCCAAATCCCTGTACTCCTCCACAAAGGAATCATTCCTCAGAACTGTCACATTTCAAAGTTATGCTTAATTTTTTGAACTGCACAAAAACATGTGAAATGCAAACAAATCATTTCTGAATATTGCTGAATATAATCATGTCAGTAATGCACAGTGGAGGCATAGCTTTGAGGGCTTGTTCACAATAGCCACATTGCATCTGCTGTGAGGTACAGCAATGCAACGCAGTGTGGCTACCGCTAACGCTAACACAAGGCATCCAAGTTTACTGCACCCTGCAGTACAAATTTGTTAAGGTGCAACGCAAGTACCTTCCATACACTTGTATGGGAGATGCAAGCACAGTGCAAAATGTGTTTTCTTGCCAGTAATGGAGGCAGTCAGTGGACCATTACCACTATCACGTTGATTAGAGTCATTTCTTGTCATGGGAATACAGCCACTGGTATATGTGTGAGGAGAGATAGTGATATATAATGGATAAAGCGGCAGTCACAGTGGTAGTAGTAGTAGAGGGGTGTGGTGACAGGAAGATGGAGCCTCGTGAATAACCCTAAACTCCATATATTGGGGTTCCTCTGATGGGAATACACCCCTAGTATATATGTGAGAAGATATAGTGATATATAATGGAGGAAGCAGCAGCAGTCACAGTGGTAGTAGTAGTAGAGGGGTGTGGTGACAGGAGGATGGTGCCTCATGAATAACCTTAAACTCCACATATTGGGGTTCCTGTGATGGGAATACAGCCCCTGGTATAAGTGAGGAGACATAATGATGGAGGAAGTAGCAGGTACAGTAGTAGTAATAGGATGTGGTGACAGGAGGATGGAGCCTCATGTATTACCCTAAACTTTACATATTGGGGTTCCTGTCATAGGAATACAGCCCCTGGTATAGGTGTGAGGAGATATAGTGATATATAATGGATGAAGCGGCAGTCACGGTAGTAATGTTGTAGTAGGGGGGTGTGGTGACAGTAGGAGGGAGCCTCATAAATAACCCTAAACTCTACATATTGGGGTTCCTGTCATAGGAATACAGCCCCTGGTATATGTGTGAGGAGATATAGTGATATATAATGGATGAAGCGGCAGGCACGGTAGTAATGTTGTAGTAGGGGGTGTGGTGACAGGAGGATGAAGCTTCGTGTATTACCCTAAACTCCACATATGGGGGTTCCTGTCATGAGAATACAGCCCCGGCATAGGAGAGATAGTGATATACAATGGAGGAAGCGACAGTAACAGTGGCAGTAGTAGTAGGGGGTGTGGTGATGATGATGGAGCCCAGCCATACTACGTAATCAGATGCTTAAGGTGGGCGGGACGGTAGCCGGCTGCCTTGTCGTACTTCATTCATTTACCACACTTATCTCTCGGACAGAGAAGCCGGTTGAGCCCCGAGGATCTCGTCAGTCACCTCCCTCTATTCCTCGGTATACAGACACAGCGGCCGGATGGAGAAGCAGTCTGAGAGCGCTTCTTGTACCGGCTTACTGGGGGAGAAAGAGCAGCCGAAGATCCAAGGCGAGGTATAGTGTACAGCGATGTAACCCATGTGTCACGTTTATCCATGTTCTATATGGCCCGGTATGTGCATCCTCGTCTGTCACCCTAGATGTGGTGCTGTGTATACATAGGATGTCATGTATGCCTGTGTGAGGAATTCATGTGATGGTGCCCTTTTCTGTCCCGTGTCATTGGCTCAGGTCAAGTTCTTTCCTATAGCTCATGGGTGTCGTGGTGTACTTTCCATTCACACTGACAGGCTTGTCATACGTAATAGAGCCACATACAAGGACACTATTGGGTGACATGGAACTTGCTTCTTCTACACATGGCCTGCTTGTAGAATGAGGGGCTTCTCATCACACATCTAGTCTCTGGGTGGGAGCCATCACTTGCTGAAAATGGCCCTACATTCCTTTCCATTGTTCATTATCTGGGAATAGTACAACACTAATACTGTATTATAGCACATGTATCAACCTTCAACTTGGCGAATTTCCCAGACCATGGTCACTATGGTAACCACAGTCAGGATTGGATGATCCTGCTCCCTTCTCAGGAGACGGTTCCGTCCAGGACCCGGCCTGGACATATGGGATATAGATGTAACCAATACAAGTCCTGAAGGGCAGGGTTCCCTGAAGCTATGGGTGTGTGTGATTCTTCCTGCACAGGTGCTTTCAGCAAACACCTTCCATATGCAGCACTTTGATTTTCATTTAACCCTTTCTGGTCTTCTGAAGGAATCCTATACAAGGGGTCTGTGTTCCTTGTTTAAGCCCCCCCCCCCCCATACACCTTAAGATTGATCAATACAATCTCCATTAGATCTACCTACAACTGTGTAGTAAAGTGGCCTCCCTGATAGAATACATAGTGATTGGAAGGTATATATCACTGCTATGTAGTGCCGGGTCCTCCCTGATAGAATACATAGTGATTGGAAAGATTAGAAAGGTCCTCATATTACATTGTTTTGGTAGAAGAAAATTTGATTGTACAGAAATTGTATGGAAAGATTGCAAGGTGTAAAGGGGCCTTTTAAGTACGTCATGTGTCCTGATTTTAAACCGGTGTGCACAAGCAACTTGCATTCCTTACAAAAGTATGTTGTGCTCTGACCTTGAGTCTTCTAATCTGTGCGTAGAGGAAATCCTGTTGTAATATTGTGATATTATGTCATTTTTACTTATATTGTATATAAAGTATATTGTATATACTTATAAAGTATATTGAAACCTGAAGGATGGTAACCAAGTGCTACTGACCACCTATATATATCCTTCTGCCTGTTTATAGCTTCGGTAATCTGAGTTGTGTCCGGATCAGAAAGTTAGAAGGAAGTCATAATTTATTATCCGCCTTCTAGCTAGTGACTTTGAACTGGCAGCCAGGTAGCAAGCATTTTTTAAAGTGGAGAAAAAGGCCAATAGTGTCCATATTTTTCTATAGAGCACTGGGTTAGAGGCGTTGTCAGGCTTTTACTGCCCCTGTTTGGGAAATATTTACTTCCCATATGACAGGACAGCGAGAAAAGGTGTCATAGCTTTTATTGATATTTGTTCCTTCCTGTCTCCGTGATATCTCTGCCATTACATTTTGTGTTCTGATGTCACAGGGACTAAAGGCAAATATGTAAAATGTGGTTCCAGGAACAAAAGGAAAAACTGACATAAGTTTTAACTACACCCAACCCTATCCAAAAGCGAAAATAAAATGGCTGTATGGGCGTTGGAGGTTGTTTGTTTTTAATATTTATTTAGTTTATTTCCACTTTAAACATTAAGTTGAAGGTGACGCTCCCCTTTTAGAGTATGACTCTTCCGGTCAGGGTGACTAGTGCTGTCAGCTCTTCTGTATCCATAAAGGATGGAGAAGTCCTGCTCTAGTTGGGAAAATGATTGAGAATATGGTATTGTGGTGTGTCGGATATTGTCAGACCTCATATGTTATTGGAGACTATAAATGTATTTCCTGTTTGTGTTTCCTGTCTACCTTGAAATCAATCTAAATCAGCAGGTCACAAGAAATGCTCACCAGGAGGAACGGAATTGGCGCACGATTTCAAGCCATGAAGTTGGCTTATTTTCCTGGTTGCGCTTTGATCGTGTCACATTAAATTCCATTGAATTAAAGGGTGGAAAACAACAACAATCTGATATTTTGGGTATATCCGTTGTTTGCTTTGTATGCAAACAGCAGGAGTGGTGTACACCCAAACAAACACTTTATTGATTCTACTTCTAGAGAAGTTCCTATTACAATATTGTGGGAAAGCGCATTTATTGTTTCCCTGTGGTTCAATTGATTTATGTTGTGACTACCTGCCACCTGGACAGTAAGGAAAGTTTGATGACAATAGTTGTCACTTCCTCTTGTATGGAAGCCAGAAATAGTCATGGTTATTCTATTACTAACACTATAGTTCCAATGGAGGGGAGAACATTTACACCCACACGTATACACTTACTATGGCTCACTGCATTGTTATAAAGGCTCACACTTGTCTTTTCGTCATAAATGGCCTTTTTAACATAATATGAGGTGATATGTTTCATAAACTTGTTTGAATCAATGTATAGCAACTGGATATTTAAGTGTAAATGGGCCCTGCACTGGTCAACTACAATTTTCAGTAGAATCGAATTTTAGCCAAGTTATTAAAGTTCCCCCCCCCCCCCCCCCCCCCCCCACCTTGTAGGGTAGGTAAGTAGTTGCTCAGTAGATGCGCAGCTTCAGTTTACGTTTGGTGCCTGGTTATTTCGAGCCATTCTATTATCCGCTCTTGGCATATGCTTTTCATCTTGGCACAGTAGGCTGGAAGGGTTTTAATATTTCCATTCTTGTGACTTGCATGTTTGGCGTTCACCTCTGTTGTGTTGGGTATTAAAGTACACGTTGTGCATTATGTATATAAAACATTTGTATATTTGTATTTTTTCAGAGGCAACGAGGGAAACATAAACTGTCTGTGTGCAGTAAGATATGTTTTGCTATTGGCGGAGCTCCTTATCAGATCACCGGATGTGCTCTAGGATTCTTCTTGCAGATGTACCTTCTAGATGTAGCACAGGTAAATGCATTAAGTAGTTTATAAATGTCATAAGTGTGTGTATGTGTGTGTGTTTATTTTCTTCCACTTTTTTTTCCTAGTTTTTCCTGACCTTTTTTTCTGCCAATAATATTTTACAGTAATCTGTAATCTAAAATTATCAATTTGTTCTTGCTTGCAGTTGACCCCATTTAAGGCTTCCATTATTCTTTTCACTGGAAGGGTGTGGGATGCTATCACAGATCCGTTGGTTGGGTTTTTCGTTAGTAAAAGTTCGTGGACGCCTCTTGGCCGCCTTCTACCGTGGTAAGTGCAAGACCTACAACTTAAGCTAGGAATACCCGGTTAGAGTGTAGCGTTTGATCGCCCTAAAACGATCATAGTTTACATCAATTGAAGTTAATTTATTTGCGTACATGGTTCGATCAGCGAAAATTGTTTGATAACAATCAAAAAATGTATTTAAAGCTAGCCATACACGTGTAGATTCCCGAGAAATCGATCAACCATCCGATCGATTCCGGTGAAGCCACAGGCGTTGATCGATCGACCATACAAGTCTGTGCCTACCACCTTAGTCCACCGATTCCTGGACGATTCTGTTCCCGATCGATCGATTCACAAATGTCAACGCCCCTTGATGTGTGCTCAATCGATCAGAAAACACCAACAGGTTAGTTCTCTGGCCAATCCGATTTGGGGGGCAGGGTCGATCGGTCAAGGTGGGCTGCACTCGATTCCTCACCGATCGATCGGCGTGCACGCGCCTGGTGATCGATCGGCCAGGAATCGTGTGGGAAATCGACCTGTGTATGGCCACCTTAAGAAAGGTATAGTTTGATTTTCAAAGTGCCTCCCATTGTTGAGGTTGAAAAGTGATGAGACATGTTGGATCATTTTCATTGATTGTACAAGGTTCGAACTTAAATCGTAGCATTGTGTGTGTTGGTCGGGGCGATTTGTATTCGATGAACACATTTATATAGAACTCTTTCCTGTGTTTTATGATCAAAACTAAAATCGTCGATTTTAGTCATATTACGATTAAACCTTCCATGTGGTACTACATTGGATTCACTTACGATCGGTGTCCACAAAAAGTTTAAGATTGAAAATCGATCATACTAAAATTGAACTGTGTATGCCTATGGATGTAAGCATTGAGATCATCATTGGAGATGTATGGGTTGGTGGGTGGCTATGCTTTGGCACAACAATAATATCAATTGGAGCTATAATATTAGCAGACTATGCAGGAAGTACAAAATGATTGCATTGCAATGTGTATGTTACCATACTGACGCAGTAAATCATTTAGTATGCAGCCTCGGATCAGTCTTGGCCCTTGTAACGTCTTCCATTCAGCCATACTGCCAGGCTTGTTGTGTTAGCAGCATATAAAGCACGGTGTGGTAACCGACAGAGCAGGTCAGATCAGCTCTTAAATACAGCGTGATGATGTCCTAACGCAGCTCTCCAGAGCTGACCGCATCGGCCGGCACCCTTTGTGTGCCGGTCGTTACCTTCAATGAAGATGCTGGTCTTCATTGAAGTTAACGGCATTGGCCAGAGGATATCGGACATGTCCGTTCTCTGGCCGGCCGAGCCCCGTCACCCCATGTGGGCACCCCCGATTGGCGGCCGATTTTTGCCACCGACAGCCACGAGTGCACACGCCCATCGGTCAGCGGCAAAATTGGCCGCCGCTTGGTGTGTGTTTGGCTAGCTTTGACCTCTTGGCTCTATAATGAATCTATAGATTGTGATAACAGCTTGATGTGTTGGATAGATTGGCACTAATCTACAAAGGTTATAGGGAGCCCATAATGTAATGTATAGAAGTTCAGTGCGTTGTAGTAGTATTATGGAATGCACATTATGTCACAGGGCAGGTACAAGGACGGAAGAAATGATTAGGTTTACTGCAACCTGTGTGTTTTGGTGCTGTTATCTGTAAGTGAAGATCATTTCAGGACAAACTCATTCACTGTATGTACACTGCTAGTGTATATTTTACAGACTATTTGACTTGTAGTATAACTATGCTTATGTGTTACATAGTGTTCCTAAAAATAGATTATATTTACTATAGATTAATGATTAATGTGCAGCAGAGGGGTTTCCAAAGGTTTACATTGCATTCCATTTACTATAAAGTATAGGAAAAAAATAGCTCGTAAAATTGTAGTGCTCTATTGATAAATGCTGTGACATTTTGTTTATAAATAGAAGACTTTGGCAAGGAATAAGGTTCAGCATTAAAGGGTTGAATTATTGGGACACGGACATGGTGCTCCTGCCCTGTGATTACTCACAACACGCCAGCTTTTTACTTCTGACGTGTCCCTCTCCTGATCACTTACAAAAGCATGGTTCACGGAAGAGTTAACAAAAATGGAATGAAGAAAGGCGGGAACAGTTGCGAAGCACAACACACCACCATTTTCAGCCAATCAAAAAGCTGGGTGTGTTTTTCTGCCAATCGTCTTTGTAGGCGTGTTAAGCCACTGAGTGACAGCTGTGTTTGGGGTTACTAGAGGGCATATTATATATACACGTAGAGGAGTGTTTCCTTGAATGACTACATTTCCTGCTGTAACAAAGCACAAGTATAGTCTACACACATCCACGTGTCTATATATCTCGCTGCTAATCATAAGATTTTATCCTGATCTTTCACGGATTTGCTTACCTCCTAATACCCTAAACCCAAATGTCTTATGATACAATGAGCTGTACATATTTATTGTATTAATACTGTAGTTTGTCATCTATACGCTGCCTATTATTTATTATCTATTTTGAGAATTGACCCATATGAAAAAATGAATAGCAGTTAGTTACAAATTCAGATTTTATTAAAAAAGAAAATGTGCTTCGAATAGACAAGGAAAATTCTATGCGCCTTTTCCATAAATTTCTGACTGGGTCTGTGGAGTCACAAGTAATGGGTGATCACTGCAGCAAGGACAGTATTCAAAACAAGTAAATTAAACAATTTAATAAAAATGGGAGGGGGGGGTGTATTAAAACACATTGCATGCTGTTTTTGCTCTCTGATTCTTGTGGGAAAATGATCTACCTTTTTGTTTTAATTTCTGTCTTCTAGTAAGCCCCCCCCCCCCCCCCCCATACACAAATAGATTCTTGGGCGATTGTGGCTGATCAATCGCTCGCAAAACGAACACACCCACATGGAGTGATCAAGCAGGATCACACCACAAGTCGGTCACACCGCAGACCAGGGTCACCAAACAATCGCCCAGCAAATAGCACATCCTTTAAACGATCAGCTGATGCATGATGGATCGATTGTGCTGGAATCTATGCATGTGTGGGGGTCTGCACTGATTGCAACAAGACGTAACCCATCCTTTCCCAAACTTAAGCTAGCCACACATGGTTCGATTTTTAGCGTTTTCGTTTTCGATGAAAAAAGCGATCGATTGTAATAATAAAAAAAAAAAAAATTCTATGTGCTGCCCACATAGTACAATCAACAATTATTGATCGATTTGTCAAATCGTCAATTGAAAAGTGATCGGACAGGTTGGAAAATGTTGCTTGATTGTACAATCATTGGCTCGATTTTTTTTTTTTTTTTTGGTAGATTATTTATTTATTTTTGGCTCCTTGTGTGGCTACTACCCTTTAACTTCCGATTGAAACTGAAATCGTAAGAGGAATTCAATCGATGATTTTAGATTACTTCGATTACCTTTTCAGTCGAAATTGAACAATAATCGTACTCCCCATGTGGTGTACATCGATTTAAATTAAAATCGGTTTCGTTTTTTATTTTTTATTTATTTATTTTTTTGATCAAACTACAAAATCGAATTGAATGTCGATTGAACGCTAAATTGAACCATGTGTGGCTAGATTAAAAGCTTGAAATGCTTCTGTTCTCCCTGACACATTTATCTGCTGTCAGGAGAGCTTTAAAGACCTGCCATTGTTAAGAAAATAAGCCCTGTGATATGGGGCTTCCATTGTTCATGTTGCAGTTGTTCTAGATATACTTGATGATCACATTTTATAGCCTGGATCAGCTGTTGTTCATCTGTGTGGCTGGGTGTGTTTGTTCTGAACATGAGAAAAGATCACTTGTAACGTGTTTAAGAGGCTGCAGGGAACACATGTATTTCTTTCTTTAGCAAATGACTTTTCCACACTTTGTGCATTGGTTGCAGTCTACATAACGAAAGCTAAAACCTTATGAGGCATTACCAGTACACAACATAGACTGTTTTGAGCACTGCAAAAATTTGCATAGAACTTCGCATGTTTGTATTTGTCTGTTCTGCGAGTGTGGAAATGACCATTCAAAAATTTCCTTGTTGCATTATCTAGTATTATAACAAGCTGTAAGCGATGTTACACTAGAAAATAGACGTGCACATTCACTAGCTGTTTCCAATCCCATGACTAATGCATAGCTAAGAAGAGAATTTGCTACAGGCAGAAAATCCAGAGCCCTGTATAAATAGGAAAAAATGTTGACATTGGGATGGGTTACCTGCCTCCAGCATTCACCAGATATCACCTGATCTCTTCCCACTGCTAGATAGGGAATTTTGAGATGGAATCCTATATATATTATATTACGATTGAACTTTATTGGCTCTATTACGATTGAACTGCTTTATTATAGCAATAAAGATGGACCAGGGAACATCAGTGCAAGGCTTACTACATTAGCCACAGGGCAGGGTTATGGGCGTGTGATGTTTGCATGGGGGCTGCCCGTGGTTTGCGCGCTATTTGGGTGCTGTTTAGGGCACGTTATTTGCCATGTTGACAATACCATGCCCTATTAATTTAAATTAACAAACTGCGCCAAAAACACATTTTGTTCACATAACATTATGTGTCAGCCTGGTGCGGAAGGACTGGGAGTTTTGTGCAGCATTTGGCGCGCTGGTATAAATATCAGTGCAGTGTTGGGGAAAAATTTTGTGTTGACAAGACCCAAGAAGTCTTGCTGAGCCTTTTCAATGTTGAAAAAGATTAAACAATTGGTTACAGGAAATGGGAGAGAGAAACACCCCCAAAACCAGTAAAAGTTTCCCCCCGAAATGATTTTCAGGGGCAAGGGGACTTTAACGGCCACTATTGTAAATCATTATAAGGTATATCAAAGTATAAAATGTATATAATGTATTTAATACACAGTATTTATTAAAATCATAGACAATCGCAATGTTGGCTGACGCTGATAAGGAGCACAGATGGGATATTCAAATATCCCTACAAAAAGTCCATAAAATACATGAATAAATAGATATATGCAACGATGACCATAAATAATAAAGGTGACACAATGGTTGTCAGGATAAGGGAAGGGGTGGACCCTGTCTGATGCAGGATCCCTGATTTACAATAGTGGCCGTTCAAGTCCCCTTGCCCCTGAAAATCATTTCGGGGAGGAAACTTTTACTGGTTTTGGGGGTGTTTCTCTCTCCCATTTCCTGTAACCAATTGTTTAATTGATATTTGGGATGTGGGCCACTCTACTCCGAAAAATGCAGTTTTAGATAGAATGTTGAAAAAGAAGAAATAACTGAACTATGGAGTTTCATATTAAAAAAACTACCACACCACAGGGGTGTCAAACTCAAATACACAGTCAACCTTGATATATATTGAAAAAGTACTGCAACTGAAGGTGTAATATATGTGCAATCAAAATGATTTAAAAAATATTATATTTAACATTGCAGGGCCAAATATAATTACACTGTGGGCAAGATTGGCACCCGGGCCTGAGTTTGACACCCCTGCTTTACATTGTCCAACATATTTTTTAAATTGAGATTATTATGCACTGTTTGAAAATAACTGAATATTATACTTGAAGTTTTTCTTACTGCTTTTTCTTTTTTTGTCCTTCTATATCTAATTAAATATTTTTTTTGCTTTTTTTGCATAAAGGATAATGCTGTCCACGCCTTTTGCTGTCATCTGTTACTTTCTTATCTGGTTTGTGCCTGAAATCTCTAATGGTCACATGGTGTGGTACCTAACCTTCTACTGCCTTTTCCAGACCCTTGTGACGGTAAGTACTGGGGAGATGACCTCATGTTACCATATGTCTAGTTAAAGTTTGTTTAGCCTTCTAACTCTGTGTTTCTTCTCTGCAGTGTTTCCATGTCCCTTATTCAGCTCTTACAATGTTCATCAGCAAAGAGCAAAGTGACCGTGACTCTGCTACAGGATACCGTACGTATTCTTTATATTATGTTCACATGAGGTGGATGAAAATTCCTTGCTACATAACTTACATGTAATATGGGTCATGGAGTTTGTTAAACACATAATTTGTAATTATATGTTATTGTGGTATGCGTCTGACTGGGTGGTTACAGACAAGCAGGAATCAAGTGAAGGATCAGAAAAAGGCATAGGTAGCTATGCTATAAACATGCAGACTGACGTGGTAAACTTCAAAGCAAGCTACGATTCTCTAGCAGCCGATTGCAGTGTGATGACAGCCAGTCGCTCAGAGGCTCGTAGCACACCCTTTGTGTACCGAACATAACTTTGGATGTGGGCGCTTTAATGCGATCGGCCAGGAATTCATAAAAAAAAACAAAACAAGACCGATCACAGTGTGATCCTGGTTCATCCGTCCATGTGGGCGCATCAGTTTTGCGATCACCGCAAAATCGCTCCTGGGGATTGTAGAGTGTATAGCTACCTTTCAGTTGAAGAGGGGTGATGCCTTCAGAAATGCAATCCTTCACATTTTATTGCAGATGATTCTAATGTGTTTCTGATTTAATAAAACTTGATAATGGATATCTGCTAAGTAAAAAAAAAAAAAGCAACCAAATAAAAATGTATTCACATAGTTCTATACAGCACAATTATTTCTCAGCATTTGTGTGCCACAGGATGTTAGAAGAACTCTCTTAACATAATGGGGGGTCTTCTTACACCCTCTGTGAATAAGTACCATAGCCAAATGCATTTTGAACAAGGCAAAATTTAAGCCCCCCATACACCTTAAGATCGATCCATACAATTTCCATTAGATCTACCA
>CM070033.1:96999207-97014978 GCA_036250615.1 Ptychadena robeensis
CACCGTGACCGCGCACGTTGATTGATTGTACTCAAATCGTTTTACAAATCTACCCGTGTGGCTAGCTTTAGGTGGATGGGGGCCTTTATAAAGTAAACAAACAGACGCAGTCTGGAATTTCTTCATCATTTATTTTTCCCTACAACCACCAGGGTATTGTAGAACTCTCCCACCACTGTTATGTTTAACCATCCTTTTTATTTTATTTATAATGAATTTCTTTTTTTTCCAGGTATGACGGTGGAGGTGCTGGGCACTGTACTTGGCACAGCAATCCAAGGACAGATTGTAGGCAACGCGGATACCTGCATGCCTAACTCCCTCCAGACATCATCTGGCAATTTTTCTGTGGTTTCAGACTCCGTGTCTCTTGCTAGCACAGTGAGTGAAACTTTGTCTTTTTACAAATGTATGCTAAAACTTTTATTATAAAAACTTTCTGCAACAGAGCAAATGCTTTTGCCTAAATCTTTTTAATTCTTTATGTATATCAAGAACTAATAAGTACTTACCAGGGACAATGGATCTGCTGACAAAACTGCAAATTAGCAGTGCTGCATGGTCTGCTGACCTGATTTAGGATGGGGACAATTCCAGAGCTGCTATAGATTGTGACATTTTCTCCAATGGCACACATTGAACAAAACATAGTAGTAGTTTTTTTATTCACAAACCTCTGCATTTAAAACAGGTGGAGCCTCTAAGATAAAGGTGTAGAGGTGTTGCCATTCAAATAAAATGTTTGTACCTGGGTGATTTAATGGACTGTGTTATAAATAATCCTTTGTAACAACATTTTCTCATCCTAGTCTTCAAAGGCAATTTACCTTTTTACATATGTGTTTTGCAGAGAGAGGCCTACATGATTGCGGCAGGCGTCATAGGTGCCATCTATATTCTGTGTGCAGTGATATTGTCACTTGGTGTTCGAGAAAAAAGAGGTGAGTGATCCAAAACCTTTCTTATTTTCTATTTTACATGTTACAGCTATGTCTACTTCTTTACTTAACATCTCTCTGTCTCCTACAGACTCCTGTGAACTTCTGTCTGAACAGTCGGTATCCTTCTGGCAAGGCGTGAAACTTGTTATGAGCCACAGACCATATATTAAACTGATCACCGGCTTTCTTTTCACATCATTGGCTTTCATGGTATGGCTCTAAAGCTTCATAAACACAAATGTTTATTATAACACATATGTTATCCCCCTGTCTATACATCCACCCTGCCTCTCTCCATATGTTTTTTTATTTTTTTTTGATTGCACCTTAACCTATCCAGTGTACATCGCTTGCTTTTGATAAGGTTTGTAGGGCTGTCCATTGGTGTGTCTGTCCCAATCAGTAGCTCATTTGGTTATTGGTTTTGACTTCTCATGCTGGGAACATACTGCCAAACAACTTGCATTGATAAATGCAGCCCAGTATATCTTTTTATTGAGTTTCTGTGAATTGATGGAAGTATTGAAGGTTTTTGTAACTTGTGGTTGAAATGTATTTGGTTAGTTTGTCTAAATATGACAATGTTCTATCCATTATATTTAATATGAAGCATTTCTATATTTCACTCCTATTGTAAACTTACGTATGTGGGTCCGTTGCCAAAACTAGGAACACAAAATGAAGAGGAATAAATCCTCCCACCAGAAAGGTTTCTCTTGGAGACTAGGGGACTTTAAGGGCCCACAAATCTAGGATTTTAAGAATTTCACAATTTTATTGCATATAATGCATGATTAAAACAAATATATAAATAATTTGTATTGCTCCATTTCTCATCATTCGAATTCCATGATACAGTCTCATGATTACTAAATATGATAGACATTATCCCAATGCGTTTCACGTTTGCTGCTTCTTCAGGGGAATCTTGCAAAAACATTATGAAGTTCTTACACCAATGACTGTCATGTATGGTATCCAACAGTTTGATTTTGTTCTACTAAGCAACAATTTGTGCAGCAAATGTCATGTGTGTACAGTACATTTCTCATATAGATGCTTTATTCTATATTAATTGCAATCATGCCTACATTGCAGCTCCTGGAAGGAAACTTTGCACTTTTTTTGAAGTATACCCTTCAACTGAACAAGGACTACCAGAATGTCCTTTTGGTTATAATGGTAAGTGTTTGTCAGTGAATTCTATCTACAAGGATTAGGCTTTCGTTATTTTTACGTTCTATATTTGCATGTGTGAGTCTCTAGCTCATTATTACATACAGCTGAGTTTAGCAGTAGCTGTTAATACTGATTAGAGCTATAACTGCATATATCCAACTGATCCAAATACTTCACATTCAAAGTCAAGTACACACAAGCTCTTTTGTTCTGTTAGCTTGGAGACAGAAAGTCTTTGTAAGCTAGTGAAAATAATATTCAGGCTGGTATCCCTCCTCCCTTTAAAAGATTGCTGAAGCCTGAATCCCTTGAAACCACACAAATCTTTCTGTTTCTCACTTTTCTTTGCTTGTCCACCCTCTTTCTCATAGTTTATCCACTTTGTTCTGAAAAGTCTCAGTCATTCTCTTAATGTATTCTCCCACAGATTTCTGCTACGTTGACAGTTCCCTTTTGGCAGTGGTTCTTAACCCGCTTTGGGAAGAAAACTGCCGTCTATTTTGGGATATCGGTGAGTATAAGTAGGGGTAATGTAATCTAACTAGCAGATGCATGGAAGGAGTGACAGTGTACTTGGCACAGTGTGGGCTATAATGGCATGTCAGGTATTTGATCCATGTTAAAACTTTCTGCCCTCTGGTGGCTGTATTGAAGAATTGCAGAAAATTGAAAACCTAACTTGACAGAAATACGGACATTGCTAATGAATATGTTTGAATGGTGATTTATGGATGAATGGTTTGAGTCGCTAATACAGAACAAGCAAGCCAAGCCAGAATAAAATCCTAAATTGCATACTTTTTTTTACAATGGTGATTTAAAACACAGAAGTTCTTGGAATAGACATTTCTCTTCCTAAAGGTCTTTATACACTTGCTGTACAATTTCTGTACAATCCACTATTGTTCTACCAAAACCATGTAATTCCTTACCCTTCCAATCACTATGTATTCTATCAGGGAGGACCTGGTGGAGATTGTACAGAGTGATTGAAAGGTGTATAGTGGGCTTTAAGGAGCCTACCAGGGGTTATCCATCGAATTACTTCAATTGGGATAAAGTTTAAGAATATGGTATCTAAAATAATGCTCCACTTTAGAAATACAGTATTTAAGAAAAAAAACTGATACAGTATTTCTTAATAACAAATCAGTTGAATTTTCCAACATTGGTCTATGATATAATATAGCTTTGTTTTAGTTAACTGCACACTGTGGGCTTGCCTTTGCTAGGAAGTTCCACCAGTTCCTATGCAGATATCAAGAATGGTTGCTTTTTGTACCTTTTTATAAATATGAACATTTTGTTATCTCTATTTCTAGTATTTAAACCTATATAACAAGCAGCTTGTATTTTTATATACTGTAACATTCCCTTTCTTGTGTCTTTTTCAGTCGGTTATTCCTTTTATGATTGTCGCTGGCGTTGTGAAAATCAACCTAATTGTAACCTATGTAGTTGCAGTAGCTGCTGGACTAAGTGTGGCTGCAGCCTATCTGCTACCATGGTAAGTAATACAAGATCGTCTTCCCATCCTAGATCCCTTCTCTATAGAATACCGAAATGTTCTGTCTCTTTACATTTCTGTGAGCCAACTCTTTAACAAATTATCAAGTTCACTAATTGCAATTGGCATCTGCAAGCCAGTTGTAAGGTAAACAGCAGGCAACATAACCATTTGCTGATTGTTGTTGGATGTAAACCATGCTGCCCACTTTTTACAATAATAAAAGGCTCACAATTGTGGAATACAATGGTTTTCACTGTTGTTTTGAGCAATACTTAACACAAAATGTCCTCATACATTTTTTTCTGGTCATATGTGCAGATATGTCTTAAGGTGAGCATACACAGGTTGATACCCGTTCAATTGATGAACCCTCGAGCACAGTGAGATAATGTGCACTCAAGCGTTCGTTGATTGAACGAAGAATTGGTTGAACACCACTTTGCGCACTTGATCCCATTCAATACTTTATGGCAATAGAACAAGGATTTACCAACATGTTCCCTGTTCGATCAAACTTTCTTCCTTCTGCTCGTAGAAAGGGTGGTCAAACACACATTGTTGTGATTGAAAAATCTACCCGTGTTTGGCCACCTTTTGGTTTTAGCTATCCTATGCATTTATGTGTTAATGTGGCCCTTTTATTATTTCTAACTAGATCCCTGTTTAAAATTCAACATGTGTTGACCTCCAAAAGTGTCAGACCATACACATTAATAGAAAGAAAAGTAAATCTACTAATTAACCATAAGATGCTTTATGCTGGCCATACACATGCTGATAAACGGCCGGATTTTAATCTGACCGACTGGCGTGCGCGCTCTCGCCGTCGGTCAGGTTAAAATCCGGCCGTTTATCGGCATGTCCCCACATGGGGCGACAGATGCCTGTCGCCCCACTTCTCGGCCGGCCAGAGATCCGACATGTCGGAAAATCTGAGCCGATGGGAGCCGATTGCCATAAGCAGCAATGAAGACGGCGTCTCCATCGCTGCTTATGGCCGGCACACAAAGGGTGCCTGGCCGATTGTGGGGCCCCAGAATGCAATGGGAGGCTAACGTGATGACGTCATCACGTTAGCCTCCCGGAGTGATATCGGAGGGCGATATCGCTCCAGCTCGGCATGTGTATGGCCGGCATTAGTAACCAAAATGTGCATCACAGGTGAACCAGAGATTGAAAACCTTGTCTGATTGCCTTTATCTTGATTGTGATAAGCCGGCTCCAAAAATGACAGCAGCAGCTAAACACAACTGGCCATTTGATGCACCTATTTGTGTATAGGACCCTCTGGTAGATAACATGACTGAATATAAAGGGGATTTGTACCATATGTTAATGTGTATGACTAGTTAAAAAATCAGTTTCTCTGTAAATCTTCTTGTGTAGACAAGGAGGACCCATTCACACCTATCTGTTATAACAAACCTTCTGCAGTGCATGATCTCCAATGGCCTAGTTTGCCTGAAAGTGCATGTCAACACCCATAAGGCTGTATTCCAATCTATCTGTCTTAACAGGGGAAAAACTGGGTGGTGGGGTCAAACCCTGCAAATGAAACACTAAATTCTCGGGGAAAGACAGCTTTTAGTTTTAAGGTCCTTGCTGCAGAAAAATGATAAAAAGACACTCATGGGGGTTCTTCAACAGCGTGAGAAAGTAGAATGGAGGGGGAAGGTAAGCACTTCATATTGTCATGCAAGTGAACTGGCTCATTGGATATAATATGTACTTGTGGGACATGTGTTGTCCAATGTGCAGTAAAACTGCTAGGTGTGAACAAGGTCTGAAAGTGCGTACACACTTAAGAAATGTGTCAGTGAAAACGATCTATCATGCTTTTCTCCCCTGAATATAATAAGTGTATACAGTTATTGGGTTAGGTGGTGGATGGTAAATCTGTCAGGACAGATCTCTGTACAACCATTCTCCTATGAGGAAGGATGCAGCGGGGTTCTTGCATTCATATTCCCCTTTTCCATAGAACCGGACAGGTGCTGTGTGTACAATGATCGTTTTGTACTCTGGTCCTTGGCAACAATCAAAAATGATCCTTCCCATCAACCAAAATTGATGTGTGTGCATGGTTTTAGAGTTCTAAGTATCCAATATTTATCTGGTTAATCAATCGCCCATTTTTTTTCTTCCCTTTAGGTCTATGCTTCCAGATGTTATTGATGATTTTATTTTGAATAACCCAGAATCTCCTGGACATGAAGCCATTTTTTTCTCTTTTTATGTTTTCTTCACTAAATTTGCCTCTGGCGTGTCCCTGGGGATTTCTACGCTCAGCCTGGAGTAAGTATGCCTTAAAGCAGGACACTTTCTGTATTGTGGTAGCAATTTTAGCTATTGGGACTCTTGAGTCCATAGTCATTACAAGAAACTCACCCTGCAGTTTGGAATAGTGTTTCAATAATGACCCTTAAGGGTTAAAAGGGGTAAAAATGGACAGACTAGTCTGAAGGCATAAAAATTTTTTACAATCCTCTCCTGCACAGGCTGTAATGACGACGAATCGTAATTCAGTGATTAAAATTGGAATGATTTTGAGTGGGGTGGTATATATACCGGGATGGTTGGCTATAGACAAATGAGTATGTGAATTGTAAGTATTTTTCTTGTGACATGACATGTTTCTCTGTACTTTAATCACTAATGACACTTTTCTAATCAGCTTTGCAGGCTATCAGTCACGGTTTTGCCACCAACCAGAAGAGGTGAATTTTACACTGAAGATGTTAGTCTGTGCTGCTCCTATTCTTTTAATTCTTGTTGGACTGTTACTGTTTAAATTGTATCCAATTGACGAAGAGAAGAGGAAAGAAAACAAGAAAGCTCTTCAGCTCCTCAGGTAAGCTTTGATTACAAGTCTATTTTTAGTAAGTGTGTCTATTATGAAAACACTATTAAAGTTTAAGCTACAGTGTAAATTTCTGTCCCTGTGAACATGATTTAATTATCCCAATCGATGGGGGGTGCAAATAATTTACAGGACTTTATTTGCTCTATGAAGAGGGAAGTGGGCTATCATACTAGACCACTATGGTCGTTGTGGTCTGTGTTTAACAATCCACCAATGGGGATCACTAATGACATAAAAAGACAGCTGCTCATATGCTAGATGTCTAGTGTCTGTAGGTAAGCTCCATAAGCTTTTTAGAAACTTAAACTGTAAATGTATTATTTTAATAACATTTTAAAGAAACCCTCGCAGGTTAGATCTGAACTGGCCCAAAGTAATTAGTCTGGGCAGTGCAGTCAAAAACTGATGGCTTGCTGATATTACTTTTTAACACACTCTAATATGGCCGGTTACACCACTACTTGATTATGAAATACCTTGATTAGTCAACCTTGCATAACCTGCCACTCTGCCACATATATTCAACTATGTTCGCTGTGGCATGACTTTGTAAGATTTACTACCCTGGTATAATGTTGTATCCTATACTTGTTTTGAGGTGTAACCGTTATTATGGTTGTCCTGGCTTAGTAGATTCACTTGACAATAATAATCAGGAAACAGATGGTAAGAGAAAGTTAAAGGAAATGCAATTGCACTTTTGTTAAACAGACAGGAAATCTAGTAAATGCATTTGAAAGTTCTGATCCCTTTTACAAGAGATGCCTGTATATAACCCTAGTTTCTGCTAAGCATGAAATATGCATGTGTCCCTGTTCTTACATGTGGTCTGTTTTTATCTTCCTCAGAGAAACTGATCGGGACTCTGATTCTGACTCCATGGAGCTTGCAAGCAATTTATGACACAGGCAAAGTGCCTAACCAAGGTTTACAGACAACCGTAGAGACATTCAGTTTACCCCATCCGGGGTAGGTACCAGCCAATGGATGACTTATCTGCACTATTCTCTTAACTTTCCCTCCTGGGGAGAAATGCCACCCCTTGGTGCTATTTGTGCTTGGAACACACTGAATGCTGCAATTCTACTGAACGTTGCACTAACATAGGGCAAATATGTATTAATTTAACTGTAAATTTTCTGAATAGCATTTTGTACATAGACTTCATCCAAAATATTTAAGGTATGGAGGTGGTAATTATTATTTGATCAATACTGTACATGTGACTGAGAAGTTGTGTGTCTCAGAAGGTTGTAAACAGTTGTAAAAACCGCCTGCAAATTGCCAAACAGATTTTTTTAGTGTATGTATGGTAATGACAAATGTGAGCGATTGTGTTTATAATAAATGTATACACTACTGTATATTATGTGAATCTTGCTATGTACATAAGTATTTGTAATTTATATACAGAAATATTGCCTCAAGAACATCCTTAAAGACTAATATACTGTGTTTCATATTTATTTGACATAAAGCACATGGGCAAAACCTTTTGCGCAAGCATACTTTTTGTAAATCCTTTTAGGAGAAGCTGCGTGGTGATTGAATGACCAAAGTAACAAATGGACCATCTCCTGACTCCAAGAAGACAATGCCTTTTGTTGGCAAAATATTGCAAAGCAGTATTAATGGTTATCGGTCTCGTCAGCTTAGTTTAAATGGCTGACCTTATCATGTATGTTTACAACTGTACATGTGTGCAAGATTTTCTACATGTTTTCCTAATGGTTTTTTTTTTATTTGTTCCTTTTTGTTGCTGTGTGAATGCTTGTTTATAGATGTATAAAACTTAATGTTTAGCATATGTTGGGGCTTTCTGTAATTTGAAACATGATGCACAAATATACTATAATGTAAAATGACAGATTTCCTGATTTTTTTTCTTTTTTTTTTTTCTTTTTATTCTGCATGTTATTCTATTGAATTTTTGTAATGGGGCTTTGTATGATCACTGCATTTAAAAATGCTTTGTGATCATACCTGTGTAAAGGCTTTTCCCTGAAAGTATATCTCTGCAGCTAATATTTCATAGTGACCAGAGAGGAAGAGGCAAACGGATAAAAACAATATTCTCAGGTTCTACAAAATGAGCTAGGAGCTACCTCACTGTTTCAGGGGTTCATCCCAAAAAAATCATATTTCTGCTTTTGGTCACACTAAATCCACCCAATATATAAACTTTTGTTATTAGAGATCTTTAGGTCTACTTTCTGGAACGAATTGACATTGTTGGTAAACAATGAAGTAAACGCTTGCGTGAAAAAGTATGTGAACCCTTTGGGATTACATGAAGTTTTGCATGAATTGGTCATGCAAATCAGTGCTCTGATCTTCATCACACCAATAGCAAAACAATTAAAATAATACTACACAAGCATATGTTTGTTTTTTTTTAACACAACATGTAAACATTCACAGTGCAGGGTGGAATGTATGTGAACTTTTGGATTAATAACTGGTTGACTCTCCTTTTGGTAGCAATAACCTCAACCAAACGTTTCCTGTAGTTGCAAATCAGACCTGCACAATAATCTGGAGTAATTTTGAACCACTACTCTTCACAAAACTGTTTCAGGGTAGCAATATTCTTGGGATGTCTGGTGTGACTTACTCTCTTAAGGTCAGGTCACAGCATTTCTATCAGGTTGAGGTCAGGACTTTTACTGGGCCACTCCAGAAGTGTATTTTGATCTGTTGAAGCCATTCTTTTGTTGAATGACTTGTATGCTTTGGGTCATTGTCCTGTTGCATTACCCATCCTCTGTAGAGCTTCAATTGACGGACAGATGGTCTTATGTTTTCCTGCCAAATGTCTTAAACTCTGGAATAAAATTTTCCATCAGTGACCAACAATCCCTCCAGGTCATGAGGCCATGTTTTACAGTGGGGATGAGGTTTCTCCACACATAGTGTTGTGTGTTTTTTTCCAAACAACTCAATGTTGGTTTCATCTGCCTACAGTAATATTTTGCCAGTAGTGCTGTGAAACATCCAGGTGCTCTTTTGCTAACATTCACACATGCTGCAATATTTTTTTGGACAGCAATGGCTTCCTCCGTGGTGTCCTTCAATGTACTTCCGTTCTTGTTTAATGTTTTCCTTATTGTAGATGTGTCAACAAAAATGTGAGCATGTGCCAGAGATTTCTGTAAGTCTATAGCGGACACTCTAGGTTTCTTCTTTACGTCATTAGGCATTCTGCGCTGTACTCTTTAAATGACGACATGCCTAAGGAGAGTAGCAACAGTGCTAAACCTTCTCCAATTGTAGACAGTCTGTTTTACCGTGGACACATGAACACCAAGGCTTTTAGAGATACTTTTGTAAACCTTTCCAACTTCATGCAAGTCAACAATTCTTGATTGTAAGTCTTCTAAGAGCTTTTTTCTGCGAGACATGGTTCACATCAGACAGTGCTTCTTGAAACCAGTAAACCCAAAACTGATGTGTTTTTAAAGGGCAGGACAGCTTTCAGCTACACATCCAATATCATCACACTGATTGGACTTAAGGTTGGCTTACTCCTGGCTCCAATTAGCTCTTGGAGAAGTCATTAGGCTAGGGATGCACATACTTTTTCTACTCTGCACTGTAAATGTTCAATGAAAACATGATGTTTGTGTAGTACCCGGTTTCCCTGAAAATAAGGCACCCTTACATTTTTGCCTCACTCTAAAATATATGCATCCCCTCGAAAATAAGGCACCCCTGAAGATACAGTACTGTAACTGTGGACAGGGGGGGTGAGAGGTGGTTACTAAAATAGTAATCCCCCCTCTGAGTCTCCTGTGCCATTTTGATTCCCCCCTGTGCCATTTTAAGTGACCCCCCCCCCCCCCACCCTGATACCCCAGCGCCGTATTCTTTTTTTATGGAAAAATAAGACATCCCCTGAAAATAAGATGTAGGGCATCTTTGGGAGCAAAAACTAACTAACAAACACTGTATTATTTTAAGCAGACTGGTATTATCTATTGTCTCAGATGATCACTTGTTTTAGATGAAGATACACTTGTAGTCATTGGGAGAAGGATCATCTTACAGGGGAAGTTAATATAAGATAAGATGCATGCAGTTCCTTATCAGCAATAAAGATTTGAAAAGCTAAATTTTGTCATGAACATTCACATTGCATAAAACCTGAAGCTGAGCCAATCAAACTGAAGCTTGATAGACTCTTCTCCTTGCAATAAGGCATCTCATTAGATATTGCAGTCCCTAAGTACCTAGGCACACTGCAAGATAAAAGGCACCACTTTATACAGCTGTATTAGGTGCACACAGGGAAGTGATCAGAGGCAAACGCTCTGCTGTGTGTCAGAAGCTGCCACTCACTTTGCCCACTCGGAGACACACACAGCCAAGTGTTTGTCCCCTGTGATAGTTTCCCTCCTGTTACTCAGCTGAGCGGGAGTCACAGGAGGCTGGACCACGTAACGACCAGCCAAGCAGATTGCTGGCCAGACTATCAGGCTTCCACTATCAGGCTGCTGTGATCAAGACCATTTGGGGTGTCTTATGGAGCGGAAAATAAGGTATATCTATTCTGCCTCAAGCCTGTCATGCAGTACTACTTTTCTATGGAGGGAAGACATAGCAGCACTTATCCCTGAGATTCTGAATGCTGCATTTTGAAAGATGGGTCCTGGCTGATCAATTACGAACCACATCAGTTGCCAACAAGATATTTGCCCGAGACAACCACAATAATTTAGTTCAAGCACCGCTGATGTAATTAAATAATGATATGAAAAAACATCTAACAATTTCCATGGATACTTCCTTCAATTCTAGTTAATGAAAAATATAATCCTGGCCTCCGCAAAATAATATGCTTACAATACCCCCTGCTGCCGGTCTCTCATTAACACCCAGGAGAAAAGAGTTACAGAGCATTACACATGTTAAAGATCATTGGAGAGTGCACAATGCTGTCTGTATATAGTAATCTTCCAATGTAGAACTGATGAGGAAAACTTCAGAATTTCTTTGAAAAATAGATTGTTTGGAAATCATAGATCTTTAGCAAATCAAACCCTGTGCACCTAGTTCAGCGGTTCCCAAACAAACACATTTTAAGTAGAATGAGGGCCCGTGCCCCCCCCCCCCCCCCCCCCCCAGAATACCTTCCCGCCTTCACAGGAGGGCCCCCACCCACTGACCTAGAGTGGTCCAAATCGAACATAACATAATGTTGTATGGCTAGATTGATTGGAAAGTATTACATATAAATCCCCAAAGGATAAAAACATGCCAGGCAAAAGCTGCTAATTTGAATAAAAAAATTTACTTTAAAAAAGACCCCTTTTTATGTAAAAGTATGTAATAGTAATGTATGTGGTAGTTCAATAAAATATAATACAAAAAAATACAGTTGGTCAGAAAAGCTGGAAATTCATGATCAGTAAAAAGCAGAAAATTTGTATTCATGATCATTAAAAAGCAGAAAATTTGTATTCATGATCAGTAAAAAAATATCCATAAAGATTTGAATAAATATAACATTAAAGGCCCCCAATACACCTTACAATCTTACCATACAATTTCTGTACAATCCACTTTTGTTCTACCAAATCCATGTAATATTGGGAGCTTTCTAAACCTTCCAATCACTATGTATTCTATCAGGGAGGACCTGGCACTATATAGTTGGTAGATCTAAAGGACATTGTATGGAGTGATCTAAAGGTGTATGGGGGGATTAATTTATAAAGAAAAACATAAAAAAAAGTCTAAAAAAGTATCTTTGAGCTTTAGTTGCCTAAAGAAAGTAACAATCCAGAAGCTATAATAGTTCTCGACGCGTTTCACCCTGTTTATAAGGCTTCATCAGGAGTTGTTTTGGTGAATGTCAATTGTGGTCGAGTTAGTAGGCAAAAAAGTACATCATTTATCAAGAGTGTCCCTACAATGAGGAAATAGTCAAAGTTAGTGGAAATTATATTATACAATTGATCAATAGTCCGAATGAGTGTCATCTCACATTGAAGAGAACACAATGATAAGTTATATTGCATTGCAGGGAATATCATCTGCTTTCCATGATGTCAAGGATAAATACCCAATGTTACAAATCAATGTTTATAAAATTCACACAATTACAGTATTGATACAGTTAAGTTTATCTTCTGAGACCATGGTATGGTATATAGGACATATAAGACGATAATAACAGTATCCTGGATAACAATCAACAGGATCTATAGGAATGTGATCAAGTGGATGGAAACGTGTGCTAATAAATGATTACATATAAAAGCACACGCCTGACAATAAACAACACCTATACATAAATACCTAAAATATACACCCCAAAACTTTGATATACTAAATAAATGACATGAACAAACAAAAAAAAAACCCACAACATCTTTTTAAATTTTAGGCTAAATACATTTTTTAGTTATATAAGATAAAGGACATACAAACATACATGGCAATGTCCCGACTTCTGCATTGTAAACCATTTAATGATATTCAATTTTCTTCGTTGTTCTTCCATATTCTTTTCCAATGTTCCGTTAGATTGAGCCCCCCGTAGAAACGAGCCTCCCCTGTCGCCAGATCTACTTAATACAATGACCTCAGCGGGAGGAGTTCACTCCACTACACATGCTGCTGCTATGGCCATCGTGATGAGCCTCCCAGTGTCTAGAGTGTGCTAAATCCGCACAGACCACACCATAGACGTAAAGATTCTTCCCGGTTTACAAACTCCCTCTCAGGAAAAAGACTCTCACAGCTTCAGGTGTCCAGGTGCTGGGCCACGAAGGATCAGTTCAATCACTCAAGAGCAATGGATATGAAGAAGAAATGGTTTAGATCCGCACTCTGGACTTTCGTAAAATCTTTAAGCTTTATTTGAACATCACGCAAAATACATGTAGACATAGACAGGGTCCCTCCAGGGACAAAACCCCTCTGACGCGTTTCACCGTTATAGCGTAATCATAGAGTAAAAAAGTGTCACTGACAATTCTGCTATAGACAGGTGACCCAGAGAGGGGAGGAAGCTGATCTCAACATGACCCCCAAGGAGAACTCCTGCCAGCCTGGCGTCGGGTTTGGCCACGGGCTGACACGGAGAGATAGGGAGCTAGCGATGGCCTGTGTGACAGCTGTGCACTGTCTTCTGATTTATATTATTTCAAAGCATGGCAGCCTCACCCCAACCCCTATTTCAGTGTGCCAGCTGCCAGAAAACCCTTAGTGGCAGCAGCGCTTTAGCACCAAGGGGGGGTCAGTGTACCCACCTCCCCTCAACAGATATATCTGTATGTGTCCGCTCAAAATGAGCGTCCCCCCTCCCAGTGTCACAAATCGAAGTGACACCCAGCGATCTGTGACTGCAGCGGCATCCTCTACCAGTTCTGCTGTGTCCTCCAAAACCTCAGAAGACCAGGGCCTTTGCTCCCTCTGCTGGTGGAAGAGATCGTGGCACATGATTTGGCTCCTCCCTCTGCTGGATTTGCACACTCATTATCACACACCTGGAGCCACATCCAACCAGATCACCTGACCTTGTAAATTAGGAATTCTGAGGCAACAGGGTGTTGCCTGAACAAAAAGTGCTTTATGTCTCTGATCCACAGGTTCTGCTTCTTTCTATTGCCTTATCGTTACCGACACCTGGACCGTATTCGACCACCCCGTTTGCCGCCTGCCCTGACTACCGCCTGTCTGACTACGTCTCTGCCTGCCATCTTGATACTGCGCTTTCGATATTCTGCTGTCAGCTGCTGCCACATAAGTGTAGCTAGGGACCGCAACCTGGGGGCTTTCCACAGCAAAGTTCCATTATTCCTTGTGGAATGCTCTGGTGAATACCAGGGGGCTCCTTAGACTCTGCGCCCTGGTTTATGCTGATTTGTGGTTCACCAGTGACACACTGACAGTTCATTATGCTATGAACATGGGACATCTTGAGATCAGCCTCCCTTCTCTGGGTCCCCTGTCCATAGCAGAATGAATCCATATAATGCCTAGGAAACTAATATTTTTTAAAAATTAATGGCAGCGAGGCCACCTTCATATTTTTGAATGACGTGTTTCCTTTAGAAAGAGTTCTATTTATTTAGTTTGATAGAATTCTTAGCTGTCTCTTGGATTATTATTACCCTACAGATCTACAGCAGCAGATTGAATTCCATTATAAATATTTATAACAGTAGAATTGTGGTCTTTTTCAAGATCTCCACCAGAACTACTGAATACACATAGCTGAGCCCAAACATTACACACAGCAGAGGCACCAGTCCTTGTAAACGATACTTAATGGTGATGTCTCTTCCGCATTATCCTTGCATAGATTCCATGTTCTGTTACATTTATAAACACATATCCTGCCCCATACTGAAATGTGTCAAAATTATCTCTATATAACAAAACTTTGTATAATAAATAATTACACTCTGTAATAATATTACAACAATCAAATAGATATAATTGTCACTCTTTAAAAAAAAAAAAAAAAGGCCGCAGCAAAATTCCTTGTGTTTTACTACATATCTTTCCCAAAGGTTCACACACATATGATGACAACGGCCTAATCTGAAAGCAAGTATATCTGCATATTTGGCTGCCCTCTGGTGTCTACAGACCTAAGACACAGAGAAAACAACTGGTAAACCCAGCAAAGACAACAATTAGTATGGTAACGTTTAAATCGAATTTCTCATTACACCTTCATTATTCCAGTTTTGTTTAAAAACAACATTCCCATTTGGTGCATTCAGAAAAGGTGCTACACTATGTTTTTCCACTATATATTGTTATGTTATGGCCACTACACCAAACAGTTTTTTGTTTTCTGTCAAGGGGCTGGCTATAGGAAATTAATTGGGTTAAGGGATAACAAAACGATCAAGATTTCCTCCATGGGAACTCATGCGATAACTCGAAAGTTGCTTTGCATATTTATTGAAAAAAACACAAGAAAATATAGTCAATAAGTAATAAAACCCCGGTGTGGTTGACTGTACTCATGCAACATGTTTTGCCCTTCGTCAGGTAAATTGTCTGTAAATCACCAGGTGAACCATAAGCAATGTTTTCATATGCACCAACATGGGAGTGTACCCACAGCAGTACCCCTTTAAAACAGGAAGACCAAACTTTGATGAATTCATAAACCGATGTATATGATAGAAGGTCTCTTAGCTAGAGGTGCAGACTTCTAGGTAGGAGGGGTCCTCTGGTATCCCCCGAAGTGGGTGTACGCCAGTGCAGATGAGTGGCAGTGAGCCCAATGTCGCGGTAGGAGGGGTCCTCTGGTA
>CM070033.1:97021484-97034824 GCA_036250615.1 Ptychadena robeensis
GTCCTGGAAACCTACTCATGGAAAAAGAGTTACCGGTAAGTCTAACTCTAGGTTTTTTTTATTTGCCGAAAGTAAACTTTTCTTCATGTTGTAATTATGGGGTGTTGTGTGTAGAATTATGAGAAATACATGTTTGTTTGTGTTTCAATAACCATCTTTGTTACAATTTTTATGTCCAACCATAAAGGCTGTTGGCACATATAATATACATATAGACTATAAGGCTAAATTGAAAAGTGTATATACAGCTTAATTTATACAAGATAAAGAAAATATTCTCTGTGTGTCCTAAACTGTTTATTAGCATAGGCACTCTTCATAAAATACTTACTTGGAGTTTGGGACTTCCATGTTTATTTCTGGCCTGTTAACCGGCCCACCTCCCGGCAGTTCCATTGCATGTGTTTTATTTAATGCAATGTGCAATTTATTTAATCCAGGGAGAATAGGCATCCTAAGACGTGTCAAGGAAAAAGGCTGAGCATTTTGGAATGTGCTGCTGAATCACATGGATTAAATAAGCTACCCTGTGTGTGGCTCATGGGTACAGCTTTTTGTTGGTAAAGATGTACCCTGAGACACTCAGGAATACCAAAGAACTATTACAATGTGATACTTTTTAGATTAAATTTAAGTTCTTGTGCCACTTGTATAAATCACAGGAGCTATTGCTTTTAGTCAATAAACAATTGTTTATTGTTTCAAAGCTTAGCAGCAAGTTTACAGTTAACTGCTTGGTGAACACCACATGAGGTGTATGCCAGTAGGTTTTCTGGCTTCCCTGCCAATAGACCATTCATGGGGATGTTCTTTCCTGGCATCAGCATTTATCAGGTTCAGAATTGACTGAAAACTGCAATGGCTGCTGTTTATACATTCCACCCTACTTCATGCTTTCTCTCACCTACTCTGCAGGGTTGTCTTCCTAATTCTCTTCAATGCTGTGGCATAAATGTGGAAAAAGTCGCTAACGTATATGCAATTATGTATTCTCATAGAACATCTATGTTTATATTTGTAGGATCGCTTGGGTTTGAGACAGATGGAAAAGGCTGGAAAACTGGTGTTTTTAGCTGCAGACGGCGACCACCTTCAATTTACACAAGAATGGTTCAATGAGAAAATCCTGCCCTTCCTTCGCTAATGTTTTGTAGGTCATTTCCTAAAGAGGCATTCTCCCCAAATTGCACTGGATTAACATATAATATAGCTTGAATCTTGTTTGGACTAGCAGCAATAACAATGCACATTCCTGTAAAACTCGAATGTATGTTTTCATTTTGTGAATCTTACTTTATTCTTTAATACTACTTGTCTGATAGTAAGTTTAGGTGAACGCTAGACTCCATAAACCTCCCTAGTTTCAATTTTCCACCCCCTCCTTCTCTGAAATGGTAGGCAGCAACCTGGAGCTGTTATGAAAAGCTAGGAGTAGGTGGTAGGTGTGTCATTCCAGCATTGGGTACATTAGACCCACAGCACTTATAGAACTAGGGGGGGATAGTTGCCTTTAAGCAGACTTGATCGGTGCAGCAGGTAAGACTCACTCTGGTAGGAAAAGTTAATAGAGGTCACAATGAATCTGTATTTTATTTCCATATGATCTGTTTAATAATGACTGATTTAAAGCTGCTCGGGGAAGTAATCGTTTAACCTCGGTCCAGATTTCTGTACCAAAAGCCCTACGCTGTTTTTTGAAACGAAAATGTTGTAGGCCTGTAACTTATCAAAATATGTCCAAACATGGGTCTAGTAGACAGCTTAAAGTATATAAAGTTTCAAACGCTTATATATTTTTTTTAAAAATCACATTTAATGATCAAATTTAATAGAAAACACAAAAATCTGCTCAAACTAGAATTAACTTTTTAAATCAACCAATACTGACAATGCATCTGACACACCGCGCCGGGAACAATGTCACACGCTGGCACATTTGCCGGCGGATTACCTGCAGCTTGCGCGTGGCTTAGGGCTCGCTCCTGCCGCATTGGGGAAAGTGCTCCCTATTGATTTAGCTGAGCCAAAATGCAGAAAAACTGCGTCCATACTGCATTCATACATGCAGTATGGGCGCTGTTTTTCCGCGTCTTGGGACACCTCCATTGATCTCCGGTGAATTGAGGTGTCTCTGGCGGCAATGTGTGGTGCTGCAATTAAGACGCGGCATTCCACAGCTTCATATCACCGCAGACACGCAACTCAGATAGCACAGAGTGGACACTGTGCCATTCATTAAAATGGGAAGTGTCCTCTCTGCGTCTTTTTCCCCCGCTGCAGACTTACATTCACCACGGGGGAAAAGACGCAGTGGACACAAGCACTTACAATGTATTTACTTTTTATGCGTTTTCATTTATTTTGAACTTGATTGCATACAGAAAAATCTATCCAATCAAATCCAAATCTATCCAATCAAATGAAAGAAAACTCATAATAAGCAAATACATGTTTGTTTCATTTTGAATTGGAGGCAAAAAAAAAATCGCTCCAATTAATGTCAGAATGAAAGATAAACCATAAAGAGCAAAAAAAAAACAAAAAACTTTTCTTCAATTTTGAACTTCCCGCCCCTCCAGATGATGTCATCACGCACCCACCGGCACGATCCCAAACACCGGGATCTAGAGATCAGACAGCAGGGGACACAGTGAGAAAAGCAGCAAGCCTCTGGGCTGCCTGCAGAACTCAGGCTGATCCATTTCAGCGTCTTTATTTACCCCGAGTTAATTCGGGCTGAACGTCCAGAAGGTTAAAGCACTAGATGCATCAGGTCTAACAAAGCTTTGCATATGTTATTTTGCTATGTACAGATGTCGGTAAACATGTTTTGCTATTTTTGTGAACATAAATAAAAGACAACGTGATATATTTTACTTTGAATCTTTAATAAAAGGTTTGATTTGTAAACGTGTATATTCCATTGTCTGGGCAGGGACTGCTCCTATTCCCTTATTAATGTCAGAACAGAACCCGCTTACAACACATTGAAAATATTCAGAACACATTGGCATATTAGTTTGTGGATCAGTACAGAAGTGATAGGCCAGGTAAAGTACTTTAGAGAACAAGGAAAACCATTGCATATTTCTGAAGATATTTATGTATAAAAAGTAAACCCTGGACGTGCTTAAAAGGAATAGCCAATACTCTGTGAGAGGAAGCTGGAATGGTCCATGGGCATTGGAAGGGGTGAAAGTGCTTATAACCTTTGGTCCAATTAACAGTTTCTTGGTCATCCAGCCACTACCTAGAATGGTTTAGCAGTCAAAGCCCCCTACCTTTGTATTGGCATGGAAGGGGTGGGATAGCAGAAGCAGCTCTCAGTGGACTTCTGGCACTAATTAGATGTGTTATAGTAGGGCATTAATCAGCGTAAGGCTGCAAGGATCGGGTCTCTACCCTACAGCTAGAGTAATCCTCAAGAAAGAAGCAGCAGAGAGAACACAGAGGGCTGAAAGGACATGGTGTCCAGCCCATGTCACTGCAAACAGATGAATGCATTAGCCTGCAATCTCAGTGATTGTGGTCACCAACTTTTGACCATTCCAAACGGTCTTAAATTGCTCTGGCACTGGAAACTCGCTCTGCAAGAAACAAAAATACATACTGTTATTGGTGGGCATTTTGTAGTTGGGAAATCAATGCAGGACTTTTACATTTAAAAAAAAAATATTATGTCACATTAAGAAGCCACCAAAGTATGGTATCTATTGGTATATGAAGTCAAGTTTTGAAGTGTTATCTGCAATCTGCCTCTACTGTGCCGCTAAAAACGGCGCAGAACGCTAGAGAGGTTAAAGTAAAATAGTTCCCTTTAGTCCTAATGGAATTCATAGATGCTGAGGGTATTGTTTTTTTTCTAGAACCACTGTTCAGTCATTCCTGCATGAGCCATGAAAGACAACTTTCCTCAGCATAGATCAAAGGTATGGTCTCATGTGGTTTTTGAAGACCTATGCTTGACTGCACATTTACCAGCAGGTGTCCCTTGCCAGCCAAGAAAAAGAACAGCTGGTCAAGGAGTCCAAGACCGTACAAAACAATCTCAGAGAGAACAAGTTGTATTTAGTCAGAGTGGAGTACATGTTTTGAGTGGCCTCTATAAATTTATTCTCATCTGAGGATCTCACAAATTAAATAATACCTCCCCCACAGGAACACAAACAAACAATCTTGAGTTGTAATGCTTTTCTATTTAAAGCAAAGATAATGTTTTGACTAGATACAGGATACTTACAAACTCCCCTCCACTTCCTGGGACCAAAATATTCATCTCTGAAGATTTGGCGCTGACTATCTCACAATTAAGGCTATCCTTGCTCAGGTAAACATGGCAACCATCTGTCTTGTTGATCGATATTGTTGGCACTTTACCTAGAACCTGAAACATCAATAGACAGGTTAAGAAACCACAATTTATGGTAACTTGGCAAAATGAAAATAAAACTTGAAAGTAATTTTACTGTAACAATTATTAGCAATAATAATATTCTAATGCTATACTTATAGGATTAGAGGTTGATCCACAACTAAAATTAGTGATGAATATGGTTCTCAGCTAGTGCTAATTATATGGTATACACTGTATATGGCTTTAACCAAAGTTTGACAAGAGCATGCCTCAAATAAAACGTTATTTGCAAGAGAACATGCAACCTATATGCTTAAAGCCCCCCATACACACTTAATGTGTAGCCGTGCGTGCAAATTGAAAGTGCCCTTAGATCAACAGAAATTTTAATAAAAGGGGCACATTTACAGTATATAAAATGTACCATGCACCACAACTAATAAGCCCTCCTCTAAAGCAATGTTTAAGAATGACTTGCATGCTTTTATTTCTGCTGGACACCCCTCAATTCTCTCTGTAGCCCAGCCATTTTAAAGTGGCTGGTTGGCACTTGGTTAGGCAGACCTTTTGGAAAATGGAAAGAGCAGAAAAGCCTTAGCCATACCCTATGTGACTGATTCCTATCACTGATGCTGGCATTTGCCACATCTTTTACAGAAGTTCACAAAATGAGTGTGATCTCACTGCAAAGTTATGTATTCTAGCAAAAAAGTTACAAAGTTTGGTCTCTGAACGAAGTCAGGAACAAACATAAAACACATTCTCACCTGCACTTTAACATCACGCGAGTTGATTACTTCCACAATGCCCACCGCATCTTCAAACACCAAACCAAGCTTCTTACAGTTATCTATTGAGGAAACAATACACCGTCACTGAAAATAAAAGCTCCCCCTAAACATTGTACTGGGCCTAATGATCTGTAAAATGTGGTGGTGCACTTTACACAGGTGAACCTCAGTGCTGTATATCCGGAGATTTGATATTGTAAATGTAATATATTTTTTAAAATAAAAAGGACACATTTAAAGTATGTAACAAATGTGCATCATAACTTATGGCTACAAATGATAAGCATGTTCTTTCCTGTTGCTGTGACACAACTACAATGCAGCACACACAGTTTAAAATGACTTGTTTAGGCAGAAACTTTGGCGAGTGCCAAGTTACTGAAGTTCAGAAAGCCTAAGTGTCTCCACCCCAGAAAGACTTAGGGTAAATATTTTGCTAGGTCCCGAACAATCGATCGCAGTGCGCGTTCAGCAAATCTGACATGTTAATCTCTGATTTCTTAGGGTGGGGACCAATGGTCCCCATCCAAAGTATCAGCCAGGGATCGATTGCTCAAATCATTCAGCGATTCTTGTCGTTCACATGGGCATTGTATGTATGTCTGTATGGGTACCTTAATCAATTAAGCACATCTTTATAGAGAAGTATACAGTATTGCTTAGAATTGTGTACCACAGAAAGAAAATTAGAGTGCTTACCTACAGTGACGGAATTAATCTTTCCCTTTATCTGCAGAGTGCTGTTCACACACTTGTAGACGTATACCACCTGCTTCAGTTCCGTATCGCTGATCTGCAGGTTTGTGGCATTCTCCTGAAATTCCTGTTAAAATACCACACAGTGTCAGTTCTTCCACTAGACTCATTATTCTTCCTATTTAGCATGGAAAGGCAGAATAGGAAACCCCACCCCCAATATTTGCCTCAAATTTCCACTAATGGCTTTAGATATGAACTGACAACTAGGGATGGTTGCAAAATGTTAACTAGGAAAAGGTTGTAGAAATATTTAGAAAGTACTCTAGCACATGTCATTTTTGCATGTTTTGAAATGTTCTCACAACCCTTCCCTACATTGCCAACAATCTGGTGATCATACCGTATACAGAGGCTGTGCAATTAACTCACACAGTCAGCTATTTCACAACCATTTATGAAAATGCTGGAAGGAAATCCTTTAAGCTAGCCATACACGTGTCAGATTCCATGTCCAATCGATTCATCATCCGATCGATTCTGCCGGGAATCGCAGGTGTGATCAATCGGCCAATTAAGAGTATCCATCGCAGCATACCACCTTGTCCGAGCGGATTCCGGCACGATTCGGTGTGCGATTCCGTGTCCGATTCCACCTCACAAATGGCAACTCCCCCTGATCCGGGCAGAATCGGATCAAAAAGACCAACATGTTGGTTCTCCGTCGGATCCGATTCTGAGCCCCTGAACGATCGGACCTGATCGATCGGACAAGGTGGGCTTGCATGCGATTCCGGCACGATCGTTTTGCGTGCACGCGCCCGGAATCGATCGTGCCAGAATCCGGTGCGAATCCGACACGTGTATGGGGGCCTTTAAACAACTAACAAGTACTGAGCACTAAACGGCCAATGACTCCAACAAGTCAACTTACCACCCTCCATTTCTTGCCCTCCAGCTCCAACACAGCAGGCTCCTTTTTGGGAGCTGGTTTGGCCGCAGGGGATGCAAGGTGTGCTGGTTTTGGGCTTGTAAATGGTTTGGGGCCACTTCTGACTGCACCAGTCTGAGTTTTCAGCGCAGGATTTTTATGGGTTTTCATGTCATCAGATACATGTTTCAGGGCTAAGTGATAAAAAAAAAAAAAAAAAGTTATTCAAACCTATGGCTTCTGTAACCACTGTTGGCTAGAGGGGCACCGGAGAGAACGTGATATTTCATACACGTTTAGATTTCAGCTGTCGATCAGCCAAAAATTCGATCTAAGCCATTACGGACATGTTTGTAATTTTTAGATCCTGTTAATTACTTTGGACGGGGACCAGCATTCCTGTCAAAGTAATGTCTCCTCTGTGTTCTTACCTTAGGAATGTGCTTTGCGCAGGGGGGACGGGAAAGAGAACACAGAGGAGACAGCTGATCCACCCTGTCTGCAGCAGCGACTGTGATAGTGTTCTTCAGAATTACTGCTGCCGACACAACAGAGAACACGAGGACAGCTGGACAGGTATTGTGGATCGGCAGTCTCCTCTGTGTTCTTGACCGAGCCATGAACACAGAGGAGACATTAGGGTGCCCGGCTACCATCACTATTGCACTAGACGAGATGGTGCCGTCCAGTGAACATCGGGGCTCCGGCAGCGCACTGTTTTGCACTGTCCGGGGTGTCGGATGTGACATGCTGGATCCTCCGGCTCACCCCCCCCCCCTCCAAGGGACGTAATGACATCACATAGGGGAGGCGGCGGGAAATTTTTAAGTGAATAGCACGAAATCAGTTTTCTATGTAGAAAACTGCTGTCAATGTGCATCTATGTATCTTCCCTGGTGTGATTTTACCACATCCATCACACCAGGTTAGAGAGGGTTAACTGCAAATAGGCACATCTGGGAATTTATCATACAAAAGAAGTATATTGGAGGTCATATCTTTCAAATGACACCTTGGATTGAATTTATCTTTTTGCCCTGATTTTGGTGTTTTCTCATTAATTTTATAAAAAAAATACATTTTCATTTTACATAATTGTTTGTTTCAAACATTATTATATTCAGGATGTCTATTAGACCCTTGTACGGACATACAGAAAAATTTACCATTGAAGTCTATGATGCACTTTTGGTACAGAAATCTGGACCTCAGCAGTGCGCTAGGGAGGTTAAACTGCAGTGCAGCTTCCTTCTCAGCATTGATCTAATTTCTTTGATGGAGTCATAATCTTTTCCCTTCCTTTCTGCACACAAACTAAAATGCAAATTTCTACATAACCTGCTATGCCTACAGCCTGCTAAAAAAAAAAAAAAAAAAAAAAAAAAAAAAAAAAAAAAAAAAAAAAAAAAAAAAAAAGCGGTAAGAGTCATAGAAAAATTATTAATGAGACAATACCATGGTTGTAGGCTAGAATATTGCCTACTAACATTTAACTCATCCAGTTGTATCCCTATTGTCTGTTTATTATTATATTTGTTATAGATCGTTTCATTTCTGAAGTTTCCAACCAACACTTTTCACAAATGTTTTTGTTTATTCAGATTTCTCCAAAAAGATTCTGCATTTTACCTCTTGTGATGTTCTCCCCTTGATTGAGTTGTGCAAACAGTTGGGATCGACCGGCAAAGTCATCACTTGGAGCAGATGAAGGGGCTGGAGGTGGTGGGGGAGGAGGAGGTCCACCAGGAGGAGGGGGTGGGCCAGCTTTAGGGGGAGCTGGAGCGCTTGGCGCAACTGAAGCACCGCTAGCCTTTGGACCCTATGAAAATATATACAAAATGCTGAGAATGCCAACAAGGGAGAATAAGGACATTTTTATGGTAGATGAGGAGTAAAATGCCACTTACTGTCTTTCGCCAGCTAAGGCCTGTTGTATGATGCTCTTTAATATAAGTCTGTAACTCAGTCCAAATGTTTAAGTATGCACGAACCCAGTCTACTTGTTTCTTATCACTGCCAAGGAAATGCAAAAAATGTGTAAATTGGAGAAATTATCAATGTGCTGCTTAACTCAACTCCACAAATATTTTATGTTGCAAAAAACAAAGGATTCCATTGGGATCCATTCTCATTTGAAAAAGATCTTTGATTAAATATGTAAACAGGCAACATAGTTCACATTTTAGAAAATCTGTGAGGCATTATCGATATTGCATATGCCTCTGCTGTAATCCGCACTAAGAGCAGATAGGATTGTTTACAGAAGGTGGGGCATAATCTTAACAAAGAAATATCTGTGAGTTACATACAGAGAAATTAAAGTGCAGGCCCTGGCCATAATTAAAAAAGAAAAAAACACTGCCTGATCATACTTCATGGGGGCTGCCCGAACTTATGCCTTTATTTTCTAATGTCATAGGAATGCCAAAGACAGCATCACTGATGGATTGCCTAGAGAGGGTAAGCTACCCTAGAATCCGGCTCAGGGTTACAGTTTTGTGCAGTGAAAATGTCCCCAGAGCCACACCTGGGAATAATAAAAATGACAATTCTCTAAGAAAACTGTCTTCAGCGATAACTTCATTTTAGCTCCTGGGTGCAGGGTGCAGGACTATGACTGGCCAAAAAAGTTTTGTACATAGTTCCAGGAACTCCATCAAAATGCATTAAACTACCACCCCGAAGAACCCTCAGCCTCAATGTAAGCAGAGGCATTTGCTCTTGGAAGAACAAATGCAAACATCTAAATGTCTTAAGCTGGCCATACACCTTTAGATCTCTGTCAGATATCCTTTAGATCTACCAACATCTATGTAGTATAGTGTCCTCTGCAACTGAACACAGGTAGACTTGATGGTTTAGAAAGTCCCTCATATTACATGGTTTTGGTAAAAAAAAAAAAAAAAGGGAGATCTAAAAGAAATCTGACAGCAACATCTAAAAGGTGTATGGGGACCCTCAAAGAATGAACTTCAGTCTACAAGAGTGCAAGGTCATTAGCCATTTTGTGTGCAGATAGCTACTGACTAATGTCTGTATATAATGTGGAGCCTCCATAACTGAACTGGCATAAATAAAAGTAGAGTAAATCAGAGCAAGTTGTTTCAGGAGAGAAGTGCGTACAACAAAACAGAACTAAAGGAAGGTAAGAGTAGAATGAAACTTTCATAACTTACACATCCTTGAATTCCTTCAATACTCTGTTGGTGTAAAACATAGCTGCATCAGTCATTTCCTTCACAAAGGGTCCAGGTTTTGGAGCCTGTAAAAGGAACAAAAAAGAAAGAAAAGTGAACATAGCAGCAGTGACAGATCAAAAAAAAGCCCAAAAAACACTACTTACAATTGCTACCCATCCAAGGGCAGGCACACTTTCACTTATAGCAGACAGATGATTAAATTGTTTGCTGCCTCGATTTTTCTCTCTGAATTCTTGAACAGCTTGAATCTGACTGGAGAGGGGAGCGAGCAGAGCAACAAGATCCTTCTAAAAGAGACAGGACCAGCATAACATGAAACACCAAGGTTTTAAATTGAAACTAAAAGAAAATACAATGATCCAACACTTGCCTCATCTGGCTGCTGAAACTGTGATGCCTTTACCAAAACCTCACGCTGAAGATTAACAGCAGCATACACGAGCTCGGCCTGAAAAGTACAGAAAAATATCACATTACAGTGGGAATTACAAGACTGCTCAATGTTCTAAATGTTTTAAGAGAACTCATTTAAACTTTCACCATCCATAACATACCAATGCGAGGATAACAACAAAACATGCCCACCCCACCTCTCTCTCTCTTTGTAAGCAGAGTACAGTTCGTGCTGAAAGAATTAGCTGAAAGTGGAGCTGGATTCTGGCTAGTGAAATGTAAACAGGCAGCAGCGCCTGTGAACATTTTAATAATTTTTTCTAGAGATGGTGAAATTTCATATTGAAAATTTCACTATCTGACTTTGCGAGTTAATTACAAAGCCCCTGATCATGTTATCATCCCCACAAGTGCTGGAGACATAAAGAAGGGTTGTGCACATGAAAGTAGAAGGGAGGGGAAGTTACCCCAGGCCAGGAGAATTATGATATCACTTCCAGGAAAATGCATTTCAATGCATGTATACGGGTATGAGTAGGGCCTGGCACATCTCTTGGACACAGGGAAGAGGCCTTAAGGAAAAACAGGTTGGGAACCATTGTGTAAAGGGACTCACCTGCTTTTGAACATCTCCACCAATTTCCCTGCTGAGTTTCAAAAAGTCTTCAACTGACCCATTGATGAGCGTGTCATAGGCCTGAACAAACTGTGCCACTTCTACAAAAAAAGTATAGCAGAAAGTAGAATAAAGTGTACACAAAGCAAATACACAATGATACAGTTATGTAAAAACATACCCGCAGGGCTTGCGCTTCCACCTGAACCTCCTGCAAGAAGCTCTAACTTTCCTACTGCCTTCTCAAGGCGTGCAACCAAACTTTGCATGTCTGCCATGTTTTTAATCCTATGGGGAAAAAATATTTATCAGTCACAACAGTCATAAAAGAATATAAAAAAGTAACAAGTATTAAATTGCTGCGGTGCACTTCTGAAGGAGGAAGCAGAGAGAAGAAAGAGAGACCTTTCTAGTACTTAAAACAAAATCACATAAACGGCACAGTGCTAGTCAGATTTTATCACCAGTACAGGAAGTAGTTGAGCATGTCTGTGCAGATACCTCCACATTCCATGAATGCACAAACCACCCACTGCCCATATTATCAATAGAGAACACCGTCCATTTCGTATGTACTATTTATCATTGGAGATCAATAATCATGTAGAGTGGCTGCTTTCAACACAGGAACAGCGGTGGATTGCAAGTACAAGCCACAGTTTCCCTTTTCAGTACAGTCATAGAAGCATCTCCTCTATGAACTGGAACATGTGTGATCAGACTATTAGTGTTAAGGGCAAAAACTGTGTGAAGACAGTGACCGGCAGATCCTTGTACAACATCCTCTATGGTCTGCAGTCAGCTTTAGACACTGTTATACTGGGGGAGCGGAGACACAGGAAACATAAAAGCTGAATCATCTCTAGGGCGATTCATTACTTATCATACAGGGCTGTTGTAATGGAATATTAGGAGCACCTTTTAATTATTTAGCACCAACATTTTACAGAGCGCAGTTGGAGATGCAACACAAGACAACACACAGGTAAAGTTTATGACACAAGAAGAATAGAGGACCCTATCTTCTATAAGTCCTGATCATAGATTCTTAGTAATATTGAGTAGATTTGTACAGCTCCCATCTTGGTGAGCAATCATCTGCCTTGGTACAATGTATGATGGTAGGAGAAGGGGCGCGGCCATAAGGATATTAATAACGCCACATGTTCCTGAAGCTACTTCTGAGGAGTCGAGGCATTGAAAGTGGAATAAAAGTTGATGTGAATTAGCCTGGCACTATGTATAGGGCAGACAGCACCACTCACTGTCTTCTACCAATGAGGGTGCCCAGCAGAGACAACACAACACCCACACGTCCTGACTGCTAACACACTGCACTGCAAATGCCAATGTCACTGAAGTGACAGCATACAGAGGTGACATTCATATGACAGACAAGACACACACATGACACGCACTATATACACACACTGTATACTCAGTGCCCGGTAAAACACCGGCAAAAAGCACCGAATGACACTCCTACCCCGCCCTACTCACCTCCGCTGCTTCTCACTCTCTGCCCCACTTCCGGCAGACTCCTCCCAGCAGACGCCGCGGGAAATTACTTCCGCGTGATAATAAGTGGGCGTGGCTGCAGCTAGGAGCGGCTTCAGGGCAGCTCTTTTGATTCGCTTTACAACATTTACGCTCTAGCGAGCTAACGTGCCGGGATGGCGTCACCGACTTCCTTCCGTCCATGTTGTTTGTTGGCAGACTCTATCTGTAGGCGCTGTAGCTGTTCAGTGCAAGTAAAATGAATATGGCTAAAGCAGGTAAATGCGATAGACCCGCCTTAGGAAAACAAGAGGCATTCGCTTCCTTCCGGCCACAGGCACGACAGAAACACTGGATGCGTTTACCAAAATAAATATGGCGGTAGCACCCGCCTTCTACAATGGGCTGTATCATTCGCTGATCTGAACATCTTGAGATCCAGGCATGACGCGAGTATAGGGTGACGTCACTCGCTCTCTCACCTTTCAGTCTGTTACCAAAGATGGTCACAGAACGGGCAGAGAATGAGGGGGCGGAGCTAGCGGATTGTGAGGCGGAACCATGAGGCGGTCGCTGGGGACATGATCACTTACAGGTGTGAGCGGAGCAGGTGACGTGGCTGCCTGTCATAGACCGAGTAGTCCGAAGATCATGGGGCTCTAATATTACATAGACAAGATGGTTTATATTACATAGTACAAGTATTAATTGTCTGTAATAAGGGCGACATGGAGGTTGTTTGTAAATTGATTATTGTACATAGGAGTATACCCTTCCCTGGGGGGCTGACAGCTTAGCGCAGGGGAGTATACCCTTCCCTGGGGGACTGACAGCTTAGCACACGGGAGTATACCCTTCCCTG
>CM070033.1:97036816-97048729 GCA_036250615.1 Ptychadena robeensis
GCGGATGCGGTTTAGGGTGCGTTTCTGAACGCTAGCTGCAGCGTTTTGAAACACATCCGCATCAAAAAAAGAAAATTGCGTCGCAAAAACGCGCGAAAACTATGGCATGCGTTCAGCCGCGCGGCTGCAACCGCACGGGAACGCTTCAATGGAAACATGCCCTTAAATTAAATGAATCGCACATTCTATGCATGCCAATAGTGCGAATAGTTTAAACTCAGACTGGGACTCAGAAACATAGCTAAAAATAAGGTGACAAAGAGGAATTGTTACTTGATTTAGGCTGACTTCACACCCATGGTCAACAAACTAAAAAAGGTACCTAGGCATTGGAACACACTACATTGCACACAAATGCAACACCTCACAGCACATTACACTTGAAAAAAAATATTGTGAAGGAGCATTTTCTGTTCACTGTGGTGTGTTGCCAGCCCAATCACAGCATTTTGGGATGTGTTCTTATTTATTATTTAAATATGCTTAGTTAAATACAGACAATTTCTAGCATTTAGAACAGTGTTATAGTAAAGAATTGTGGGGTTTACCTCGGTATACAAGGAGGTTTCCTGCAAAGGGATTGTCTCTTTGTCTTGTCCAGGTTTGTAGAAGCCAAACCACTAGAAAACGAAAATTAGAAGGGATTGGATAAGAATAATATGTATTGTGTTTCTACTGATATTTGTCAGAAAATGCACATAATGAGAAAGAAGAAAGATTTTCATACCTCGGAGTCAGGAGGATCCACCATGGAATCTTTGAGGAATTTCACCATGACAAACTTGTTCAGAGCTTGGAGATTGCGCTTATAAGTTTCATTTATACCCTAAAACAAAGATGGTTAAGCTGCTGAGGCTGGTTTTATATACCTGGGATCAAAGGTTAAATCATTTCTTCTGCCATTATTTTAGCATTTCACAATTACAATAGCAACATCAGTTTTTACAGATTCTGGTACCACCTATTTAACTCTTTAGTGACTATAAATGTTTAAAGCCTTGGTTTACCAAGCAAGTTTCATTTCCAAAATATCTATACATACATACATACATTTTGTTTTACATCTTTTCTATACTGGTTCACAATGTTAAAAGTACAATACACATTGGCACAGTATGACAATGTGATGTCAGAGTCCCAGTGTAATGATCTAACTATACGTCCCTAGAGTGGGTAATACAATTATTTTCACATCTTTCCATGAGCGTGTTGCATTAGACTAGGTGCCATAATGCCTATATTTACCTGATCTTTAAAGCTTATCTAACCATAGATGTGTAATGGTGTAACATGGCACCCTATGGAGAGTTTTAATATTGCCTGTGGACCAATCTGGAGTCTTCCATTTAAAGCTCTATAACCCACCTGAGCACGCTCCAGCACACCATTACTTTTAAAATGAACCCAATGTAATATTTAGGGTACTGAAACATTAAATAATATTAGTTGGTTCCCCTTTGTTCAATCTGGTCACCTTGAATGATGTAGAGCGCAGAAGAGCACTTCCTGTGTACTTGTTCCACCACAGAAGCACCACCATGTTACATATCACTTATGGATGGGGACCTCTATTGTCCTACTCGAGCAATCAGCCACAATGCCCTAAGTTTTCCATACATAAAACAATTCCCTAACGAGGTCATAGACTTCTCCTCTCACCACTAGTTGCAGCTTTTCATGCTTAGGTAGTCCTATATTATTTAAAAAGTCTTTATTTAAAGTGGGACGATATATATATATATATATATATATTTTTTTTTTTAACTATCATACAAATATACACATAGTTACATTACATAATCGCAACAGGCGTTCCAAGTATCACCGGTACCATACAAGCCATCAAATGGTCTCAATTCTATTGCTTCGTTTCTCTGGCATTTTTCGGCATTTACGGCTCATCGGGGAGATATATAGTAGAGATCACAATCCATTAATACACACATGAGGATCAAGTCCACCCTCCTTGGTGAATAGGAGCTCCCCAATAGCCCCCAGATTACCGCTCTTACTGGATCTGGTTGGTAGGGGAGGAGGGAATCTGTTCCCTCAACCTTGGATGTACGCACACTACTTAGCCAAGCCAAGGGGCTGAGCAACAAAGCAATAGAAATGACAATTCGATAGCTTGTGTGTTATGGTACCAGTGATATTCGATCTTGGAATAATATATGATCATTGAACAAACGGTTGTAATATGTAGTTTTTTTATGTAATGTAACAATGTGTATACGTATATTTATATGATATTAAAGAAAATATATATGTTCATTATTTTTTCTATCATCGTCCATTTTAAATAAAGACTTTTTACCTCCTGGGTGTTTAGCCCGAGTTTACTCGGGGTGAGTTTCTTTGCTCATAATACTCACCCCAAGCTGACTGCAGGCAAACTTACCTGTTCGCCAAAATCCTCAGGCGATTCTCTGTGTTGGGGTACACAGCGATCCTTGTGAGTCCACTCCGATGACGTCATATATGGGGGTAGGAGGCGTCGCTTTTTTAGAGCACACCTCCAGCTTCAAGGGGGATGTGTTCCGAGTCTTGAGGAGGGCAGGAATTCAGGCATTTCAAAAAAACAGCGCCACATGGAAACCCAGGGAGGTTAAATAATATATGACTACTTCTGCATTAAAAGCCCCAACAAGTGGTGAGAGGAAAAGTCTATGACCTCCTTAGGGAATTGTTTTATATCAGACACCACGATTTTGGTTGATTTTAGTCATAATTAGGTTAGGCAAAAATATAGCTTGTAAAAGAAAAATCCTTTATCCCCCTCAGTCTTTCCAATGAACTAACTTATCTCTCCTTCTCCTCTATAAATTATGTATTATAGCAAAATGTAGTTGAACTTTATCCTTAAGTACTTATATCCAAGTCTAACATGGGTTGCATACATGAGACCCCTTACTAAACATTAAAAAGTAGGTTTACATAAAAAAAAAAAAAACAGGTTTATCTTACTTTGATATTAGGAGTCATGCTGTATGTAATAAAATTTGGAGGGAACTGTACGATAGATGCTCACTAAAAAGGTTATACTTGATAGAACGCAGCATTTCACTTACCCGCTCCTGATTGATATCTGCAAGGAAAATACTGCAGTTTCTGTATTCCTCTTCATTGAGTGGGTCATGCCAATACTCTGCTTGAACCAAACTGGTGAAAGAAAAAAAAAACCAAACCAAGACTAAGTAAACCATGCCAAGAGATAAGCATTCTACTTCTGAAAACTAATACATTTTAAAATACAAACATATTATGTTATCATATTTTTCGTACTACAAGACACACTAATGTATAGGATGCACCCAATACTTCACGGGTTCCAATGGTCAAAAAAAAATAATTCGGCTTTCTCTCACTCTGCTGGCCGGAGCTGCGTGCTCTGACCGGCAGAGAAGGAGTTTAAATAGGTGGAGACGCTGTCCTAGCTGGCAGAATTGTGTGATAGGTGGGCAGCTTGTGCCCAAATTACATATTAATTACATATATATTAATTACATATTACATTGTAGGTGGCAGCTCCTCCATCTGTATGTGTGCAAGTTAACACAGAGACGGAGAAAAGATCTCCCACAGACAGATCTCTCCTTTGCCATGTGTGATCAGCTGGACTGGCAGATAACACATTGCTCGGCTCTCTGTGCGTGAAAGCTGTGGGTGGATCTCCCATCTGACAGATCTTTCTCCTCCCAGCTAATGGTTTTGCCGGGAGTGAAGGCACTGGCATGAAGCCAAGGCTGACCTCCCACAGCATAGCGGCCTTTGGAATAAAAGACCCAGACACCAGATTTTGGGGGAGAAAAAGTGCATCGTATAGTCAGAAAAATAAGGTATATAAATAGGAATTTCTAAAAGGATCCCCATACATCAGATCATACTTACTGTTCCTGCATGGCCTTGGTGTAAGCACCAGAAGTCAATGCTTTTCTGATCCAATCACACCAACGTGAACTTTCTCCAGGACAATGGGGAAAGCCAAAAACCCCTGAATAACGAATATAGCAAACATTTTAATGAGAGTCTATTCTGATAAATACAACTGCAAAACATGTACCCATCAAAGGTACATGTAAAACAAATCTTTACACCCTTTTAGCATCAGAGATTAAATTACAACAATTTATAAGGATAAATAAAGACACCATCCATCCATTATCCTATATGATCTAATTAGAATTAATTGTTTGATGACTTAGGCTATGTTTCCACAGCATTCTCAGCTCCGTCGCCCCCCCCCCCCCCTGCGCTAAGCGCATTCCTTTGCAGGGGTTCAGATGGAGCGGCTGTCTCACGGTGTTCAGCCGATCCGCGGCCGACGTAGTTCAGAGGGAGGATGCCCTGTTTTTCTATCTGTACTGACACATCAATGATCTGTTCTAGACTGGCCAGCATAGGAGGCAAACACTAGCAATTTTGAAGTGAAACTATCATAGAAAAATTTAAACCTTTACTGATGTAAGACCAGAAAATGTTCTTCCTAGGCCATTTTGGTCAAGTGAACCACCTCGTTGGCACATTGTAACTTGTGGCCAGAAATTTTTAGATGTGGACAAATTGGTGATTTAGAATTGAATTCATCATATAGCCTAATGTTTTTTATAACTTGCCAAAGCTGTCTTGATTAACGGACAAAAACCTAAGCATTTACTTTGAAACTACTACCAAATGATAGGAAAGAAAAGGTATTGAAGAAAATACTAAGAAGAGTGAGCAAGAGGAATGAGAAGAAGAGTGTAAGGGAGAAGGAACTAAGCTGACCATACACCTTTAGATCTCTCTGTCAGATATCCTTTAGATCTAGCAACAACTATGTAGTTCCGGGTCCTCTGCGATTGAACACAGGTACACTTGATGGTTTAGAAAGTCCCTCATATAACATAACATAACATTTGGTATGGAGGGTATAGACAGGGGTGCACATAACTTTTTTGTGAGCTACTCGGATGAGTACCAGGAGATGGTGTTTGGTACTCACCCCATATGTAGGGTGGTCTTTCTCACGGTCTCCCACACTGTCCTCTGTGACAGCCTCCTGCATGGTAGATTCTGCTGCAGATGGACCTCCCTGTTCCAGATTGATCCTCTGATTAGCTGTCTCCTTCCACAGGTCACCAGCTTTTCTCTTGTCAGATTTTACTCTTTGGGCATGTGTCCACTGCTTTTTCCCCCCACGGTGAACCCATGTCCGCAGTGGGGAAAAAGATGCAGAGAAGATACTTTCTTTTCTAATGAATGGGACAGGGTCCACTCTGCGATATCTAAGCACCGTGTCCGCGGTGGTTATATGAAGCTGTAGAATGCTGCATCTTCATTGCAGCACAGCACCGCCAAAGCCAATAGACGTTTTTCAGAGACTTGAAAAAAGCAGCGCTTGATGCTGTTCAGGCGCTGTTTTTCTGCATCTTTGGTATGCTAAACTAATAGGACCCTAAGCCATGGGTAAACTGCCTGCAACTTGCAGGAAATCCTCTAGTAAATGTTCCGGCATGCATCCTTTTTCGTCCAGGCTCCCAATGAGGTTACTCCACACAGACAGTTTCTTAAGAGCCCCTGCCCATGTTTGTTGGAGCAGTAACAAGGCTCACCAAAACAAAATACTCTTGCAGAGGTTGTCAGTGGCAACATAAAATGTACAAAAAGTAATAGCCTCCTGGCTTCTTAACAAACCAAAGCCGAGTTTAGAGACTGAGCACCAGGTGCTCCAATGGGCTCCTGAGCCTCAGGAAACACCCAGACCAGGAATTGGGAATCTGTCCCACCCTGCTCTTGCAGATTAACAGTAAAACCAGCCCCAGAACAGAATATAGAAAAAAACAGCAGAAGAACCTGCAAGAGTTTCATGCAAATACAGACACTGCTGGTTCTACCTCAAAATGGGAATCTAAAATATCATGGTTCAATATATCTCCCATCCAGCACTCTGCCCAGTGACATAGGGGATATTGGGGTCAGTGTTAAAGTAGGTATTTGAAGAACAAAGAGGGGAAGAGTAGATACTTATAAGTAGATAAGTAGACTGAAGGATGAAGCAGGCACTGGCACCTTCATATTTAACCACCCATTACCTGGCCTGCAGGATGACACTGCGCTGGTATAAAATATTGAGGCTGCTACAGTAAATAAACCCTAAAATGTTTGTATTAAACCTGTGGATGTTGGTGAAGCAGAAAAAGTTTAATATGCAATATTGTGAAAACATGTACCTTGATGCTGTCCTCCAATTGAAATAAGATTCCTCATAGGCGGTGATGGACATCTCTGGGCAACAGCCCTCCTGAAATATGTACACAGTGTTCGGTCACCATAAGGTCCTTTCTAACACCATTTTATTAATATACTTATTGTAAATGCATGGATCCAATGAGCCCAATCATTAATGTTTCCATGTATATAAAGATAAACTGACTGGTGAAAATTGGTACACTCTTTTACACCATGGCATGTAGTCATATATTTTAAATACCCAAATTTACCCAATTAGATTAATCTATAGTATTTCATTGGGTTGTTTATAATCGCAGACTACATAATAATGTATTTTCCAGCATATAAGGCGACCCCCAACTTTTCCAGTTAAAATATACAGTTCCGTATAAGACCCCCATTCCAACGCACACCAAATAAAATTTTTAAGGTCTACTCTGACTTTCAACCCCTAAATCTCCAACACCCTTAGAAGTCCAATCTTTTTTTTATTAGTAATTTACATTCCCAATTTGACACCCCTATCTGCAACCTTTCATAGTTATTAATATTTCCTTATACACATTTATATACATTTGACAATCAAATAGTTTTCATCTCAATCTCCCTGCAATACCAATGTCAGCCACAATGTTTTCTTACTACCATACAACATAACAAGAGTTTCTTGTACAGCGCCACCTCCTGGTGAAATATCATATTACAGATTGCCTTTGCTATTGGGGCCTTAACTCGATAAGTGCTTATTATACAGTGGTATCATTTATTACTAAACAAACTTCACATAAAGAGAAAAAGCAGCAACAGTCCATACACCTACCTAAATAAAGCTAGAACCCTCACAATTGTTCAGATGTGTCACACACATCATTTTATTTCATTATTATTATATTAGGTCTTCTACTAGGTTCCCAACTACAATACATACTTACAAGAATTGTCCACCCTGAGAGAAGCCCATGCTGTTGTAGCCCTGCTGAAGATTTGGGTCTTTTGCAAGCTGATTGCAAACCATGTCAATTTGCTTATTTACATTTAGGAAAAAGCTATTCTCTGTGTCCTGAAATAAAAATCATATATATAGTATGCTGATCAGAAGGGGGGGGGGAGAATAAATTGTTAACATTTATGTACATTTTAAAACACATTGCCTAAAATGTAGGAGAAAGTTGGGACAAACTAGACTTGAAAATGCTTGTTTTACTCCTCTACCACAGGAAAACGAAACTAGAAGTAAGCAACCATCAACATAGAAGCATATAAACCACAGATTGAAGTAAAAGCAAATATTCTTTTTGCTTTTTGCATCATGAAAATTTTTAACTTTATGCTATCCAGACTGTCATCCTTGTGCCTCGCTATTTTTAGGTGTACAGGCTTATCTGAAACGACAGCTCTGTACAGTTGGCAATACAAATAAAGCATTATAGTTTTGTTGCTACATTGGTGCCCACCTTAACCTCCTTGGCGTTATGCCTGAAGCCAGTTCAGGCGAAGTTTGATCGTGATTCAAATTGTGCCCATGCCGGGATCAGGCACGAACGCCAGTTCTCTGTGTGTCTGCAGCGCTGCAGACACACTGAGCCTTTCCGGCCCGTGTCTTCTGCGTCACCTGTGACACTGAAGGGGGCGGGGGAGGGGGGGGGGCACCATAGACCTCCATGTTAATGGAGGGGCGCTGCTTTTCTCCCCACACACCGCCGGCATCTATTTGACACCAGCAGTGTGTAGAGGGCTGGGCATTGAGCCAGCAATCACTGCGGAGTACAAAAGCAAGTAACGCCCAGCGGGTTAAAATCCTTACTCATAAAAAAGTACTTAAATAAACAATTGTCAATTGTTTGACAATTCTTAAGCTAGATTTCTTTTTTGATCTTTGATTCGATTTTAGCTCTTGATCATTTCATCAGACACCAATCGTAATCTAAAGCACTACCACACAATCGCAATACAACCAAAATCGACAATTTTAGTTTCGATCAAAAAACACAGGAAAGAGTCATATATAAATGTGTCATCGAATACAATCGCCCCGACCAACAAACACAATGCTACAATTTTGGTTAAGCCCCCCATAGACAGGCAGACTCCTCCATGCAACTTCTGTACAACCAACTTTTCTTCTACCAAAACCATGTAATAGGAGGACCTTTCTACACCTTCCAATCACTATGTATTTTATCAGGGAGGTCACTATACTACATAGTTGTTGGTAAGTCTCATGAAAGTTGTATGGAGGAGTCTGCCTGTCTATGGGGGGCTTTAGATCGATGTACAATCAAAGAAAATGTTCCAACATGTCCAATAACTTTTCGATCAATGCTTTGATCAGTTTTGAACAATTTTCATTGATCGAACCATGTGTGCAGTATACGATTAAAATTTGATCGATGTAAACTTTGATCGCTTTAAGTTGATCGAATGCTAAAATTGAACTGTGTATGCCTACCTTTAGTCTACTACATCATATATTTTAAAAGCTGGAAACTTATCCTGGAAGTAATCCTTCATTAAATTAAATCCACATTACAGACTAAAGCCAGGAACACACGAGCCGTTCAAGATTCCTGGCAGCAGCGCGATAACGTCGCCACACTGCTGCCCGATATCAAAAGGTGCAGCACTGCTGTGTCTCCAGCTCCGATAATGCTTTGCATGTCTGATAGCCCTGTTTTTGAGCAGGATTGATGGCTTACAATATGGGATAGATAGATAGATAGCCATGAGCGTGCACAGCGTTCAAAATGGTCATTGATCTGGCACATACCTATGCGTGTGTTCCCAACTAACAGTCTGACAGCACCAGATGAGCAAGTATTAAGAAATATAATAGTGTTGTAAATATTATGTTACATTTTTATGTCATATTATGTTATGACCAGCTCTGATGACTGAATACAAATATCTGCCATTACAGAAAGCCTGAGGACACCTGCCATGGTAAAATGTTGTCATCTGCACAGCATTGTCACCTGTCTTCAATGACAATACATATATCCCAGCTAATGCTTAGCACACATGGGTAGATCTGTAAAAAGATTTGAGTACAATCGAGCAACGTGCGCACTCACGGAGCTCGATTGTACTCAAATCTGTTTAAAAATCTACCCATGTGTGCCTTCCTTCGAGCGGATCATTAGATCCCACTTAAAGAAACTCGATTGAACGGGGTTCCAACATGTTGGAAACCCCAGTTCAATCTGCATCACTTTGAACAGAGAGGTGAGTCTACACACAGCACCTCCAGTGCTGCTGCAGCATGGGCTCTGCTGTCAGTGTGAAGGGGGCGGAGCCAGCAAGTCTCTCTGAGGCTATGTTCCCACTTTTTTCAATCGCCTGCAGAATTGCAAGCAGGCGATTTAAGAAAAAATAAATAAAAAAACACCTTCATAAAAAAAAATCCTCTCCATAGAGAATGAATGGGCGCGATTTGTGATTGCTTTGTTGCAAATCGCCTCCATTTAGGTCTATGGGGGAGATTAGAGGGAAAATAATCGCAACCGCAGGCTGTCAGAACCCTGCCACACTATGATGTTGTGTCCTATCTTTAGGAGACATATACATTTACCCCGGGATCTGTTGCTTCATCCCAGCTTAGAAGCAATCTGACATTACATACATCACATATCACACAAGACATGCTATAATAAATGTCCTCACCTGCACAATGTTGTCTCCTATTTTCAATGACAGAACATATATTCCAGGGATCTCCTGCTCTACCAGCTTCTTCATCCAGCCCATACTCAGGGGGTTACAGCAGCTATCGCCTGGCCGAGATCAAACACACAACGGAAGATTACATATCGAGTGACAGTGTAACAAAGACAGAAAACCCGGACTATTCCCTCCTTACCCATCCCGTGCCATATAACGAGCGGGACCGGTCCCCCAGCCTTCTCCACAATAACTTCTCCATACACAGCGAGGATCCAGAACCCGAACACAGCAACTCTCACACCCTCCATGTCTGTGTAGGAGACACTTCCGTATTTGGTCATATGACTTATGTCAGGTGACTGCGAGTGCTACTGCGATCATGTGACTTATAGCAGAGACCTAATTAGTAATGAGGGGAGTATATGGGAGATCAGTATATAGTATAGAAGTATCACCTGACCTTCCTGACAGTTTTACAAAGAAATTAATTATACCAACCCAGATGTATTATCCATGTAACAAAAGCTGTGTCTGCAAAGTCTTGTAAGGGTTAAACCTGAACACTAAAATGGGGCATAGTCTGTTACATTGGTGACATGGGTAGAACAGCTTCCTGTCAAATATTCTATTGTTCTGTCTGGTAAAAAAAAGGTTCCCCTTCCCTACATTATTAATAGGCCAAGACTCAACTACACTGCCAGAATGCAGCAAAACTGTAGTGGTCATGTCATTGCCTGGGACCCCCTGTCGACTGGAGGGGTTGCTAGCAGAAGAGTTGTTGAAGGTTGAAGGGTTGCAGAAAAGTTGTTTTCTATTTGTTTGTGGGGGGGGGGGGGGGGCTAGTCGCATTGGTGTCTCCCAAGACACCAAGGCCCTATGTGCCCGCATTCTTCGCATAGTAAGAAATGGACGGTTGCCCAGTCGGGTCGGGCGGACAGAGAATCGGTGCACCCCCTTGTCATATTGACCAAGAATCTGCCACATGTCGGATCGCATGGTGATCCGTCATGCCAGTAAATTCAGGGCCGATCCCATTTGTTCAGTCCGAAGTAATGGATGGCACACAAAGGGTGCCCAGACGATTCTCGGCAATAGCAGCCGTGCGTGATGACGTCATCACGTCCGGTTGGTCGGCTGGGCAGTCAAAGTGAAAACGACCCGTCTATGCCCAGCTTAAAGCCCCCCATAGACGGGCAGACTCCCGGCCGATCACATCAAGGTTGGTCTGCCGCAACTATGTGGGAGCCCACCTTGAATTATGTAGAAAAAAAGCCTCCCTGTTAATTGGCTAGTCGGACAGCAGTCCTGTGTGTCAGTGGAAGACACAGGATTCCTGCCCGACATGTAGCAGACTGATTACAGCGTGGTGACGTCACCACGCTGTAATCAGTCTGCTTAAGGTCTGCCATAGATCGAGGTGTCTATGGCAGGCTTTATTTATAAGCTGTACAATTTAATCAAATAAATAAATTAATTCAAAACTGAAAAAGGAGGCCTGATTGTTTTAATGAACTGCCTAAACAGAATTGTATGTACAATAACACAATACACCAAAACTGACAGGTACTCTAAAGCCCCCCATACACCACATACAATTACCATGCAACTTCTGTACAACCAACTTTTCTTCTACCAAAACCATGTAATAGGAGGACCTTTCTACACCTTCCAATTACTATGTATTCTATCAGGGAGGTCACTATACTACATAGTTGTTGGTAGGTCTCATGAAAGTTGTATGGAGGAATCTGAAGGTGTATGGGGGGCTTAACTTTATTCCAGTTTGGTATTAGGAATTTAACAGCAAGCATCTGTTTTATTTTCTACTAGTGATATAAAAGGCCATTTCACACAAACCGCATTACATTGTTTACCAGCAATGCCATGTATTTTCCATGGACACAAAATGATGCAGCATCCTCCCTCTCCCTTGTCTGAACAGAAGAAGACTCCTAAAATTATAAAAATATTACAGACAGTATGAAGCTTTAAGCCCCCCATACACCACATACAATTACCATGCAACTTCTGTACAACCAACTT
>CM070033.1:97064306-97080317 GCA_036250615.1 Ptychadena robeensis
CCCCCCCCCCCCCCCTTCATTATCTGCAGTAATGTAGGCAGCACTCACACATTTATTTTCTTGGGTCAACCTCTGAATATTACGAGCAAGAGCATTTAACTTCTATATATTGCAAAATGCACCATGTGTTATGTGAAGCAGTTTGCAGTGCGAGACCGTCAGGTACACATACATGCATTGATTCGTGTGCAATCGATAATTGTATGTTTGCGCGGTGGCGATTGTCCGGTGAATTGATGTGCACCACTTTAGGTGCTTGATCCCTGGACGATTCTTTGCATGGGAATCGAACAGGGATTTACCAACATGTTGGATACTTCTTCGATCAACATGTTAATGGAGCGGGATCGGGCACTTCAGGTTTGAAGGAAAAACCAATGCATGTATGGGTACCTTCAATGTTCCACAATATTAAATTTGTAATCCATTTACCCATAGGACTGTCGCTGCACAGGAGGGGCTCTTTCACACTACATTGTAGGGATTATAATGCAGGCAAAGCAGGTACCCATACATACTGTGTATGTTTGTTATAACAAAAAAAAAAGCACATGGCAGTGTGAGGGCTCACATACTTGCCACGCTGCTAACCGTATCTGTAAGGCTATGTCCCCACTTGACATAGATGTTTCGCGTTCTGGAGCATTTTTCAGCTGCACCCATAGAGAATGAATGGGGGCGCGTTCAAGAATCGCATCTCAATTCAGTGCGATTTTAATAGCGGCGCGATGATCGCGCCCATTCATTCGAATGGTCTCATCCCCACTGTTCGTGATCTACAACGTGGCAGCTGCGTTTTTGCACCCAATTGTGTCTGATCGTGCCCATAGACATAAATGGACATTGAATTGAGACGTGGCTTTTGAACATGAGCCACAAAATCGCGGCCACAAATCACAGACAAAAACACTTCTGATCGCAGCGGTAAAAAATCAGGAGCGATCTCTGCTCGCGATTAGGATGACCCCTGATCACTCAAGAGGGGACATATCCTTAGGGTATGTGTCCACTGCTGATTTCCTGTGCTGGACCTATGTTTCCACGCTGTTTGCAGTGGAAACGCACCCCATTAGAGCTGCAGGGGAAAGACGTGTCTTGGAGACACCTCCATTGATCTTCAATTATGTGGCAGCCCACAGCTTAAAAACAGCACAGCGGGCATGCAGCTAACAATATACAGAGTGGACACTGTCCCATTTATTAGAATGGGAAGTGTCCTCTCTGCATCTTTTGCATCACTGGACACAAGCCCTTACTGTCCAAAAAATGCATTTTGCAATGAGCTAAAATCTTCCATACAAGCAAATGGGAAATGCGTGCGCTGCAGGGTGTTTTAAGTAGCGCTCGGCATTGCATGTTACAGTGGAACGTGCCTATTGTGAACGAACCCTAAACGTTACGTATGTTTCCTATAGGAAATAATAAGATAATGTACTGCGTTTCCCTAAGAATATATATTGTGCCTTTCACTGGCACTACATCCTAGCTGTCACTGCATTCTGTCAGTAATCAGTGTGCGCTAAGAGCAATGCGGAGCTTCTCTGGTATATGAGCTGTAACAGCTCTCCTGACTACACAATCCCGTAGTTCCTCATCAGCCATCACTGTCCTTCCAGTTCCTGCCTTCTTCCGCTTCCTACAAGCTTCCGCTCATCACATGGTGCGAGAAGAAGCGAGCTCACGTGGTTACGTCACCACCGGTCACAGCCCAGTATATAAGAGCTAATCTGAAATCTCGCGATCTCTTCCCATCTCCCAACATGGCGGTGAGTGTATGTGGTGACAGAGAGTACCGGTTGGTAGAATCCTCCGCCATCCTTCTGCCGTAATAATACGGCGCGGACCGGCTTTATGCTACTGTGTGGTGTTCTCGTGGCGGCGGCGGGCGTCCTGATATTGTGTGGATGCGAGTGTGGGAAGTGTACGAATGAAGGCTGGGCCTGGTGCGTCTATCGCCCTGTGTGTCTGTACAGTGCACGGCTGTTCCCTGACATTACACCGGGCTATGCCCCTTGGTGCTCCGTTCTATGATCCAGCCGCCTGGTTTCATGCCTTGAGCAGGCAGCCTGCAATCACGTACAGGCAGACACGGTGTATGGGCTTGTAGTACACATGTTGAGGTTGTAATGTGTTAAAGTTGCTGTTCTCGTTATATAATGAGTAATAAATATCACGTGTGTGTGTGGTTATTGTTTTCAGGCTTGGTGATGGCTTTGTTCAGCTTTGTTTTACTGTGCATGTGTTTTGTGGCGTTTAAAGCCCACCCAATGGTTGAGTATGGGGTCTGGGTATGCTTTGTGTAGTGGTTAGTATGTGGTCCTCGCCCACTATAGTGGGTACAATACGTCCAGGGCAAGACCGGACATGTCTGATGCGGCAGTCTGCGATGTTGGGATCCTTGTTCTCGGAGAATCTGATTAGGACGCCTTTCTAGGGTCATCTGCCTACCATGCTATTCCAGTGACCGGTTGTCTGATAAGTGCGGCAGCCTGTGAGAGTAAGGGCTTGTTTCCACCAGAGCGATCGGCCACGGATGAATGTGTTTTCGATCTCGCAGCTGATCACTCCCATTTAAAATCATTAGTTTCCATTCCATTCTGCTTATAGTAATCTTCATCCTGTCCCTACACATCCCAGATGTTCTCGATGCGCTGGAAAAAGCCGGCACTGCTTCCATGGCATGGCGGTCAATGGTGCTGACCCCACTAACTTACCCTAAGCTACACTTGGGGATACTGGCTTATCCCAGGTGAGCCCACAGCAATTAGGAGTATTGGCTGACCCAGGAGAGTGTGGCGGGTGTATACAAGAGTGTAGTGAGAGAGCCGCAAACTGACCCCAAGCTACACTTGGGGTAAAATCCTCAGGTTAATTGACTGTTTTGGTGCATGCTGAGATTTTATCCTGGAGCATACTTAATACGTAGTTCTAAACGCCTCTTTGTTTTCTCTACTCTAGGACAAATCAGAGAAGGAAAATCCTATGCGTGAGCTGAGAATCCGCAAGCTCTGCCTGAATATCTGTGTTGGCGAGAGTGGTGACAGACTGACCCGGGCAGCCAAAGTGCTGGAGCAGCTAACCGGGCAGACACCTGTCTTCTCCAAAGGTAACTTTTTTTATCCAGCAGTGATGTCACTGCTCCCTTTTCTTGCCTAAGATGTTCTGCAGTTCCTCAAAGCTGATAAACAGAATAAAACAATCTGAGCATCTAAGGGTTTGTTTCCACATATGTCGGGACCCCCTCTGCTTAACGTATTGCCTGCTCGGCGGATGCTGTGTTTACACATCTGCCGATGCAGAGGCTCAAGGTATTTGACTATGTTGAGCCTTGCATTGACGGCACGGCTCGGCGCAGTGAAGACGCAGCATCTGCCGAGCAGGTATGTGCTACGTTGGGATCCCTGCCAAGCAATACGCTTAGTGGAGGGGCTCCTGACGTATAGTGGAAACATACCCTAAGACTCCTACAATGAAAATGTTTTGCATAGTACAGTTTATGTATTGAAAATATGGTGCCAGGACCAGAAGTTGGTTATTACAAGAAATGCCTTCTAGTTTGCATTTCTAAAGTGTTTTTTAAAGTTTAAATTAAACAGGAAATTATACTTCCAGTTAGGTAAATTAAATGATAGCTTGGTTATACTGGTTCAAAAAAACATTTGGTGTTAGAGGTGGCCTTGCCTGTGCAGTTTACCTGTGTTTGTGTGTACTTTATTGAAATAACTGTCGCTGACCCCTTTTTTCCCCAATTTCCAGCTCGTTACACCGTGAGATCTTTTGGAATCAGGAGAAATGAAAAGATTGCAGTTCACTGTACTGTCCGAGGAGCTAAAGCAGAAGAGATCCTAGAGAAAGGGCTTAAGGTAAAGTGAAGTAGGACATTTTTCTCAGTGGTTTCTGCTATACATAAAGGTAGACGTCTGAATTTCACTTTTACTTAACTGAAGGTAGCGCTGTCGCTGTAGAAATATGGGTTGTAATTACCCTCAGCTTTGGTATGTGCCAAGGTGTGCAAAAAAGTTATAAAAGCAAATATTGTTTTCTCCCTGCATTCGCTTTACTTCCCACAGACTTGCATAATCCATACATTGCTACCACATCTGTTCATTTGGGTGATTCCCTCATCCTGTAAACCCAGGGCCATGTTTTAGGCCTTGCTTTGGACTTCAGGAGGCATTCTGTAAATTTTAGGAATAATCCCATGCTGCAAAATCAAGGCATAGATGCCCTGTTATTTTGAACCTACCTTTAAAGTCTTAGAAACATTTGAGACCAATAGAGCAACTTTACTTGGGCAATAATGTAGTTTCCCTGCCCCTTTAACAGGGACAAAAAAAGGGTTTTATAAAGACATTCAATGTCACTGTTGCTCTAACTGAATGTACTACATTGGTGAAATTCTATTTTTTTTTTCTTTTTGCTTAAAGGTCAGAGAATATGAGCTGAGAAAGAATAACTTCTCTGAAACCGGAAACTTTGGATTCGGTATCCAGGAACACATTGATCTGGGAATTAAATATGACCCAAGCATTGGAATCTATGGACTGGATTTCTATGTGGTATGTACAACCAAGCATTTAACACTATGCTTCTGGTGGTAGTTAACAGAGGTCCTGCAAATGTGGGAAATGCCAGCCCCGCTTGAAAACAGCCATGGCCGCACATTATATTGGCCAAATGGTTGTGAGAGCGCATGGCGCTTGAGACAGCCATCGATCTGGCCCATATCTGCAGGTCTGTTACAGCAAGGTAGACTTAATGGTTTAGAAAGTCCCTCATATTACATGGCTTTGGTTAAACAAAAGTAAATCCTAAAGGTGTATGGGGGGCCCTTAAACTTACTCTTAAGTTAAGCCGATCGACCTATATTTCCACTGATCGACCGCATATGATGACATCATCACACATGGTCAATTGTGCTAAGCACATTCCTCTGGTGAGGACCCAACGGAGCTGATCCACACACCTGTTTGCAGCAGCGGCTATTCTCCTTCTGCTGAGCTGGAGATTGATGTTCTGCGAGAACGAGAACATCTGCTGCAGACAGGTATGTAGTTTCTGGCTGGTTACTATGGGTACTGGAAACTGCCCTTTCTTTGGTTTTGGGAAGACAGACTTGCCTTTAAAATATTGAGTTTGAGTGGGTTCCATCTTTCTTGTAGGTCCTTGGCCGCCCAGGTTTTTGCATTGCTGACAAAAAACGCAAGACTGGCGTAATTGGTGCCAAGCATCGGATTGGAAAAGAGGAAGCCATGCGTTGGTTCCAGCAGAAGGTAAATGGTTTTTATGATTTGTGATGCTTATTTAGGTGGTTACATTATATGGGGTTATAATTGTAAAGTATTTTCTAAATATACCACCTAGCTTTAATGTCTGTCTGATTCACTTAAATGGTGCATTAAGTTACTTTTGATGAATCTGGAGTTTGACTACAGTATACCACCTTTAGGTTTATTAAAACTGTAATGAAGTTTACTTATCTTTTTTATTTTAAGCATTTTGCATTCTAGATCTTGTTTTTTTTCTCCCGAGAGGTTGATATACAGTTAATTTGACACTAGTGTGAAGGCTGATGCAGAGTCACAGATGCTGCTCAGCTTGGAGTGCAGGTTACACGGGAATGTTAAATTTGTTTTTAGTGTTAAGAAATGAAGGTTAGGAGATCAATTGATCAGAGCAGAATTGGCAATAAAACACAGATGGCTAATGACTTCTGTAAAATTTTTGGCTAGTCTAGTGGTATGTGCAATGCCTACATCAGTAAATGATCTCCGCTTTTAGGATGTAGACCCCAGGTGCCCAACCTGCGGCCCTTTGGGCGTTCTTTAGCGGCCCTCCACTGTCCTCCACTTGTGGCCCCCAAAACCTAATTCAATATATGGGGCATAGAAATTCACCTGTCCACCAATCCCACGCTGGTGTGTCGTGGGATGTTCTTAGAGTAGGGAGAGGAGGAGGGGCGAGTGACTCGCTCAAGGTCAGTGACCCAGAGGGCGTCGGAGCAAGTCCCTTGCCTTTCTTCCTCTTTCTGCTCTAAGACGTGTTGCTTAAAGTATAAATTTAAATCATGTATTGTTTAAAATATCTTCTACCTCTGCCTGCTGTCGTCGTTTCATTATTAAATACTTATACAAGTCACCGTATACAACGTACCAAGTGGGGGCCGACAGCAGCTCAGATCAGCTCTGGAGTGCAGTGTGGTGACGTAATCACATTGCTCTCCAGAGCTGACGGCATCGGTGGGCACCCTTTGTGTGCCCGGCCGTTAGCTTCAATGAAGATGCCGGTATAAGTATCTGGCATTGGTTAGAGATGATCGGACATGTCTGGTGTCTGGCCCACCGAGCTGTGGGGCGACAGGGAACTCTCCCCATGTGGGCACCCCCGATCGGTGGCTGATTTTGCGGTTTATGGATTCGATCAGTCGGCGGCAAAATAGGCCGCCGCTCAGTGCGCATATGGCAGCCTTTAGATTTCTTTTTAGTGCTCAACTTTAAAGGAATTTTGGAACCTGGGAGGGACATATTTTAAATCCATTTTCCGGTTTGGACAGGAGCCATACACTTTGGTATAGTTGAGGCTGATTTGCAACTGCTGATCCGATTCTAATCTGTACAAATATATTTGTAAAACTTTTTTTTTTTTTTTTGTACAGTTGGATCTTTTGCATCTTCAGTTCAAACTATATACAAATCACTTTGCCCTGAAATTAAAATTGGTTCCTTTTTATAATTATCCCAGCTTTGTGTATTGTTAGTGAAAAGTCCACTTCATTACCCTTTTTCCTTTTGTCCTTTTATTTGGATGATGGTAACTGGGAATATCTAATGAGCCTCAGAATAGATAAAGCCTGTGTTTTTAAAACAAAGGTCTTTCAATGTAAATACATTTCTACTCTCCATGCTTTTGTCAAAAAATGTTAACTAATTTAGTCAGAATACTACAACCTAGAGGTTTATAGCTGCCTTTTGTTAATGACTTAATACAATACTGGGTGTTCCACTTTACAAGAAAGTGGATGTGTTAAGTGTATCACAATAAATACCAGCCCAAGCCTTGCCTTCTGATCTGCTTTTATTTAATGGGTTTCTAGTAATGGGTAACTGAAATGGTTTATGCATGCTCTTGTTATAGCTTATGTCCTGTAACAGGTGGTTATATTGTTTGGCTTTAGTTTTTCTTTGTCACCTTGGGTAATGTGGAGAAGGGAATTACATTTTTTGTCTCGAACTGGATACATTTCAGTACATAATATTAGGAGTACTGTAATGGTTAGAACTGGTACATTACTTACTGCATCCATAGGATGCCTGTTTAGACTAAACATTTAGGATAATTTTTCCTACTAGCAAAACAGGCTGCCTACTAGAACCTGTGGCTGGATGTTATAGATAGATTACAGTGGTTATGGTAGCCTTGTTTCATACTGTGCTTTCCAATTTGGAAAGTATTGGAGGTAAAATACTGACTAGATTCTCAAAGTCTTCAAATGGCAGTTGGGTTGTTCGATCAAGCAAGTATGCAGTAATGACATTTGCTTAACGTAGTGGCTGATTTCCTGATTGTGTGCCTTTTTTGATTATTGAACAGGTTTATGGAGTTTAACTCTGCTTGGCATTATTATGGCCACATTGGTTGCTATTGTCTTAGATACCTGATTATGAGTGAACATTAAATAGGGAACATTGCACTGGAATGGAAATGTTACCATGATATATCAGATTTATATGAAAACTAGACCGCCTCTGAATTTTTTTTTCTTCAGATCCAATATTTCATCAGAAGCATTATCATATTTACAAAGCTCTTTCCCAGTGTAATGTAGTACTCTAATCCAAGCTGAGGACTGCATGTATGGTAGATTATAAGGCAAATGGCTACTTATACTGGCAGTTCTGATGCAATAAGTAAACATTGGTTAGAACTCTCATGACACCATACCAGCTTACCAGGCTGTTGCCCTTTGCATGCACTCCCCAACTGAGCCAACCCTACTTTGCAGATGCCAACTGCATACTCATTGTGCAATGTTGCATCCTAATTTTAACTTATCAGTAGGCATTAATTACTATCTCACTGTTGGCTAAAACTCAATCTAGAAATGCTTGCCTAGTATTCTCTTAACATGCCTTAAGTTATAAAGGCCCTGCTGGCTTAACAGTTGAAAGCTTTGTGGTTGATAAACATGTTGAAAACTAATTGTGTTTTGTTTTTGTTTTTCTAGTACGATGGAATCATTCTCCCTGGAAAGTGAGCTGCTTCAGTTTCTAAAAAATCAATAAAATTTCTGACCAAACATAATGTTGTCGTTATTAAAATCTTTTTCTGTGAACAGATTAAATATAAAAGGTGCTATATTCAAAATATATGATGGTAATACAAACACTAGTGTGTTAAAGTTTTAGACCAACAAGGTTGCCTATGGGGTCCACAAGTATGTGTGGCGCATTAACTGCTATGATCTCCACAATTGTCAAACGTGTATGGTTCCTTGAGTAAAAGGATAATTGTAGCAAAAAATACTGATCTTTGTAAGTAAAATGTAAAACCACCAGTTGTGTTATACCTGGGGAATGCGATGTAATTATGAGCTACGCTTGTTATCGTAACTAATCTCCCACCTGGGATGAGAATAGGAGAAATAATTGCGGGTCTTAAACTCTGCAGCCTCTCTGGATCTGTCTAGAGGGCTGTGACTTGTTGCTATGACTTCTTTTTCCCTACTGATGTCACTAACCAACCCATACTATTCTGCTACTTGTGCCCTTTCATGTAAATTTTTTGGGGCAGTTACCATTTGCATATCAACATAGAAAACACTTTTAAAGTCATGCGATATATACTGCATTGGTGGATGTTACTGCTATGGAAGCGAAGCATGGTAGTCTTCCTGATCTGAGTGTTCTGTGGCTAAAAACTCCTGATTTGCATGTTTAGAGCAGTATGTTGGGCAACTTTTACTGTACTTGGAAGGTATGCACAATATACTTTAATAGTATGGTTGGCTTGCCTTTGTTTGCGCACTACAGTTACAGGACAGCTATCCGGTCTTTCAATATCTCTTGCATCTGTGAATTCCTGTTTCTCATCTACAGCCACCAGATATCTTATGATGAGAAACTGCTGGTCATACTGGAATGTCATTATGGCATTCTTGATGTGAATGCGGATCTACATTTTAAAGTGTGTAGGTAAGATTTTCTAGCCTCCACCCCTTTTCCAGAAGCAACACTCCAAAACGGGTGCAACAGTGACACATCTATACTAACATTTATTCTACGGCCATGGGACTGGTGTAGAGGATTGTGGTTATCCCATAGGGCAGTTTAACACTTTCCGCAGTACATTTTTTTGCTAAAAAATTCTAGTGCCAGTAAGTGGTAAAAAAAACCAAAAACCTTGTGATTCTGCTTTGAGCTGTTCTTGCGCAGTGCAATGTTGGGCTAGTGTGTTAAGGCCCATAGAGGACTTGCTAACCAGCGTTGCCAAATAATTTTAAGCCACACTTTGTGAGTCTTGCTGCTCACTAGGAAAGATGGGCTCACAATAGTAAATGCTATACAATTCAGTTACTTTTGGGGATTGGGTGCTCTTTTACAATTGTCTGCTTTCAGTCATATTACATGCTCTAAAAACTAACCCCTAAGGCTATGTTCCCACCTGGCAATTCTATGCGGTGCTGAGCTGCGGGAGATCGCTAGCACCCAGCTGGCTCCTGCAAGCCAGGAAGTGTGGGGTGGAACAGGACATCTTGCCCCTCCCTGCCTCATCTTGCGAATAGACAGTAAATGGCTATGGTTGAGGTGACCAGTGATTTTGAACTGCGCCCATTTAGGTCTATGGTTGCGATCAGGACACGGTCACCCACATTTTAGATCGCGGGCTGCATCTGCCTTCAGCTGATCGTGGCCTTTAGTTGAAGTGGCCAGAAGCCTATTCAACTAAATAGAAGGGATTGCTGCGCGTGATTTAAGTTGCAGCTGATCGCATGTATGAACATAATACTTAAGCTTTCTGCCCACAACTTAATCCTATTTTGCGTAAGAAATATTTTGCTGTTGGAACCATTAATGGTCAAGAGAAATAAGAAACTGAATTTAATAATTTATTGTTGGTGAGAACAGTCCCCACATTATTTCCTGTCAGATAAACTAATTTAGTGTAACCCCTGCGTGTAAAAAAAAAACAAAAAAACAGTCTGATTTTGTACAGATTCCCTCACTTGTAGTGAGTAGCTGAGTTGTAGCAGGTGTTTATATGGTTGATTAGTTTGCTTTTAAGCTTTCTAGCAATGAATCGTTGAGGAGGCTTTTGCCAGTACTAAATATGGCAACATGGCTAACACGCCTTCCCACCACTCGAAGGATCAGACACGTCACATAGTAGTTTCCGGTTCCATTAACTAACATGGTCAGTGCTTCTAGGGAATGTGGATTAAATGTAACTTCCGGTGTGCCTGGATGCCAGTACCGAAGATGGCGGAATCCGTGGTGGAAGTTGTGGAGAAGCTGCAGTCTAGACTCGCGGCCAATGTCGAGCCTAAGAAGGTAGGATTTGTCATGTGGACGGCGCTCCGTGGACGGGCTGAGGGACGGGGGAGGAAGCTGCTCCCCGGGTCTGATACAGAGCGTGTGAGAAGGAGGTGTGTGGGGAGAGACGGTACACCGACAGCTCGGAACACTTCAGTCAATGGTGTGCTGTTACCGAGCGGTGTGAACGGAGTACTGCATGACTGCCTCGGTGTGTGGAGGCCTGGAGTCTTGTCACTGAACAGGGGCTCTGATCCGGGCATATGCTGTGTGTGTGGGCATGGATAGACGCGGGCTGCCTCAACACAGTGCCCCTTCCATATCTAGTGAGGGCTAGTTACTAAACTACGTGATCCCTGCCACCCCATTGAGGCAGCTGTAACCAGCTCTACGTACCGGTATATCGGGCTAGTGCTCCATGTCATCACTAGGTGCACACAGCCGCTATATTTGTATTATTGAACTTGTAGAACACATTGCTTGGTTCTTCAATTGGAACTTCATAAGAAATGTGACCCCAACTCCAGCAAAGAACGAACCTATTGCCCCCTCCTCCCCCAAGGATATATGTTTTATACATGTATACGAGAATAAGTGTAAGGCCCCCCCATACATCTTTAGATTTCTCTGTCAGATTTCCTTTAGTTCTCCTTTTTGTTTTACCAAAACCATGTAATATGGGGGACTAAACCATCAAGTCTAATTGTGTTCAATCGCACAGGACCCTATACTACATAGTTGTTGGTAGATCTAAAGGATAACTGACAGAGAGATCTAAAGGTGTATGGCCAGCTTAAAAGTCATGATCTAGTCCAAATGTAGTTTGTGATCCAGATAACTGTAAATCTGCAATCTGACAATTTTACTGATTCAAGCCCCCGCTATAGGGTGACTATGCAGCGCTCCTTAGCTTTTGGTCACTTTCCTGTGTTGTTTGTGTCACCACCAAGAAGCCTGTCCTGAGACATGATTGTTTGTTGTCATAACGTGGCTTCAGAACTGGAGACAGGAAGAAAACATTGCTTTCAGAAAAAGAATTGTCCCTGCGAAATCCCAGAAAATTGTGTACTTGCCTTCGGTGGTTTCATCCACAGGGGAGCCAGGCAGGAGACAAGTCGCCAATCTTCTGATCCGCTGCAGATGCGTTGTCTATTGTACCGGTGTATGATAGCCAGGAAAAAATTTTTCTATTGGAGTTGATATCACTTCAAACACTAAAGTGCCAGTCAGGTCTTATGTGCTGGCCATCTTCTCGAGTCAAGTGATGTAGCACTGTAGTTTGCCCACCAAATGAATGAATATAGTAGATTTTAAATAAATAGGTCAGCAGATAAGTTATCTTGAAAATATACCAAACAATTGGTTGAAAGTGCACACCATTATGCCAGTGCACTGGAAGGCAAACTAAGGCCCGGGGGCCAGATCCAGCCTGTTTAGCTTTCTTTTCTGGCCCTTTGTCATCTTGTTGAAAGATGCTCCCCTCCGCTTGTTCCCTGCAATAAATGTACATCATGCCTAGAAATGTCCAAACGTTGCCTTGGGGACAATGCAGTGACGTGATCATGACACTGTGGGCACTTTCTTATGGTGACAACTTGCAGTCTCTAGGAATTATCTCTGCTCATTGCAATGAATTAGCTTTTTTTATGTGCAGGAAATTTTAAAAGATAACAACGTCCCTGTCCCACATCACTGCCATCATTAGTGATGCTGGCAATGCCTGTAAATGGCACACCCATGGTGGGTCGGCCATTACAGGCTCATGGTCCGGCTCCTTTATAAATGTAAAGTGGAAAGAAATAAACATATATACATATACCTCCATGCAGCATTCAGGGACAGCGACCCCTAAAGAAAAAAGAAATACTCACCTTTCCTGCCTGCTCACTCCCGAGCCGTCATGCCTGGAGTGTAAAGCAGGGTACAGACGTGAAGATATGGGCCAGATCGATGGCCCCTTCGAGCGGCCATCCCTGTTTTCAAGCGGGACCAATCAGTCCCACTTGAAAACAGCCATATTGGACATGACCGTTAAATACGGCCGATGTCCGTTGCTTTGCCTAGAGAGCGCTGGTCTCCAGACAAAGCATCGGCTGGGCTGGGGAGAGAGCAGAGCTGTCTCTCCAGCTCTGCCGATATCTGACCGCAGCATGATGACGTCATCACGCTGCTGCAGGGAACATCGGACAGCTCGAATATCCAGCCTTCTGTACCCTGCTTAAGATCCTCTAGGCAGCAAGATGGAGGATCGGGACTCTTCCGGTCTTGCTCCCTCTACCAATCTGGATCTGAATCAGGTGATGCTCTGTCCCTCCGTGTCACCCGATTAAGGCCACCCGATGTGGCTGGTTGTAGGCTCAGACGGGCATGGGAAAGAAGACATCAAAAGTGACGTCTACCCCCCCCCCTCCCCATGTCAGCTTTCATGTGCAGGTGAAAGTCACTGAGGAGGTGGTGCGTCTGTGTATTTTGAACGTTTTACCGGGTAAGTATTTTTTTTTATTCTTTTGACATCCAATCTGCCCTATTATGGTCCCAAAAATAGAAGTCAGATAGGAGGTGGTAGGTCCACTTTAAAAACACACTGTCAAAGTCAATTAAAAAGTTTGCTCAACACTGTGCTGTAACTCAAGGTGATTGGGATGCAAGGTTTGTTCGCAGTTGTTAGAAAGCATTCCTTGTTTTTTTGTTTTGTATCACCAAGATATTATTCTTCCCAGGGGGGCAAGATATATGATGTATAGCTGCTAGTTAAACGTATACATCCCCCGTGTATAGTATCAGCGTAAGAAACGACCTCATCCCGAAAATCAAGTAATTGTAGTAAATATGTGGCACCCCACTATCACGGGTAGCTCTACCTGCTACCCATGATAGTGGGGTGCCACATATTTACTACAATTATATGATGTATAGCCCTGAGTTTGTCTGAAGAACTAGAGCACTGACCCACAGTGTTATCCAGCAGTCAACACTACTTTATAAAGTCTGTCGTTTAGACATAAATTAAAGCATGGGGATGACACATTGCTAAAGTCCTTATCTGTAAAGTTTGCCATACACAAGTCAACTTTTGCTTGAGTGATCTTCTATTCAATTGGCTTGTGCAATTAAAATATAGTCAGTCTAAGGGCTCGTGTCCACTGCTTCTTTTTCCCTGTGGTGGACGCTCATACGCCGCAGGGAAAAAGATGCAGAGGACACTTCCCATTCTCTAAGCAGTGCTGTTTTGAAATTGTGGAATGCCGTGTCTTAATTGCAGTGCCGCACGGTGCCGCCGGAGACATGTCCATTGAGGTTCAATGGACATGTCTGCAGGACTTGGAAACACAGCAAATGATGTCAGTGTCTTTGTTGTGTTAGTTAAAAGAACTAGAACCGCAGACAAACTGCAGGAGCAGAAAATCCACTGTTGAATTGGCCACCGTGTGTCATTTTTCCTTGCACTAGACCAATGGTTCCCAAACTGGTAGGGGTAGGGTCACCAAGGTTTTCCGGGTGGGCGCAGCTAGGGGGGCAGCCGAGGTAGCACTTGGAGTTCAGACAAGCCTAAGAGATGGACATGCATGAAGACAGTAGGCAGAGTGCATGTAATGTGTGTGTCTCTAAAATTATGAATGTTTATGTATGATTGATGTGTGTATGTATGATGCATGTCTTTGCATGAGTGTAGTGTGTGAAAAAGGGAGTTGTATTTTAAATAAAGTTTGAGGGCCATTTCACACTAGTCATGCTGCAGCTATGGTGCATTTTTATTACTGTAACGGATGTGCTAGCAGTAATGCTACAGCGCCTGTTACCTTTAATAAAACCCTGTGTTTCTGCATTGTGCTGGCCCTCATTCTGAACCTGTGCAGTTTAAATGGGGGGGTTCTATAATGTTCCTATATAGAAAAGGGGGGCCTTGCAAGTAAAATTTGCAGTTGGCACATGGCCTAACATCGAACACACCACTACACTATTTGTGACATCAACTAAAGTTTACCAAAATGACAATCACGGCTCAATCTATTTTATGTTTAATTTCGATCACGATAGATCAACTCAGGTCAAAAGGAATCGGTTTTGTGGGTTGATTCAACTGAAAAACCATGTATGCCTGCGATTATTGTTGAAGCCAGAGGATCAGCATCATAGTCAGACAACTAGAGTAACAAAAAAAAAGTGAAATGGGATTTTTAAGTCTAATTGACTTCTACTAACTGCAGTTAGGCAGCAGTGTAGCCCCCCCTCCCAGAGCACAACCAGGTCCGTTGCCATACCTCAACAAGGAGCCTCTTCCACACAACGTGACCATGGTGTTGTGGGGGTCTGTGGGTGGGGGCTCATTGAGCATCCAGAGATTTCCTTCATCAAGAAGAGCCCTGGATCCCAGCCCCACACTCAATGCAATGATTGTGATAAACATACAATTACCTGTGTTTCAGGGTTCCATGTTGTAATCCTCTCCTATAGGTGGTTTCCACATGCAGAAGTCAGGTGCCACCCAAGGTTAATTATGCAGTTGGGGAAACCTGGCATGCGCTGTGAACTGACATGATTCTTAAAGTGGATGTATACTGAAAATTACAAATTTATATCTACCTCTGAGCCTGTACAATGGAAGAGAAGTGCAGTGTTGGTGGTTGGATCAGCTTTTAATCCCCCCTAGCAGTAACGCCTGTAACCCTGCGCTACACTCTGGGTTGCTTGCCTGTTCCAGATGAGCCTGTGCCGTCCTTCACTGATGTCAGTGTTGATACCAAGGAGGTAAGGGTGGCATGGTGACGTAATTGAGGCATCGGTGTCCTGGGTCCTCACAGTTGACGCCAGGAACATGTAGGTGGGTGAGAAATATAAACAGATTACATTGTTTCTATTTCCCATACCACTTTTGAGAAATACACGAATACCCATGCTGAAATAAATTAGGAAGCTAATTTAGAAATCTTATGTCCTTAATTTTGTACACAGAGCGTGATTACTTATTTACCCAACTTTTACTGTGCATCCAGCGATTTGGTTTTTCCCTGTTGCGGCGCAATGTCATCAGTGGGGAGGAGTGACGAAGGACAATGTGAATGTACCCATTACAGATCGGCCCTATAATGAGGGGTTCGGCTGTGAGTAAGATGGACTACAGAAGGTAAGTATAGGTCCGCTTTAAGGTAGTGATGATTCTGCTACTATTTTTATGGTCATGCCAGAGCTTTCATTCCCTGGCTGGGAAAACTTAAATGGAGATATGTTGAGACAAGAGCTGACATTGTGCTCTAAGATCTTCTGAATAACGGCAGCTGGTGAAGGGACTTGTGTTTGCTTGTTCTCAGACTTATGTGTTACCCAGTTCAAACATTAACCATAAATAACATTTGGTTGCGTTGAGGGGGAGGTCAAACATGGTTTTGGTTTTCTGACTGGAAAATGACAGTACCATTTTAATTCTGATGCAAAAAAATTCCAGATTTAAGCTATGTTTCCGCTATACGTCAGAACCCCTCCG
>CM070033.1:97084320-97097319 GCA_036250615.1 Ptychadena robeensis
CACACACACACACACACACCATATATACTGGAATATATATTTTTCATCACCCCATTTTCAATGCCCTGGTTAAGGCAAGAAGGTGAGGTGCTCGCCCAACATTTGATCGTTGTTCAATCGACCAAAATTTTCCAACATGTCCGGTCACTTTTCAACATTTAATGGGCATTGAACAATTTTCACCAATCGGACCATGTGTGCAGTATATGATTTAAGTTCGATCGATGAAAACTTTGATCATTTTAGGTCGATGGAAAGCTACAATCGAACTGTGTATGCCTAGCTTAACTAGCTGATGATCTCCAATATTACTCCAGATCAATCTTCACACTCTGAATTTTGCAACAACTTTCAATTCTTCTATTACTAATTGATTCTCATCCTTCTTCTTTTGTACACTAATTCTATTCTATGGAGGAGGTCATCCATTCCTACTTCATTTATGAACAGATTGTTGAAAGTCTTCAAGCTCCCCTAAAGGGAAAAGAACTAGTACTTCCATGATGAGCGTCTCATGAGCAGCTCATTCCACATAGGAATTGCAAGTGCAGTATATATAACTCACCCTTCCTCCTGAGTGAATATGTAAAAAAAAAATTCCAGGTTGAGCTGTTAAGTGTAAAATCTCCATATGCTCTTCTCTGGGTTAGAATGAGGTCTACTAGTAAATATCAATCTGCAATATGTTCCAGTCCTGCTGCTTTTTTTGCCCAATTTCCTCCCTGAAACCATGGGTGCGTCTTGATTTTGTGCATCTCCACACTCTCCAAGGGTGCATTCATTCAGTTTTCATCAGATGGAGATGCAATATCTCTTGGTGATATGTACAGTTTTTAATCCCTTTTTTTTATTTTGCAGCTTCTGAAGGCACTAAAGAGGCTGGCAGAACTACAAATTACTTTTGATATATTGGTGGTAAGATAAAAAAAAAATTTCATGTATTATTTATTTATTTAATTTGCATTATGTTTATAGTATATTTTTTTGTATTATTAATAAAAGTAAACACTGCATAATGTTTATATCTGCAGTTGTAGGTCTCTCCTGTCCTGAAAATGTATTTTCCTTACTTTAATACTAATGCTGTGGCTCCTATGACAAAGGCCAAGTCAGATCTTGATGGACGCATTTAGAAACAGCCAGTCAAATTGCATACTTAGCAGTGATTGCTACCTTAGTTTTTTCAGTACAATAAACATTTTAAAGGGTGTCTTATGTTTCTGTGATAAAACGAAAGCTTGACAGAATTTTATCCTAATGTTTGTATGATATGTAGGAGACTGGGATAGGCAAGACCGTTAATGGACTGCGGAAACATGAATATGTGGGAGAGCAAGCAAAAAACTTGGTTGCTCAGTGGAAGAAGCTAGTGCCACAGGAGATCCCAAGGTAACATTAGAATATATACTAACATTATTACTTTTATATTATTTAAAATGCCTTTCACACCTTAACTGTTTAATTCATATTTACCTTCCTATACATTTGCACATAGAACTGCTGAACCTGAGGAACGTGAGTACAATAAAATCAGTTCTAAGAAAAGACCTCGGTCTCCATCACCAGAAGAGGATGACCATATTAAATACGAAGAGCATGATGACTTTGAGGACAGTTACAGATCACATAGTGGTTCAGGAAAGGAACAGTATTCGGACCATGAGGATTCTGATGATGGTAGAGTTTATTCTCCTCAACCCACCTATAGTCCACCGAGTGTATCCAGAGAGAGAACCCCCAGTTACCACCACCAGCAAAGCAAAGAGCAGAAATCATCCCATAAAGAAAAGCATAGGTCAGAGAGTAAAAGTCACAATTCAGAAAAGAAGAGGGACCGACCATTGTCAAATGAAATGCAGGACTTTCCCTCTTTTTCTGGAAGCAGCCAAGAGAAGCTGCCACCTCTGGAGAGCAAAGAGCACAGCCATAAAAAAGAAAAACATAGGCACTCCGTTTCAAAGAATCAAGCTGATGATCCTCTGAATAGTAAAAAGCAAAAACACTATGAGAAAGAGAAATCTGATAAAAATAAAATGGACACACAATTTCATGATAGAAGCAGAACATCAGAAAAGGATCAAGAGACAGCACACAGAGACAAATCAGAGAAGACTAAAAGTAAAACAAAACCAGGTGAACCAGGAGCACAGGAAAAAAAATCCATTAAGATATCTGTTCCACCAGAAGACCAGGACAAGGAAGAGGTATTTGAGCAGCCGACTAGGTCTTTTGAGTCCTATCTGAGCTATGACCAGCCTCAGAAAAAGAAGAAAAAAACTGTTCCGAAACCAGCAGCAAGTGCACCTGAAAAAAGCAATAAGAAAGGGAGTGGCAGCAAACCAGGTCCTAAGGAGATCTCCAAACATAAATCAAAGTCATCTTCTGACAGAAAGGACAAAAATGGAACCTCATCCTCCATTCTAAACAAGGTAAGATAAAATGCAGTCTTGTTTGAAAAGTACAGTTTATATTACAAATGCTATTTACAGGGCTGTAAGTAGTGTATGCAGATTATATCTTAAAACTTTTTAGTCTGTTAAATATACCCGCTTAACCTCCTTGGCAGTATGGTTGAACCCAGTTCCAGAGCCAGGTTCGGGCATACTCACCTGCGCTCTGCGAGCCTGCAGCATCCAGCGGCACTGGGGGCCTCACCATAGACCTCCATCTAAATGGAGGGGCCTCACCTGCCCATTGATGACGCCGGCGATGTGTAGAGGGGAGGGCGTAAAATTATGGCAGAGTACAGTACACTCTGCTGCGATCGCCTGTATCGCCAGGGAGGTTAATAGTGAGCTCCTTACTGGTGCTTCTGCAGACAGTTATAATAATAAACCTCCAAGGGTGACAGTGCTGCTAATTTGTAGTTATAGGGAGTAAGTGCTATCACTAAGTGAATATAAAATGGGAAAAGCCTGATAGATAATATAAGGAATAATGCAGCTCACTATATAAAGAAGCTCCTTTGTTGTTTAAATGGCTGGAGCCAGTGGTCATAATTTTCTTTTTCTGTGAAAGTTTTTTCAAAGATGGCCTCATGTTAGGAAACACTTTGTCTATGGTGGCATTTTGTCTATGGTGGCTTTTCCCCTTAATATTGATTATCCAAATTGATCCTTTTAAGGATGACCCATGCACTACCATCTTACTGTAGCTCAGTAGACCATCATTTGGGCTGTGGTCTCATGCAGGGGCCTTATTGGTACATCAGTACAATATACTGTATTTTTCGGACTATAAGACGCACCCAATTTTTAGAGCAAGAAAACCAGAAAAAAAATATTTAAATGTTCAAATCACTTGAAAAAAAATTCTTTGCAGTACCCAATTTCAGCCACAAAAATTGTGTCACTAGAGAGCACACTTAAATATTGAACTCCTTATCACCATACAAAGCCAATAACATATGTTTAGTCCTTTCATCTGGCTAGTAAAGTAGACACTGTGTGCATTATAGTTTATTAGTTACAAAACATTAAATAGCATTTTTTTATAGATGTCAAAATCTGTTCCTGGAAGATTTCCATAACTTTCTATTCTTTTATAGGGGTCTTTACAGAGTTATGACCAGGTTCCGGTTTTACCTGACATTCCACTACCTATGATACAGCCAAATTATCGTCCTCTTCCATCAATTGAACCTATTCAGTTCTTGCCTCACAAAAAGAAAGGTAACAAAGCATGTAGCTTAATAAAAATACATTTTATAGTATAACCACTGATGGTTATAAGTATATTATGAGCGCCAAGTGAGTTCTGTATATCTTCTTGCAGGTCCACTTTTCTCCTCTAATGAAGAAGATGAAGGTGCTGGGTTCACGGGTCGTCGGTTAAACTCGAAAATGCAAGTGTATTCTGGATCCAAAACTCCCTATTTGCCGAAGATGATGTCCCTTTATGAACAATGTATCCGCGTTTTGGCTAATAACATAGACTGTAAGTATGATGGGGGATTATTATGATATGCTGGAGCTTTGCAGAGAAGTCTTCATTTTACTTTTCTAGGATGAAGACTAGGATAAAGTTCTAGTAAAATCTAGTAAATAATGCTTTGTGCTAAATACACATATGTCTTTGAATATATACAAAGATCCCAAATGTTCACCATCCCACTTTTTCCATAGCCTTTCTGCAAACATCTGCTTATCTCTTTAATTAGTACAAATTACCATAGTGTACATAACATATTGATGTAGGCCGATGCTTAGTATCATAATGAATATCATTTTCCCTTTTCCCCAGCTATCTATGAAGTAGGAGGTGTACCATATTCAGTGCTTGAACCAATTTTGGAAAAATGTACACCAGAACAGTTGAATCGAATTGAAGAACATAATCATGTAAGTGTATCTTTTTAAGAACATTTGAAATGCATGAGCTCTTAGGATCTTCCCTAAAATGGGAAACATGAGAAAACTACAATACATAGGACGCTTTAAAAGTAGTTGTGAATGGGTAGCTTTTATTTTGTCATAAGCATTTGACTTTGACCTAATGGTGTCCTACTTCATAGAAGGACTATTGATATCAAGTGCAAAGGTAGAGAGGGGGAAACAAGTAGAATGTGTCTGTATAGAATGCATTCCATTCTCTTAGCCATACCTGTCAAGTTTTCCCTAACTGATTAAAGGAAAAATGACATGAAGCCATATCACTTCCGGTATCAGGAGCTTTACCTCCCCTCCCACTTATTTAGTACCTGTTAACTACCCATCCTGCTCATCATCTGCACAAGAGGGGTGGGAACTCAGTTACCTAAGTTACCCCAATTTAACAATCCAGGCTTTATTGAAATCAGGATTTGGCCCGGAAAGACACATAAAAAAACGCAACTTTCCCGCCCAAAACGGGATACTTGACAAGTATGCCGTAAGCATTTAAGCTATTTAAAAGCCAATGTTTGGTCTTCTCTCAAAAGTCTTAACTTAGTGCCTAACTCTATCCAAAACCTTTTTCTTCTGTGTGTAGGTGGGGGAGTGGTGGAAGATTTAAAACCATAAATTTGTAATTCTGTGAACATTTCCAGTGAATGGATTTTAGGAAGACATCTAAGCAACAGCTTTCCATTTTCTTGTTATATGTTATGTGAAAGCATACATTTTTAGACCATGCATGGTCCCTTTATCAAGCCAATAAGCTTTCCCACCATTGTACAAAAAAAGATAAATTATAAAAATAGTGTGGTTCCGGGATTAACGAAGAAACAATTATTTACCAGACATACATTTTTCATTGCTGGGGTTTGTATTCCACATCCCTTTTGATTTTGGCTGAAATGTAAAAATTTCCTGGAAGGACTAACAGGAGTCCCCCAGGTCTTATTCCCTATGGGACCTTTGGTAGCCTACTCCATCTGGGGGTAAGAGTTTTTCTTCCTCTCAACCTTGAGGCTACCGATAGCCTGCTTGCTGGTGGACACCTTCTGGTGGACACCTTCTGGTGCTGCCTGGCCATATCTTCCCATTGAGGCCCACTTAATCGTTTGGTTCCATCTCTTGATAGACTATTGTGATAAATGTTTAAGAGGGTTTTTTTGTGGAAATCTATACTCTCGCTGAGGAGGCCAAAGAGGGCGAAATATGTTAGAGAGATAATCTGAACAACTACCACACCACACCCTACCACATTGGAACCAAAGAATTATACTTGTCATATTTGGCCTTTTATTGTATGTAATATGGGTTTATGTATATCCATGTATACCATGAATAGAAATAGCCTTTTTTAAGGTTGATGTATGAATTTAACTTCTGCTTTCCTTTATTAAGACTTTTAGAACTGTAATATTTAGGTTTATGAGATCAATGAGCAAATTGGTGTCTATAAAGCCCCCTTTCGTGTCTCTGCCACTAGTCACTGGTATATTCCCCCGTTTAGAGTATCATTATGATTTATAATAAAAAGCCAAAATTTTGGCAGATTTGCACGAAAGTTATTAACATGCCAGTGGCTGGAGGTCCTATTATTGGTGTATATGCCTTTTGAGATGATTCTGATTATTTCACTGGTTTCACAGGCAAAGGAGTTTAAAATAAATCTTTCTAGTGGAGTAGCAAAAAGCAGGAAAAAGCTGACTAAATTTACTTACTCCTGGAATAGTTCAAATTTACATTCATGCTTTACTTCACTTTGCTGGCTTTATCTTTTGCAGGTTTTAGTGGAAGACACAGATTTACTCTGGAAGATTCACTGTCAGCGAGACTTCAAAGCCGAGACTCCAGAAGAATATGAGTCCTGGAGAGAACTGTACCTCCGGCTATATGATGCCCGAGAAAAGAGACTTCAAACCTTGACTGAAAACATTCGCTCTGCTCATGCAAATAAACCAAAAGGTAATGTATCTCAATTGAAACCCACAACCAGTGATCAGTGCAAGCAGTGTCTAAACAAAATTCACCTTACTGCATTTAGATTATGGTCCTGCTGCTACAGAAGTTATAATTTTATTAAACAGGCCTCTGAAAGCACAAGTGTATGTGATCAAGTTGCAACCACAACAGCAATGATCAAGTAAACAAAAAGGGTATATCAAGTATATAATAATACTTGCATTACAATAAAGGGTAGCTCACATGTGCTTTAACAAAATGGCAGTAATATCAAGTTAAAGAAAATAAGTCACAAATGCACAATTTGAATAGTCTTAATCTTGCCATTTAATTTAATATGATGAAGCTGGTAAAATCCAAGGGGATATTGGTGTTCCTTGGCATTTAGCGTATTCAACAACAAAGGTGTAGTTTACATAAAAGACAATTAAAGTTTCTAAATCAAAATGTTTCCTTATTTAATAGCTTTTAGAACGTGATTTTAGTACTTGTTGTGGCAGGAGATAAGGCAAAGGGAAGTCTTAGGCTTTGTTTCCATTGCGTTGGGACCCCTCCGCTAAGCTTACAACGTAACAGATAGACTTACCTGCTCAGCGGACGGGTCTGTCTTCATTGCGCTGAGCCGATCCGCCGGTGTCAGGCTGTAAACAGACCATCTGCCGGCAGGCTGAGTCTGTGAGATACGTCGGGACCCCTGCTAAGCGTATACGCTTAGCGTAGGGGTCCCGGCGTACAATGGAAACAAGCCCTTACACCTCTAATCTGATTACCCTTTTTTTAGACTATAAGACACCCCCCCCCCCCCCCCCCCCCCCCCCCCCGCCCCCCCAAAAAATTTGGCCGGAGGTGGTGGCGCCTTTGCATTCCCTGAGCTTAGCCATGGTGGGGAAGCTGTCACAGCTCTGTATGTAAGCGGACCGAATCGCCCACTCACATACAGAGATCTGCAGGCGAATATTACAATTGTCTAAATATTTAGCCTTCTTAGAATGAATTAAGTTTATATTATTAGTTTGGGTCTGTTTCAGGCTATTATGTTTGGTGAAGCTTTGGCACTTCCTGATGTTATATTATAAAAAATGCAATGAGGATATGCGCGTGAGAACATATATTCTATTAGAAATTTCACCAAATTCTTTTGTAAACACAGTCCGGCAAGCAAAAATGGCCTTTCTAAATACAGACGTAAAACCCCCACGAGATGTACGCAGAAGACAAGAAAAGTTTGGAACTGGAGCAGCAGTTGTGAATGAAAAGATTAGGTAAGGGTTTAATCATTTCATGATCTTACGTATTCCTACAACATTAAGTGTCATGCTTTCTAACATCGCTATGTTTATTTCACTTTAGGATTAAGCCGTTCACACCATATAGCAGCAACAGCAGCAGTAGTAGTAGTAGTCAGCCTATGTCCTCTCAGGAGTCACACACCTATGAAGGACCTAGTACCAGTTGTACTGTTCCACCACCACCAAGCAGTGTTCATGATTCCCGTAAAGCCCAAGTCAAGAGTAAGTTCCTAATAGATAAGTTTGTTTTTTATTATTATTTTTTTTTATAGTTTCGGGACACCCATGATTATGTGGAACAAGCATAGATAGTAGTATTGAAGGGAATTTTTATAAATGGGAAGAAATCGTTCAGAAGGTCATCAAACATGTTGGTAAATTTGTATCGGTCGTAGTAATTCTGAATGTATTTTCATTCCATATCGGGATGAACGAACAAAAAAATCTAATGTTACATTCGATAAATGGACGAACGATGTTCGACAAAAAAATCTATCAAAATATCGAATTGGCAGTTGAACGAACAAAAAAATCTATCTAATATGCAGTTACACATATGCACTGGGTTACACTAAGCTAAGGTATCTTGGTACACTTAGAGATTTTCCTTCTCAGGAGACAACTTGACATGTTTAAATGTTTTCCTAACGCAGTGTACTGAAGGCAAACCACTTCAGTTAAAGTGGCTTGTGCTGATTTGTAGAGCTACGGTGTTTTTATATTATCAAAAGACATTCCTGTGAAAGAAATCACTGCTTAGTCAACTGTATATTCTGCTCGTTTGATGTTTGTAGATTTGATTTGTAATTCTTTTGTGTAAATGTTACAATTCTACTTTCTTTGTTTTTCAGAAGTTGCTCCAATGATGGCCAAAACAATAAAAGCATTCAAGAACAGGTTTTCAAGACGATAAAGTACAGGAAAGAAATGAACTGTGGTGGTGTGATGGGGAAGGGATAACGCAGTATGGGGAGCCATTTTGCTTTTATAAGATGGAGCTCCTTGAACAGTCCTCCCCTTACCCTATCTTTTCCTGAACCAGTTGCCCAATACTTAATGTCTTGGTGACACTCTCATGTTTTAATACGTTTCCTTCATCCTATGTATAGTTCTGCGGATAATCCAGTTGTTCCATTTTATCGGTTCATGTTTAGACAGTGACTTGTTCCCTCCTTTGACGTGCAGAGCACAGCAATAGCTTTTTTTTCCTGGATTTTTTGAACCCTGGGCACCAAAAAGAATTTGGTGAGAATACAAAGAGCGGTTATGTGCAGTATCATGTGAAATTTATTAGTATGTCTACTTAAAGCTGCTAAATTCTTGTTCCTGTGGGTTACTGCATACCATTTTCCAATTGCATTTAATATAAGCCCATCTGTGATTGTAAATTGCATTACTGTGTTTAACAGATATCAATGTGTGGGACAATAGTATCAAACACTCTTTGGACTGAGCCTATAATAACATTTTAAAGATAACTCATTTAAATTCAGTTTTGCACTAACTGAAAAAAGGTGTCAAAGTTTCAAACTGTTGTTGTTGATCTGTTTTAGCATCTTTGTATATGACTTGGCATATACCTTAGGTTCCAAAATATAATGAATACAACAAATGTAGCAAATTTCTTCAAAGTATGTTATCAGGATACCCATGTACCTAGGATTCTCGTCATGGAACTGATGTTTTCAGTGTTGCAGTGTCATTGTAATATTAGTTTGCAGAGGCATAGCCAGTGAAATAGGATTTTAATACATCCTTTCAAGACATAAAGTTGTAAGAAAAGTCTGTAAACCCTTAGGATATTTCTGTATGTAAAAAGGACAAAAACACATTTCATACCAATAAAGAGATAGTTTAACTACCTTAATTATGGACCATAAGATCCTCCATTGTAAAGGATGCACCCTATAGATCAGAATGTCCGATGGCCCAAACATATTTCAGCTTTTTCCATCTCTGCTGGCTGGAGCTCCGTGCTCTGACCGGCAGAGTGGAAGTTATGGAGGTAGACAGACCTTGTGGCTCTCTCCACTGTGTGTGAGTTGGGCTCAAGCTGCCCTACCCACAGACAGTAACACAGAGCCACAGGAAAGATTTGCCCACAGGCGGTTCTCTCCTATGCACTGGCAGATTACACACTGCTGTGTGTGAGAGCTGCAGTGTAAGTCCAGCTCTCTCACACACAGGCAGAGATAGATGGGAGAGGTGCCAGATGGCAGCTCTTTCATATCCTCTGCTTCTACATTGTTTATGTCAGCGGGTCTCCTTTGACGTAATTAATGAATTACAGATAGAAGATCCGCCCATGGGCGGTAAATTGATTAAACTGATCCTTTTATAAAACAGGTATAAAGTTCATATACCAAAAGATGCATGAAACCAATTTTAGTGCATCTTGCTACTGTTGCTGTTTTTAATGGTTAAACCTTCAGGCTGTCTGGTAATATTGGAGCTTGGTGCTCTTATCTACACATTTCTACTGGTCAGTGGGAAAACCAATCATATTGGCAGACCAATAAAAATATAGGAGAGGATCAGCAAGCTTCAATACTACCAGAAATTGCCTCATTCCTAATACAAAATTGGATCTGAGCAGAGTGCAGGGACTAAATGTGTGTTCCGATAATGTTTTCAGGTGTTTTCTAGGGGTTTACAAACTTTTTACACCCTTTTGAAAGCTTTAAAATATTTTTAGATTTTTATTTCAATATTAACTAGCTTTCTTAATAGTTTCCAGGTCTCAATAATTTATTTTTTATGCAGGATTCATAAATTGTATTTTGCACTTTGGATCACTAAAAGTGCACTCTTGTTTTCAAACAAAAACAGAATTAAAGGGCAGGTTTACACTCGTTTTTGGAGCCCAGCAACTACCCGTTTGGTCTTCACATCAGTAAATGTACTCAAACGGAGTAGCTGTGACGTTTTCATGACGTTTGAGCTTCCTCCATGAAATCTCCTTGCTGCAGACAGGCAGTAGCCATAGAATCCTGTATGCAGGTGCTACAGACAGGCAGTAGCCAAAGTATGGAGTCCATCTAGTTTGTGTGCCAAGACAATGACAGGATGACAATTTCTGTTTCAATTTCAGTGTTGATGGATAATATGCTGTACTGACCAAACCCAGACTATGCAGGTGGGATCTGTGTTACACAATGGATTATGTTTAGATTAGGCAAAAATAGCAACTCAATTATAAATTTGACTGAAAAGCAATTTGAATATTGAAAACAAACGTTATACCGATGCATCAATTATAGAGGAGTGGATGTTATGTTTATACAGAGGACATGGGTAGGTGGTAGCTGGGTTTTAAAGCGAACCTGACCTTAAAGAACTTTGGCCAAACAGCTTTTAAAGTTTTTACATTGGACTCTGCCTACCTGTAAAATTATTTATTTTTCTGTGCTATTTTTCTTCGGTTCTGTTGTGTTCTGTGTGTGTCGTTTTGCTTTTTGATACATGACTGAACACTATCTGCTTCCTACAGCCCCTCCCCTCTAGTTTAGGAGAAGGCAAGGCATAAAAGTGTAGTCAGATTTTTATGTCAAAAGGCAGGTTTACTATTTCCTACTCAGTGTCACAACTGACCATAATTTTACACCCAGGGAGCAAGGGTAGCAACAATGCAAACATACATTACATTTCTTTTAGTTGAAGCAGACAATTTGTTTAAAAAAATCCTGATTGTCCCATATTGCTCCTCTCATCAAAACACAGGCTGTCACAACAGTGGCAGCTCCTCTTCTGTCAGGCCCAGGTAGACTTGGGAAGGGAGCCTCACTGCCTTGATGACAATCCCTTCTCATGCCTAAGGAGATATGTTTTCAGCATTGAATATCTTGTCTACTAACTTCCTGGTAAACCGTGATCATCTGTGTCAGCAAGTTCATTTTATTCTTTGCCTACTCTATCCAGAGCTAAAACTATGAACTATGAACAAGGTTTAAAACAAAAGGGAATAAAGTAAATTTAGATAAATAAATATGGCCTCTGCCTCTGTTGGAGAACTGTTCCTCATATCTGTGTTAAGGTCAACCTTTAACTAGACAGCAAGTGAGGCCTTATCTGCAACAGGAGAACAGACAACATGAGGTTCTATCATCCCACTAGTGAAGAAAGAAAAAACATATTTAAACATTGCAGCTTATTTCTCCTGTCCATAAATGGTCTATTGAGTCTGCATTTTATTTTACATTATTCTCACATCAATAGGGAGGGGCTGTAGAGGACTCTTACATTTTATGTTAGCTTCTGCTTTCTGTAAATAACAACAAAAAAAGTGAGGAAAAAAAAACTTTTGTGGGTTTCAAGGAGAATAAATATTTTAATTAGACTTCTATATACAAATAAATTTTATCTGGCTCTTAATAAAATGTGAATATTGCAAAATGTATGTGTTCTCGTTGTTTACTTTTTAATTTAATGTAGAGGTGGATATTTGTCTTACTTTACATAGAACATGCCTCTACACTGGTCCCCAATGTAGTGTTTACACTTTAACACATAGGTATACTGTCTGAATAAGGGTGGAACTCCACTACCTCTTTAAAGGAAGCCATACACCCGATATACCCGATTGCTGCCCGATATTTCGCCTGCAGTCGGTCCCTCATCTATCGAGGGGGGAACGCTACGTGTATGGGGACCTTAAGACATAGACATGGGTGCGGTTGTTGGGTGGGTAATTGATGCAATGTCGTGACAGCGTGGCAATTGAAAACCAGGGGGCAAAAACACGGCTGCATGGACGTCACCGGGACACACCCATTGATTTTTAATAGACATGCCCCGTATCACATGTGTGACGTTGCAGACTCACGCAAATCAAAAGCTGTGTTTGCTTTACTCGACGCAATGTGTGTACAGGCACCTTATAGCCCTATTAGTTTAAATAGGCAATACTCCCCCGTGTCTTTTTTCCCACGATCGGCACACGCACCTTACTTGGGGAAAAAGTGTAGTAAGGTTTTAGTCTAAAAGTACATATTGATCTGTAGACTGGGCTGCTCAGGCCTGCTTAAACTTGCAGGTCCTCCTGCATATATAGAACAATATCTATGTGTATAGCTATGATTAAAGATTTACGCACATCAATTCCCAAACAATTGATCAAAAAGTGGTTTACATCACCACACCAATTGATCGTAGAATCCATGCACTCCACCTTGGGGAATAGATCCCTGGCCCATAATTTGTATAGGGATCAAGGGCCAAAACAATGGCGATTTATCAACTTGGCAGATCTCTGTTCGATCCTTGTTTTAGTTGATTTGGACCCTTTTGGATTGATCGTTCAAGGTGGACATATTTCGATTTGCAAACCAGGGCTGTGGAGTTGGTCGATAAATTCCCCGACTCCGACTCCTCAGTTTCAGATT
>CM070033.1:97114866-97126336 GCA_036250615.1 Ptychadena robeensis
GTTTTCTATGGAGAAAACTGTTTTCATTTCGATGTACACCTAAAGCCCGGAGCCCCGCAGCGCTCACTTTCTGTGTTGTGTGTCGGCGGCTCCGAGGCTTCTTGCTGGAATCCCTGGTGCTCGTTGATCCCTCTGCCCCTCCGGTGTGACGCCATGACGTCACATCAGTGGGCGGCGGTAAATTTAAACGAGAATACACTGTCCAATTGAATTAAACTTTTAATAAAAACAAATATAAATACAATGTATTGACTTATAATAAAGTCTATGGTGTGCTTTTGGTACAGAAATCTGTACCTATGCAGTGCGCTAGGGAGGTTATCAGCTGTATTCTCTGCTGTTTGAGTATATAAATGTCATAGAGTAAGCTTCACTTTAGGTCTTTACTTTCACATACTTGTATTGGAATGTCGCTTACCCCTAGGCCTTAGCTCCACTATCTGTTAAAACAGAGTGCACGAGCCGCCCATTGACAGCAATGGGGCTTTGACGGGGCTGTCTGCACAGCCCGTCAGAGCCCTGCATCCGCTGGTCTGAGCCTCCGTTGCTACATCTATGTGAACACAACAGAGGCTTCAGCGGATCCCAGCCCACAGTGTCGCTTAAGCTTTACTGTGTAAGCTACATCTGCATTCATTATCGGGGTAAGAGGTGGCTCATAATAACAGCAAAACACTCCCACCACTGGCATACTTTCCGATCATGACAAATTTTCTCCCATTTGTTTTCCAGGGTGGTGCTTTGTCTTTGTACACTGCTTTGACCTGTCAACATAAACTTGCTGGAGTAGTTGGACTTAGCTGTTGGTTGCCTCTCCACAAGACATTCCCTCAGGTAATACAAGATTAACATCTGTAACATGCATTTATAGATACATTTTCCTCCTACACAATTTATTTCATTAAAGCATGGAAACAAGGGGGGTGTACCCCCTCCATATTGCATGCCACAAAAAAGTGATATTTCCCCATCGCTGACCAACAAATGGACTCTACTTGAGATCTGCACCTTGTGCAGAGCCGTCCTTTGGCGGGGACCCGATCCACACATACTTGTCTGCAGCAGCAGCTGTTCTTATGTCGTTCTGCTAAACTGCCAGCCAGAAGCTGACCGTAGTGCAGTACCTCTGGCCCGGATCATCAGACTGCCGTGGGAACAGTCGCTGCTGCAGACATGTAATGTGGATCGGTTCCATAGGGCGCAGGGGGACCCGACGAACCCGATAGTGCCATGGAAACCTAGCCTTAGCGTTTCTAATACAAGTGTATTAGGGTAAACAGGGTGAGTATTAGAAATGAATAGGGTATGCAGTACAGCTACATCCTGCAAGGTACAAGGTTAGGTCCTAGTTGACAGGTGACGATTTGGAATGTAGAAAGACAATAAACTGGTACACACATTGATGCACTTGTGTACATTTGTACAAGTTGATGGGTACAATTTAGAAAATATATGTATTTGCAAATACATACAGTATATAAATATATACATTTATATAAAAAATTTTCAATATTTTCAGAAATAATTAGGTGGTACTTCCTGAACAACCTATGCTTTCTGTAAAGATTACTCTTTGGATTCCCTGATATCCATTTTAACCTTGTAAAAGAATGTGTATGTTCCCAATAAAATGTTTTGGGTCTGCATTCTGGGTTAATTTTTAGTGTTTTATGTTACCTTGCATGTTGCTTCATTTTGGAGGGGACTTTTTCTCAGTATCTCCTGGCTTTACCTTTTGTACTTGAAAATGGGAAACACAGCAACTCCCAATTTCACACCAAACTTGTTATATAAAGTTACTGCCAGTTACCCCTTCTGGTCTTTGCTAAATGTACATGTGACAATGAATTATCCTAGTCCACAAATGATTCCCCTGACACAAGCTCATGCATGCCATGATTATTTTGAAAAGGGCGGTCATCTGCTTACCCAGTGTATAGATTTAAATCATACATATTACATGCTTAATATGCCCTATACCTCCATTAGTCATAAATGATGATGAATGGACCATGTATGTGGTATCTTGGTTAAAACTAAAGTTCTCCTATTGAAAAAGCTATGTCAGCATATGCTCATATTCTTACATGTGAGTCACTTGCCTTTCCCCTTTTGTAAATATCGGGAACTCCTGGAATAGCAAGGCAGTGAAGGAAATGTTAAGTTATATAAGCTTTGTCAGGAATCGTTAAAGGTTTGTTTGAAGGCTTATGTATGCAGCCTATATACTGCAGTATGTTTGATTATAGCATACAATCTTCAACCAAAAGTGGATTCTTTTTTCCCCTCTGTCAAGACTGATTAGTGTTTTATTGTGTAAGTATTGAGTTCAGTGGCAAAAATCATAACTGGCTCCATTGTTTTTTTGTTTTCTGTCATTCTGTGTTGGAAATCTGCTCTTCATGTCCCTTTTCTATTATTATAGGCAGCAAGCAGTGTAAATAAGGAAATCTCCATCCTGCAGTGTCATGGAGAAGCAGATCCTATGATTCCAGTCCGCTTTGGAACACTCACCTCAGAGAAACTGAAGTCTGTAGTGGCTCCTTCAAAAGTCCAATTCAAAACATATCCTGGAGTCATGCACAGCACTAGTCCTGAGGTAAGGACAAGCATCAAAGAGCCAAATAAACTCAAATTACATTATTCATGAATATCTAAAGCTGGCCATACACGGCTGGATCTTTTTTTCAAATCCTGATTGATCCCGTGTTCATTGGTGGTGATCGATTTTTCAGGAATCCAACCTGGAGCAATCAACCAGAATCAAACTTAAAATGGATTACACAGCACTCCAACATGTTGGTTCCATCCTAGTTCGATCACCAATACCTTGGATGATGACCTTCCAAAGTATTGGACAGGAATTGATTCCGAAAGTTGGTGTGCATGTGATTGTTCAATCTTTTTCATAGGGTAATCAAACCGTGTACGGCCGGCTTTACCTAGTTATTTTGTTTCAGTTGCTAATAAGTGGAATTCCTACTTTGATCTACTCAGGTGTAATGTGTTCTTTTTTAAGCTTCCTTAACCGTCTTTGTTATGTTGTTTTTGTAATGTCTTTTTTCCAAACCTCTCATAATAGTGACTTTTAGTTAATGTTATAGTAACATTGTTCCTAGGAATGTATAATTTTCCTTCCATACTTGTTTTCTTACTATTACTGCATCTTCTTCTTTTTCTGATCTGGTTGTTTTTTATATATGTTTTTATACCACATTTTATAACACACCTATAAAGATCCATCTTTCACTGTCCAACTGTAGCACACAAAACAATTTTATAATGACATTTTTCATTTGCATAATGTAATTTTTATTGTAATTTTTTTAAAGCTTCGCTTTAATGCCTTAATTGCAAGGTTTCCATAAAATTTTTTTGGACAAGCTGGTTATTTATCATTGGTGCATTAACTAATACAAATCCCCATTAGAGAAAAATATCAGGCAATCTGTCCTACATAACAGCCTAAAGCAGGCCATACACTCTGAGATTAAAATTACGATCCATTAAAACCGACCAATGAATGCATTTTATCGGCCTGAAATCTCATGGTACAACCGATGAAATATGATCGTAATTGCCGTTTTTTACGGTCGTAATTTATTGGACATGTTGAAAATTTTAATTGGTCTGGGAACATCGGGAAACGTCATACTGTTTTCATAGTGTTTACCGACCAATTACTGCCGAGGCTTCCCCTTTTAAAAAAAAAACAAAAATACATCACAATGGCCGATATAAACGGCGATTAATTTCAATGACATTCTCGTAAAAAAAAAAATATGATCCTAAATTGGATTTTCAATGTGGTAGCTTTTTTAACGAATATTACGATCCAAACCGATTCCGCTGTCGGGATACATTGGTCTGTTTTAATGGATCCTAATTTTAATCTCGGAGTGTATGGCCAGCTTAAGAGTCTACAATAATGCAGACCATGAACTGGACTTCAAATCCATAGTAAACTTCAAATAAACAAAACCTAAATGATGCTAGAAAATTACTTGTCTTGATCCAGGCAAAACAATCACTGTAGAGAAAAATCCAATACTTAACTTCCCCTCTTCCTCGCTCCAGCGCCGACATGCCTGGAGTGTCCGATCCACCAGAAAAAAAGACTCTTCCAGTCTCGCTTCCTCCACCAATCCAAATCTGAATCTGTTGATGCTCCGTCCCTCCAGCATCACTGAATTCAGATCTGTCTGGCTGCAAGCACACAGGGATTAGGGAGATGTGACATCTACCTTCCCAAATCCATTTGCAAAAGGACGGGCACCACCGCATTGTTACAGATTTCACAGGTGCTGATAATTAAAAGCAGATACTGAAAGGTTAGGTCCACTTTAGGGTAACCACTACAACAATGTGAATGTATAAGTTTGAAGAAAATACAGTAAAAATTTAAAGCACCTGTTATGTATGCTTGCTTTATGTTATCAAAATTATATTTTCCAGTTTTTGCAGATACGCCACCCCTTTCCCAAACCAGAGTAGTTTTTATATTTCTGCTTACTAGCCAACATAATTTTCATTACTTATAACTCAATAATCATATTTTACAGTTCAAATGGTGTCCTTTTGATATCGTCTTTAAAAATTTATTTGATTATTTCCATACAAAAAAATCATTGTGAATTTTGGGAATTATGAACTGTAAACAGAGGGTTAATACAATTTTAATAATGTTACCTTGTATTCCACTGAACAGTGTGTGTCCCTGAAATGGCACCAAGGTTTTAAAATGAGTAAAGGAGGGTCAGCAAGGGCTGAAGGATTACTCCAAAAACCCCATGTGCTTAAAAATACTGCATAGGTCTTACAATTTTATGTTTCTAATTCCTGTTTTTGAATGTGGTTGTAGGAAATGTTGGCAGTGAAGGATTACTTGGAGAAGACGATCCCACGAGTGTAATTCACAGATGATTCCGCTGCAGGAAACCGCCACTAGGTCTCACCTCCAGTGTTTCTTTCCCTGAATCCTTGTCCTCTTACCCACACACCCCCACTCTGTGCTGGTTAATGATACAAGTATTATCTGTAATGCCAGATCTGATTGGAGATGTTTAAGGTACAGGGTGGGGGTTGCTGCTCCTGCACCCATTCCATGATACCTGCCAAGAGCAGGCATTGTTATTGCTGCTTCACAGATCCTCCTAGTGTTACATTTCATATTGTTCTGTTGTCACAGCAGAAAAGCCATCATATACCTCAGAGGAGCAGCTGAGTGTTGAGATGTGAATGTACCTTAAACACTCCGTCCTTTCAGGAGCAGAGCTCAGGGCCATTACAGCTGGTACTGTGCCCCTATGTAGGTATTTTTCACAGTCATCTGTCCCTGCTCTAGACTGGTGTTATGCTTTTGGCCTTGCATCCATGCTCTCTGAGCTCTGATCATGTATTTGTAAGGTTAAGCATGAACAGGGAAGAGTGTACCTTCTAAAGCAGCATTACCGTCTATATATAAGGTTTTTTTTTAATTCACAATAAAAAGCCTTCTACCCATTTTGGTCTGTTTTTATGTTACTAGATTAAAGCCTGCTTGCTTTATTATCTATTTGATGAAATTATTGATATAAAAAGTTCGCTGCAGGCCCTCAGTTCATCACTGGCATTGGAGGATGGCACCATAGACCTCCATTAAAATGGTGGGGTGCCGCTTTCACAGCCCACATCGCCAGCCTCATCGATGGGGGGGAATCACAGCAGAGTACTGTGTACTGCACCATACAACCGAAACACCAGGGGGGTTAATCTAGGTGAGCTGGTTTAGAGTTGACTAAGGTCTCTACTCCATCAGCAGGACTGGTATTTGCTCCTTTGTGAATGGAAGAACAGGGTTAGTACTACCAGTGCCCAACTAATTGACCTCCAAAGGGCCATTTGCTCACTGCCTGGTACTGTGAATTTGACTAACATTTGCCAGGGAACAAAAAATGGCAAGTTCAGTACTGATGCTTTTCGCAGATGAGAGCAGGTTGTGACTTCATGAAAGGGTCTGGAGAAGCTGAGGTGAACTTTGTGGCCTGAAACATTCAGCATGATTTACTTTGGTGGTGAGTCAATGTTTGTATGGGGAGGCATATTTATGCATGGATGCACAGATCTGTGCAGCATAAAGCATTGTACTGCCATTAGGTTTAATTATATGATTGTTAGACCCTTCACTGGGGCAGTGGATTCTGGGGTTCTGCTGCATAAGGCCTGGTCTCATGTAGCAAGAATATGCAGGCTTTTCCTGGAACATAGACTTGAAAAAAGGTTAAATTTATTGATCTCAACACGTACAGAGGAGCATAGTCCATAAAAGCTGCCACTGCTCTTATAACTCAAATCTAAAGTACCAAACGTTTTGGGGCATTAACCTCATGAAGCATCATGAAAGAAGTGCTCACAGCTTAATAACTGAATGCAATCAAAGCGCCTGATGGGTTGTGTAAAGGACTGTGATCTCTGACTCGTCAGATGATAATACTACCTACCTAACTACAATGTGCAACTGAGAAGATTATGGAGAAAATGATTATAGTATCAAGTAGTTGTTAGCAATATTCGGAAGCTTTTACAGAGCAATCTGCAGCCAACACTAGATCAAATGCATGTAAGCAAGAAGCGTCTTAAAAACTCACAGGGAATAATCAATACAAAAATGGAGTAAAATTATAAAACAAGTAATATATTCTTAAACCTATTAAAGTATGTTGTGCCCATTGTTTAACCTGAAAGTTACTGATGTATCCTGTAGATTTCCCTACTATATGCAGGGGAGCACTTGGTTCTGTTCTCCAGCAAGCTTTCTCCTTTGTGTTGATGTAATGTGACATACATGTGTCTAGGATAATGGTGAGGTAAATTGTTAAACACCAGAATAGGTATGTTATGTAATAGTTTGCTTACTTGTTTCTTCTCCGTTTCTTGAAATATCAGGGAAAACCAACTGCAGCGCTGTTCAGGTGTCTTGAAAATGCTGCCTTTCCAGCACCCAAAGTGTGTGTAAACAATCCCTACAAGAAGGGGTTTACTAGCTATCATTGTAAGGGGATGTTATTGTGAAGTGCCCCTGGCCTCCCATGTAAGGGGAATTTTGATGTGGTTGACCATAAAACACTGTGGGGAAAGCATTACTTGGATTTGGCATATTTACACTAATGCAAATCATTTTGTGAGGTTGACTATTGCTGAAGTATACATGGTAATTCAAAACAATATTGCAGTTGTATATGATACACAAAGCAAGTTAAATGTCCTCTAGTTAAGGCTTACATATACTGCTGATGTAGTTCACTAAAAAAAATGAATCTGTCTACACAAATACTGTTTGTGTGTACTCATGGATCAGCCACTTCCTGTATGTGATATTTGCTTTACTTGCATATTTTTTCAGGAAACAAAATTCTGTGTGTTGCTGAGGTTATCACGTTATAAAGGCTTTTTCTTGGCCAGGTCTGTAAATACAGACTGATACTGTCAGCAGCGATTAACTGTATTTAAACTAATTGCTGCTCAATCATTTTTATGGAAATATATCAACAAAGCTTGCAGCAAACAAGATACATGCCTATGTTGTAATGAATTTTAACTACTTATGCTTTCTTTCTAAAATCTATGCTTTTGTTAGGCTTAGGATCATTCCATGCCATGGTGAGATAGTGTATATTGTGTCTTGGCACTCTAGGACAAGAAGAATGTCTGCCAGGTATGTCAACAAGGAAAATGCCTATGGTGGTAAATTAAAGCCAGGCACACACGGGGTAGATTCCCATCACGCTGTGATTGATCGGGGATCAATTAAACGGAAATCAATGTGCAATGGGCACAGCGATTCCCATTCAATGGGGACCAGTTCTAGCTTCACACTGACAGTGGATGGCCGAGCAGGAGGCAGGAGCAGCAGCACATCCAATACTTTGTATGAAGACGTACGTCTCCATGCAAAGTAATGGAGATTAAATGGGGTTTTCCAACATGTTGGAACCCCGTTCAATCGAGTTTCTGCGAGCGGGCTCTATTGACCCGCTCAAAGGACAGTAGACACCGGTAGATTTGGAAACAGATTAGAGTTCAATCAAGCACGTGAGCGCGCACGTTGATTGTACTCAAATCTTTTTACAGATCTACCCGTGTGTGCCTAGCTTTAGAAAGGACTGCAGATCTGCAATAAATTGGTTGAACTCCAGGCTTTTGTTTGCAGAATAAAAATACTATAGACTTGCACACATCTTCAGCTTCCTAATATGTTTTAGCTCACACGTTATTGGTGTACTTAAACCAAATCTCTTGCTTTCCCTGGCCTGATTTCTTGGTGGGACAACTGTCAGCCTGTTGTATACATTAGCATGGTAAATATTAATGTCACATGGAGTTGTAAAATGTATAGAAATGGTAACTAGGTACAAGAAGAGCTCTACCATGCATTTTTTGGTAAAGGAAAGACAGTGGTGTCAGTGTCTTATATTCCATTTAGCCTGCAAGGAAATGTCAAACTGTTGTCTTTCTAAGGATATCTTCATAAAGCAAATATGGAGAATATTCATTTAATAGCATACAAAAATCAATCACTTATAAGTTATTTTCACCTTCATACAGTTAGCATCAGAAATATCATTACCATTCCTCAGGATAGAATGCATAATGTGAATAGCATGTCCAAACCGCTACAAGTTCTACAAGAAGCTGATGTTGAGTTGAAAGGTCTGTACAATAGTTATAATAATAACACATGGTCCCTTTTTATACATATGGTTTTTCATCCTTAAATACAAAATTGTTCAAGTACAAAATGCCCAGATATCCATTCCTTTAGAGCTCTTGTGAATGGGCATGCATATGAGGTAGGAATGACCTTCAGAAGTGATGGCCCCTCTACTGTATGAAGTCCTGAGATTTGATCTGACAGTCTAGGTAATTAGCACTATATAGAATTATTGTCTAGAGTATAAATACATATAACGGAAGCAAGAAACGTTAGGAGATGAAACAATAATAAGCAAGGCTTCTCAGGAGTTGGTACTAAATCCATTTGGATTTAGGGACTGCCACCGCCACAAATCTTCACCTATAAAGAGAAAAAGGTGGATTTTAGGTCAATCAAGTAATAGTTATATCGCTTTTATTATGAATTATAAAATGAAATCTTTAATGCAGTATATTATAGTGACATACTAGTCAAAGTTCTGTATGAATGGTCTAACTTTTATTTGTTATATGCTTGAGGGTAAATCTAAAATAAAGAAAACGTATCCCCCCATACAGGCTTAGATTTATCGGCCGACCACGCTTACGGCGGTCTGTCGGCCGAAAAATCGGGTGCCGATCTTAACCTTAGAGCCTAAAATAGGCAGCCGAATCGATCTAAGCCATTACGGACATATCCGTAATTCTTAGATCTGGCTAATACTTTAGGTGGGGACAATGTGTCCCTTTCTAAAGTATGGGTATGTATCCTCAGCTCCGTGGGATCTCCATCAGGCCTAAGAAATAAGCCTGTCTGTCTGCTGAGGGAGGAAAGGGAAGTGCTAGCAGCTCCATTTGTGCTAGGTTGACTGAAAAGACAGTGTAACTAGATGCTGTCTGCCAGACCCGATGTGGACAGCACTGGCACACAAAGGGCACCCGGGCTAATTGTGACCCGATGTTTTGGCCGATTGACCACGTGTGATGACATCATCATGCACGGTCGATCGGCCAAAACATCGGGTCACAATCTATACATGTATGGAGGGCTTTAATCATAGTATATATAGTTGCAGAAGAGAGAGAGAGAGCACTACTGTTTCTTATATTGTCTTTTACAATCTACAGTTTCTCCATAATTTATCACAGAAGACACATCCATTCACATTAAATGATTGCCCAAGTGGAAAACAAATAGTCAGATTTAAGGTTCATATTTGAAAATGTTTTGGTTTAAATTAAGTGTTCACTTTCAAAATGTCACCACAGAGTGATATCATCCAAAACCAATAAAACTGGATTTAATTTTTATTTGAAGGAATTTGATTTTCACTTACACATTCTGTCCAAGTCAAACTCTGCCTTCCAGCCAAGGTCATCTTTTGCTAGAGTTGGATCTGCATAGCATGTTGCAATGTCCCCATCTCTCCTTGGTGCTATTTTATATGGAACCTTAAACAGAGGAGTACAGTGTCACTTCTCTAGGAATTTTCCTTTGCTTGAACATAAATTCCATGTAATCTTATGCTTTAGGCAGACTTACCTTTTTGGCTGATGCTTTTTCCATGGCTGCCACCATCTGTAATACAGAGTATCCAACTCCTGTACCTAGATTATATACCTAAAACATATAAACAGCAATTAGCGAAGTACCTATATGCTGCTTTCATTTTTAGGGATGACTTTTTTGGGGTTTCTTTAATGAACTAATCCTTTAAGACATGTTAATGCACAGAATCACATTTGCATGTTTTGGAGTTCATTGCCAAGCAGAAATGCCTGTGCTTGCACGCAGTATCTGCGTTCGTGCAGTGAGCTGCCGCTATTTTTTAATAATACTCAAAGTGCACTATAACAAGGGTGCATGGTAATGACAATGCACTACACTTTCAAAAAGAACCCCTCTTGATGGGAATTGCTGTACCCTGTGTGGTACATGTAAGCATATTCATCTAAATAGTCAGGGAGATATAGTGCACAAAAAAGAAAACCAAATACACACCAAATGTGTGTGTTGCCAGACTTGCATTGCCCCCTGCCATAGCCTTAAGGCCTCAGTACACAAGAAAATCTAATCAACATTTAGTCCAAAAAAAAAGTAAAGTACTTTCATGATATTCTGCTTTTCTTCTATAGAAAGTGATTGGAATTCTTAGTTTTCAGAAAATTTATCCATACACATATTGATAGCCATGTGCCCATAAAAAACATAGTTTTGTGCAGAAAAATATAAATACTTAAAGGCCCCCATACATCTTACCATACAATCAAATTTTGTTCTACCAAAACCATGTAATATGAGGATCTTTCTAAACCTTCCAATGACTATGTATTCTATCAGGGAGGACCCAGAACTACATAGTTGTTGGTAGATTGTATGGAATGATCTAAAGGTATATGGGGGTCTTACAGCATTTGCATGCTTATATGAATGAAATGAGTGGAATCTGGATTTCCACCGCAGGACTTCCAATCCAGATATAGGATTTCACAGGAAACCCTTAATGGGTAAACTTCACAAACCATTATAGAAAAGGTAACACAACATTGAGGCTCACCTTACAGCCACTGCTGGTCTGCAGCTTCCCAAGAGCAGCAATGTGACCCTTGGCCAGATCCACTATGTGAATGTAATCCCGAACACCTGGGAAAATATAATATTCATGATATAATAAAAATGTACTTAAGATAATTCATTTTTCTAAGTTTTAAAACTTTTAATTTAAAAATTATATTATTGGATTTATAAAATGATAACAATATCAAATCATAACTAAGAAAAAAAGAACAAAGGGGAATA
>CM070033.1:97138130-97169412 GCA_036250615.1 Ptychadena robeensis
GGGAGGGCAGGGGATCACACAATCACATGGCGGCTCTTCGTGCCACAAAAAAATGGCGCGAAAAGCCCGTAACACCAGGGAGGATGAGGTAACTTTGTAAACTCTAACAACCAGTTTATTGTAATGGTAATAATGATACTATTTAAAGTCCCATCAAGTAGTGCTCAGTACACTGTAATTCCCCTGTAATGACGACTTTTGTTACAGATTGGCTGAGAATAAGTACACAATGTACAAAACTCTATGAATCCTACACCAGCGGGTTGTGACAGCACACTATTTCTATTTGCAGTGTAAAAAAGAAATCTCATTCCCTAGCACAGGACAGAGGGAGTCTGGGCCATCCACCATCACTACACTCTTATATCCTGTATGATATTGCTGAGTAGAGATAACTGAGTAGAGATAATGAGATGCTGAATTCAAATAGCATTCAGACTGTATTCAAGACAATCATGTACAGCAGCTGCAACATTTCATTGGTTCATAGAAGTATAGGATAGGTGATCAACTAGATCAAACAAGTTTGTCACACCCTTAACAATATTTATGATATCTTGAACCTTGCATTGCCTTTAAAGCCCTGTTAGTTTGTAGCATTGTGCTTTATGCCCAATGTATGGAGGAGATATCAATTTCATTGGTTCAGTTGCAGTAGTCATTCAATTAACATGATAATGTCAAAATTCTCCATCTCATTAAATATTATTTTTTATTACTGACAATACTCCAAAGGCACACTGCTGCCTTGTGTTTAATAAATCTAATGTAGAAAGTTATTCTGACATCCAATGAACAAGTCGACCACCTTTCCCCTGTTAATGGAGAGAAGACTAGAAAGTGTAACATCTATAGGGCATCTAACCTACTTGTAATGAACATGTTGACTTCCTAACTAGTGGGGCTCATCAAGGGCTGATCCAAGATATATACCAGATGGGCAAATCGTTGGAGTGACAATATTGTCTGCCGAGACCAGGCCATCCAGTGCTGGCATGTTAGCTGCTCACTGGCTCCGATCTTCTGAACTTGCGTTCGTAAGCCAAAGACCCCCCCCCCCCCCCCCCCCCCCCCCGTGGAGTGATATGATGATGTCACATCGGGGCAGTGTCAGGAAGTATGAAAGTAAATCGCACAAAAACTTCAGTGTGATTCCCTAGATGCGCCCCTTTGAAGTTAACCCTCTCTCTCCTCTGTCACCAGGTCCATCACACCAGGGGAGAGAGGGTGCCAAAGGCAATTGTAATGGTAGTAACTGTAACTGTATCCAATACAATTCAAAGTAAAAAAAAACATTTCCAGTTAAATTAAATTTTATTATAAACAAAACATAGATATGAATACATAATGTTTTGAGATCTATCATACAAAAAAGTATTTTAGAGATTGTATCATTCAAATGATACCTTTTTTATTTTTAAATGTAACATTTTTTACATAATTGTGTGTTTCAAACATTATTATATTCAGGATAGCTGACCCGAGTATAAGCTGAGGTACCTAATTTTATCTACAAAAACTGGAAAAAAAATTATTGACTGGAGTATAAGTTGAGGGTGGGAAATGCAAAGTCAGATATTGGAGTTTTCTAAATGAGAAAAATATAGAGAAAGCACCATTGCCCCTAGGAATGAATCAGGATTCATCTTAGCCCCAACCTCAATGCCCAAACCTCAATAAAAATGCCCCAACCTCAATAAATTTAAGAGAACACTGGATAATTATTATTACATGATGGGTTTTGCAAGGCAGTTCTTATGATTTAAACATGAAAATAAATATTTTTTATTATTGGGACGAATACATGGAATGGAAACCTATTTTCATTTCTTAATCACAGGCTATGGAGCGTTGGATTTGAACTAGTAACCGGCCACCAGGTGGCAGTGTGGAGTTTGTTTACAAGGATCAGCTGGCTGTCGGAAACACGGAGCTCTCCCTGCCTGAAGCATTCAGCATGGAAATTCAGCTGAGGTGAGTGGACCCTCAGCTGACATAAAATGTAAAAGCCAAGGGGAGCATTTTCTGCTCATTTGTTTGGGCTGAAAAACTTGGCTTATACACGAGTATATACGGTAAGTTACAGGCCTACAGCAGAAATAAATTAAATTCATGTTTATGGTGCGCTGTTGGTACAGAAATCTGGACCTCACAAGAGTGCTAGGGAGCGCTAAGTAATGCCTATGGTTATTACTTTGGAGTCTTCTCTGTTTGGGCTCTCATTAAAGTAAGAAATTGGCCCACTTGTTTATTACCAGTTCCATTACCATTTAGGTGCTTATTATAGGAATTGTGGTGTCAATCCAATGAAGCCTAAAGGCCAGTAGCTTTGCCACAGTGGGGAGGACACAACTAAGAAAAAAGGCATGAACTAGAGCTTGGGTAAGGACACATATAGAACTGTAGCGTTGTTGTCCATTAAAAATGTCACATATTTTTAGAAGCAATGAGAAGCATACAAGGAGTTTTTGGGGTTGCCTCGGACTCTATACAATACAATACCATTACACCTCAGACTTGTATCCATTGCAACTAATCCACTTTCCAGGCTGCATAGGTTTCTCATGATCTTATATACTGCCAAAAGAGGCAAATAGCTCAATTGCCACTGCTGCAGAACATAAAACTGTAATTGGAGTGCAGCAGTATGACCAGGTGAATAATAATAATAATTGGTTAAAGTCGTTGTGGCCAAAAAACTGAGAAAGGACTAATTACAGTACCTGTAAGGCTGCATAATGTATTACATTGATGGACCGTTTATACTTGATGTACTTGACGTTGATATACTTTAACGTTTTATCTGTCAGCTATATGAACATTACGAGTTCCCTCTCCTCTTTTTCAGATAGTTGTATTGATATTCCTATGTGGTATAGGCACCTACGGGTGCACCTATTTTATATATCCATATGTCTTTATCAATATGTAATAAAGTTATAATTTTAACTGTATATGGTTGGAGTGTGCACTTTTACCCTGCCACTAAAGTCCCTATTGTGAGGCTAGCCATCTCATTGATTCAATATTCTGAATCATTTTTTTTGTACTGCAGTAAGTTTGAAGAAGCATGTCACTTTCCCTATGGCAGATGTTGTATCTTTTAAATGTAGTTCCGATCCCAAAATTTATCTTAATTTGAACAGGGCATATAAAAACTCAGGAAAGGCTTGTAAACCAGCATTGGCATTAACAATGTGGAGACTGCCTTTCATTCATAGGTAGAAGTAAGTACCAACATAAGGGCCTTGAGATAAAAATTGTAGCCAACTTTGTAGGGAAGACAGGTATTGCGCAAGAGCGCTGGTCTGCATGTGCCATGCTTTTATCTGTCAAGGCACGAAGGCTCTGTGGCTCAAACCTTGGTCACTTGATGCTCAGTCTAAAACTAATTGGTGTTGCATACAGTTTAAAGCAGTGGCTCCCAAACTTTCCCTGCAGGTCCCCCTTTTCTGCATAGGAATATTATTGAGCCCCCTCCCCATTCAAACTACAGTTTTATGTTGAGGGCCATTTCACACTGTCAAACTACCTTCCTTAAGATAGCTAAATCCAAGCCGACGGTGGCGTCTTGCCCAACAAAACCTTGTTGACGTTCTTTCAGGCCAGGCCTAGGAAGTTGGTGCCCATCTGCTGCGAGTTTCTTATGCTTGAAAAGTAATACCAGTGAGGCGGAGTTGACCCAAGAATTTACCGTCACGTCATGTGGTTGTGTCAGGAAATACCCTGTTTCCCCGAAAGTAAGACCTAATTGCTATCCCCCCCCTTGATTCTAATATAAGCCCTTTCCCCAAAACAAGACCTACCATAACCCTGAGACAGCTTCCATATTTAGGGAAGACATGACGGGAGGCTTTTGTTACCTCTTCTAAACCCAGAAATAAGCCCTAGTGCATTTTTTGCACCTACAATTTATATAGAGACTGTCTTATTGTTGGGGAAACAGGGAACCTCTATTAGTCATTACCTATCTCACATTGTCAAAGGATGATTACTTTATGCATAAAAAAATATTACTTTTTATAACAGTCTGTGTATTGTGCAACAAATGGATATCATGCCAGAGAAAATTCACATGACAAAAGCAGAAGTGCATAATCTTAACTTTTGTGGTAAATATTGCATGCAAAGTGGAAACAATACAGAACCCCATAAAACTTGGTTCATACACAATTTCAAAGACAAACTATTTATCATTCATTAATGTCATGGTATAGCTAGTAGTAGTTAGTCAGGTTTAACTGAAGTATTTTAAAAAGTTGAAGATGGTTCGAGCTGATAAAAGGCAGTAACTTACTTAACTCGTTACAACCAAGGTATGCAGAAGAGCATCTCTGAACGCACAACACTTTGAACCTTAATGCAGATGGGCTACAGAAGACCACATCGGGTGCCACTCCTTTCAGCTGAGAACAGGAAACTAAGGCGGCAACATGACAAACAACATGAAAGCATGGATCCATCCTGCCTTGTATCAACGATTAAAGCTGGTGGTGTAATGGTGTGGGGGACATTTTTTTTGCACACTTAGTAGTAATTAATCATCATTGCAACACCACAGCCTACCTGAGTATTGTTGCTGACCATGTCCATCCCTTTATGACCACAGTGTACCCATCTTCTGATGGCTACTTCCAGCAGGATAATGCACCATGTCATAAAGTTTAAATCATCTCAGACTGGTTTCTGGAACTTGACAATGAGTTCACTGTACTCAAATGGCCTCCAGAGTTGCCAGATCTCAATCCAATAGAGCACCTTTGGGATGCGGTGGAACGGGAGATTCCCATTATGGATGTACAGCCGACAAATCTGCAGCAACTGTGTGATGCTATCATGTCATTATGGACCAATGTCTGAGGAATGTTTCCAGTATCTTGTTAATCTATGCCACGAAGGATGAAGGCAGTTCTGGAGGCAAAAGGGGGTCCAACCCGGTATTAGCAAGGTGTGCCTAATAAAGTGGCTGGTGAGTGTATTTACACTTGGTAAGGGTTGGTACACTGCTATGCCATTTATTATGAGGATTTATTATTTTTCCCCATTTTCTGTTATTCAAACAGACAATTTCAGTGTGCAGGTGTTTGAGGAGCGTTCAAACCCCAAGCTTTAGTGAGAGTGATGACCAAGATACATATAATATACATAGAAATTTCTACATTACAAAATACCCCGTACACATAGCCCCATATACATTTATATGTCATAATTACATTAATTATTACACATACAATGGGATTCATATAGGGGTGAAAATCATAATATTACACGAAACCGCTAAACATATTGCATGAATCTATTGTATACATGTTGTTGAGTAAAAAAAAAAAAAAGTCATTAGGTAAAAGCAACTACCTGCAGAACTCAAATGAGGAATGCTTCAAAGCAGAGATCTAGGGAAAACAACAAAAAAAGTGAACTGCACTGGAGGTTCTCGAGCGCAATGGTCTCCAAATTTTTCAAAGACTTTGAAAGAAGTCTGACAAAACCAGGACCCTTTGAAGAGCTAATTACCAGGATATAATGAGCAATCAAACAAGTGAGAGAGAAGACAAACACAACCACAATGGTGGATCCATAAATCGTGTGGAGATGGAAATAAGTTGAAGGACAAGCAATACTTCTGCCCTTCATTGTTCAAGGCTTTATGAAAGTGGATAGACAAAAGCCTCTACTCAGTGTAAAACACATTAAACCCCATGTCTGGTTCACAAAGAAGTACATGAAGTGTGGACTGGGATCAACATTATAAGACTGGGTGCTTGGGCTCAGTTTTTAATGTCTACAAGAAACCAGGCACTGCTCATCACTTGCCCAACCCTTTTCATCAGTGAACCATGCTAGAGGGTGTGTGTCAGCAGCAGGAACAGGGATACTGGTCAGGGTTGAAGGAAAGGCGAATGAACAAGGCAATAACATACAGTGGCTTGCAAAAGTATTCCACATTTTGTCACATTACAGCCACAAACATGAATCAATTTTATTGGAATTCCACATGAAAGATCAATACAAAGTGCTGTACACATGAGAAGTGAAACGAAAATCATACATGATTCCAAACATTTTTTACAAATAAATAACTGCAAAGTGGGGTGTGTGTAATTATTCAGCCCCCTGAGTCAATACTTTGTAGAACCACCTTTTGCTGCAATTACAGTCTTTTAGGGTATGTCTCTACCAGCTTTGCACATCTAGAGACTGAAATCCTTGCCCATTCTTCTTTGCAAAACAGCTCCAGCTCAGTCAGATTAGATGGACAGCCTTTGTGAACAGCAGTTTTAAGATCTTGCCACAGATTCTTGATTGGATTTAGATCTGGACTGGGCCATTCTAACACATGGATATGTTTTGCTTTAAACCATTCCATCATTGCTCTGGCTTTATGTTTAGGGTCGTTGTCATGCTGGAAGGTGAACCTCCGCCCCAGTCTCAAGTCTTTTGCAGACTTCAAGAGGTTTTCTTCCAAGATTGCCCTATATTTGGCTCCATCCATCTTCCCATCAACTCTGACCAGCTTCCCTGCTGAAGAGAAGCACCCCCAGAGCATGATGCTGCCACCACCATATGTGACAGTGGGGATGGTGTGTTCAGAGTAATGTGCAGTGATAGTTTTCCGCCACACATAGCGTTTTGCATTTTGGCCAAAAAGTTCAATTTTGGTCTCATCTGACCAGAGCACCTTCTTCCACATGTTTGCTGTGTCCCCCACATGGCTTGTGGCAAACTGGAAACGGGACTTCTTATGCTTTTCTGGTAACAATGGCTTTCTTCTTCCATAAAGGACAACTATGGACAGATTCCCCCACCTGAGCTGTAGATCTCTGCAGCTCATCCAGAGTCACCATGGGCCTCTTCACTGCATTTCTGATCAGCGCTCTCCTTGTTCGACCTGTGAGTTTAGGTGGATGGCCTTGTCTTGGTAGGTTTACAGTTGTACCAAACTCCTTCCATTTCTGAATGATCGCTTGAACAGTGCTCCGTGGGATGTTCAGGGCTTTGGAAATCTTTTTGTAGCCTAAGCCTGCTTTACATTTCTCAATAACTTTATCCCTGACCTGTCTGGTGGACTTCATGGTGTTGTTGCTCCCAACATTCTCTTAGACAGCCTCTGAGACCGTCACAAAGCAGCTGTATTTGTACTGACATTAGATTACACACAGGTGCACTCTATTTAGTCATTAGCACTCATCAGGCAATGTCTATGGGCAACGGACTGCACTCAGACCTAAGGGGGCTGAATAATTACGCACCACCCCACTTTGCAGTTATTTATTTGTAAAAAAATGTTGGAATCATGTTCCACTTCTCATTTGTACACCACTTTGTATTGGACTTTCATGTAAAATAAAATTGATTCTTTTGCAAGCCACTGCATATGGAAATGGAAACCTGTCCCATGGTACTCAGGGCTGGGCTGAAGGTTCACCTTCTAACATAGTAATGAACCAAAACACCCAAAGACGAGAACAAAGGAGAGGACCAGGTACAGCTTTGGGAATATACTGCCAGCCAGAGCCATGGCTTGAACCCTATCTGAAGAGACCTGAAAACTCTCCACCAATGATTCCCATCCAAACTGACTGAGCATAGGATTTGCAAAAACAGTATCCACAAATCCAAACCATGGATGTAATTGCTTTATGCTTCTGTGTAAAAGTGATATTTACGTTTTTCCTATACAAAAAAATGACATAATTTTCTCATTTGCCATCCTCACTGTGTGTCAGGGAGATCTTGACTGGTGGGGTGCTGTACATAGCTTCAAAAAAAGGAAGCTAAAGTTTAAGTCATGTGAGATGCTGAGCCTTTATCAATAAAGGAACTAAAATGCAACTAGTGAAAGGTTAGACTGGGGACAGAAGGTATTCGGAGGAAAGGGCTACATGATGCCATTTGTCCATCATCCAAGAAATAAGCTGGCCTTTGACTCTCAGGCTAGGTTTCCACTATGCGGTGCAATCCGCTGATGTCCAACTTACTTACTTAGGCTGCCATACACATGCCGATAAGTGGCCGATTTTTAACCTGACCGACGGGCGTGCACGCTCACGCTGTCAGTCAGGTTAAAAATCGGCCACTTATCGGCATATGCCCACATGGGGCGACAGATCCCTGTCGCCCCACAGCTCGGCCGGCCAGAGAACGGACATGTCCGATATTCTCTGGCCGATGCAAGCCGATGCCATAAGCTTCAATGAAGACCGGCGTCTTCATTGAAGCTTATGGCCGGCACACAATGGGTGCCGGCCGACTGAAGGGGCCCCATAATGCACCGGGGTGCAAACGTGATGACGTCATCACGTTTGCACTCCGGTGCATATCGGAGTAGGTCTGTCTGACCTACTCGGGCTGTGTATGGCAGCAAGTGTTCCTGTGGAGTGTATCTCTGCATCAACATCAACATGACGGAGGCTTGGGCCAACAAATTGGGGTCTCTGACGGGCTGTGGAGACAATCCTGCCAAAGTCCCATTGCCCACAATGGGCGACTTGTGCACTGCAGTAAAATCCCTACATTCAATGCAGGGATTTTAGCGCATGTGGAGCCCTAGCCTAATACATTGTGAGAAGCTCACTGTGCAATTGAGAGAATTAAATTTCGATACAAGATAAAAGTGTGCAGCACAAGGCTAAATGCACATTTGCTGCCTTGCCTGTACTATCTGTCCATCAATTTTCTTTCACTATCAGAATAAGAAACTCTAGACTACGATGTAGGCACAGATGCCCACAAGTAATTATTCCAGGCCAGGTGGTGGGCATGGAAGGAAGAAGCCTTGCCTGGAGGGGACATATCCTAAAGGCATGCTGGTGTCGTGTCAACAAGTGCTAGCTGTTGGGGTAATCAGGTCTGTCAGTCAGTGAACATTGGTAAGAGGACTCTTCTGAGTGCTCATAAAGCTCATAACTGTCATTCTCACTTCAAACGGTAAAGTCCACCTTTTACCACAAAACTGTTAGGATCAACAGCTCATCTCACATGTTCTGTACAAACTAGAGCTTACAACATTTTATCTGAAATTATTCTCAAAGATCCCAACAAACACACTATAGTTGGTTCTGGTAGACTTGAAACAGAATCTTTTGGTTGTTTACATTGGAGAGAGCTGGCTGCCTGCCAAGTTCTGCTGTCATAGATGACTATGTAAGATTTCAGTGAACTTTGAAAACAAATATCTTTCTAGTGCTTACAGATACAGGATCCATGATGGTTGTTACTTCCTGTTCTGGATAACCCCTCATTCACATGGGTCAGTTTCGGCTGACATTCTGCACTCCAAAGAAAAGTCCAACTTCTTTATTGAAAATGAAATCAACAAAAACATGCACAGCAAACGATATTGACTTCCCTGTTCTCCTTGTCTCTGATGCGTTTCACCCCCTTCATTTGTGGCTTATTCAAAGATATAGACTGAGATGTCTCTGTTTCTGCTGACTGAAAACACATCTGTGCCACAGTTCGGGTATTTCAGTGACTGACAGTGTCAATCACTGAAATGCCTCCCATGTTATACCTGCGGGCAAAATGTCACATTCACCGGGCAGTCACGTGTTTCTGAATGAGCCCGCATACTGTAGTGTGTTCAACTGAACTCCAATGTTTGTTTAGTTTTGGATGAATTTGGCAATGATTAGAACCGCCATTATATCCCTCATCTTTTGTATACCTCATGTATGATATCCCTCATCTGAGTCCAGTCTTTGTCCTAGTGGGCATTATTACTGTGAAAGAAAGATATTGTACAATAGAAACGTTTGGGTTGTCACCGGGCCAGACAAAGTACGGAGTCTTCCAGTGAGGAAGTAACGTATGTTGTGGTGACAGATATGTGAGAAGAGCCCCCCAGTGTGGAGAGTTCCTCTTTCACTACTTGTTGCGGCTACAGGACAGAAAGTGAAAATGTCCCCAATGTGATACTGTATATACGACAAAACACACATCAGACATAAACCTTTTCCGAATGAATTAATACTATTACATTGATATGGAAGTATTTACTCAATTTTATGTAGAGAATTACACAACAGTTCATCAGTGTGTGTGGGGCGGGAATATTACATGATCTCGGTAGGAGTGATCACGTGGGTCACAATTAGCATTTGTCTAAGCAGTGCCAGCCAATGGGAAGCTTCCATAGCGTAGAGGGCGGGGAGGTAAATGCGGCTGTAAATATGAACCGCTCTTCCGGTCCTATGACTGACTACACAATCTCAGCAAAGCTGCGGTTGTCATGGCTGGAGCCGGGCATATCGGGCTTCTTGTGTGCCTGTGCTTGCTGAGCGGGGTCTCCCCCAGATATGCCCCCAATTGGGACTCCATAGACAAGCGCCCTCTGCCGGCCTGGTTTGATGAGGCGAAGTTCGGTATCTTCCTGCACTGGGGGGTGTTCTCGGTGCCGTCGTTCGGTAGTGAATGGTTCTGGTGGAACTGGCAGCAGGAGAAGAGCCAGTCGTATGTCCAGTTCATGAATAAGAACTACCCGCCCGGCTTCTCCTACGCGGACTTCGCCCCGCACTTCACCGCAGAGTTCTTCGATCCGGACGCCTGGGCAGCGCTCTTCCAGCGGGCCGGGGCCAGGTGAGTGTCCGAGGGGCGGGGAGGCTGTGTGGCTGGTGGGAGCCGGTCATTGTCACCCGTCGCTGAGCGGGTATGATGGCTGACAATAGGGATGTTTCTGTAATACAACACCCAGCTTTATCATTACATCCACAATGACCTCTGACACTTCCTGGTATTGAGCTGCATCCTCCCATTGGTCCTTCACTCTCATGGGCTGTCTATCTGACCAATAAGAAGTGTCTGAACTTTGTCAAAGCAGCCTGGTCTGCAGGTGTAATGGCTGGACTGGAGCCAGACTATTGTTCCTTTTCCATCAGAATATAAAAGATACCCAGTAATGCAGCTAAAGTCTGCAAATGCTCTATCTGCCCCCTGTAGCAGCAATATAACACGACTTCAACATGTGGCCATGGTGGATTGTGAGGAGGAAGTTAAGATTCCTTTATTGCAGAAGAGACAAAGCATATCTTCTGTAGGGATGATTGACCTCTGTTTGTTCTTAAAGTGGTTCTATACTCCAAATATTAAAAAAAAAAAAACACATTCATTACATTGACATAATGCTCACCTGTCAACAGATTACATCTGTGAAAACTGATTCACAATAAAAAAAAAGTACTTACCATCCTCACTTCCTCATTCCCGAAGCCATCATGTTTAGTAATGGCAAAGAAAAGCTGCTCCGCCCACACTTTATGAATACTTCATTTTGACTATGGAGCTGTAATTAAAAAAAATGGCCACTAGATGGAGCTTCAGTTACATTAGATCCCACATATGGGAAGCTGCCATCAAAATCCCACTGTACTATGGCAAGTCATCCCAGGTGCCCTTGTGGGCATATTTACATACACGCCGTGGTGGGGATGTCACACCTTAAGAGGGGGAGATACTAAAACTCTCTCATCATCTCCTGCTGTCAGAAACGTTTTATTTTTTAGCAGTGTTTGTCTAATTATCGGCAGTGCTGTGCGAGCCTACAATGATTCTGCTTCTCTGTAGGCTCGTCGTTCCTTTCCCGCGCCACGTGATTGGTGATGGCTTAGGGGTGTGTACACCATAGACCTCCATGTCTAGATGGAGGTGTCGTCGCTTTTCCAGTCCACATCACTGGCATCTAGATGATGCCGGTGATGTGCAGAGAGGAGGGCGGAGAATCATGGCAGCGCCATTTCGCGTTGGTGCAAAAACACTGCAAACCCAGGGAGGTTATTGAGATGCCTGAACTTTGACATCAGCACACAGTTTGAAACTAACAAAGCAGTGGTTGTACTTGACTGACCCAATTTCAGCTTTGCTGAGATTGTGTAGTCAGTAAGTCCCTGCAATAAAACCTCAATTAGCCCCTCTTACCTGAGATCCAAGGAAGAGATCCACCCCCCCCCCCCTATAATGCTAAGCTTATAGCTCTGTATTGTGGAAGGTGGATGCTGGGGACCCACCCATGAACCAAAGTGTGGGTATACATGACAGGTAAGTACATCTTCTCATCCTCTACACTTTAACAGGCATTTATTCAAATGTTATTTAGTAGGGTTAAGAATGCACTGTAAATGTTTAAAAAAAATCCTAATGTTTTTAAGCTGTATATAGAGAGAAGTGGTTAAAAACCGTTTCAGATTAATACGCCCGTCAGTCAGCATTGTTTAAATGCAGACAGTCATGACCGAGTGCAGTTTGACTTCTATTGTTCAGAAAGTTTGTCAGGAGTTTTAATCATGTGACAGAAAATCAGGTTTTCTGATCCTGTTTGACAACAAGTCGGTATTTTGTTTAAGAGGGAGGTAAAGGGGAAGTCCCAGTCTATGAAAAACAGATTTCTTCCCCAAATTTGAAGGAAATTGTTTAGTTACATAAAATTCTCGAATCCACTACGCCACTACTATACTATATTGATCAAGGAATGGCAAAGTAGTTAAAGCAGTGGGTCCTTTATTTGTGGTCTATCTTTTGACTCTACATTTCTTGAATATATTTATTTTACTTAGATAACTTACTCTCTTTCTTTCAGCAGTATTAAGGTACATGTGGATTATTTTGCAACTTGATCATCAACTCATCTTGTGCAATTAAGAAATCAATCAATTGAACGTTGATCGATTGTACCGCCACACAGTGTTCTAGATCCACAGACGATCTTTATTTTATTTTTTAAAGCATTACTAACCACAAGGGCACTCACAAACATGCACATGTAACCCAGTGGTTCCCAAGCTTGGGGGGGGGGGGGCGGATATTGTTGTGGAAATGCAAGTATACAATTACTTTTACATTCACATTCAAAAGGTATGAAAAGTACCTTAAGACTGCAGATAAAACCATTTACCCACAGTTCAGCATTTTCCCTTTTCAATATTTTGGGTCTCTGCAGCTATGGTGTGAGGTAGCACATGATTGGTGCAGTAGCTTAACATTTGCAGGGCATCCGTGTAGTTATCTTATTGACAGATGAAATGATCTGGCCAAACATTAACCAAATGTCCACTCTTTTAGGTATGTAGTTCTGACAACAAAGCATCATGAAGGTTTCACTAACTGGGGCTCTCCTGTATCCTGGAACTGGAATGCTGTAGATACTGGTCCACATCGTGATCTAGTGGGAGACTTGGGATCAGCATTAAAGAAAAGGTTTGTTTTACTTGATGGAACGTGTAACTACTTGTAGATTACAACCAACATCATTATTCCTCATTTAGTGTTGCGGCACTGACAAGCCAGCTATAATAACTAATAATGTTTTTCTTTCCTCTAGAAACCTCCGCTATGGATTATATCATTCTTTGCTGGAATGGTTTCATCCCTTGTATTTATTAGACAAAAAGAATGATTTCAAAACACAGTATTTTGTATTTTCCAAGACTATGCCTGAGCTCTATGATTTGGTAACAAGGTAATTGCATTTTATATATATATATCTTGAATTGGCTAAAATATAATATGCTTTGCTTTAACGTTTACTACACAGTAAAAAGTCTATGTAGGGGAAATGTCTGATGATCCTATTTGCTCCCTTGATAAAGCCTTTCTGTATATGGCTAACACGCTATAACACTCTACTATTGCTAATTGTTACATTCAAAGGCAGATAGTGTCAGTTTGTGTCCTTGCATCCTCTCTGAGACCCAAGGATACATCAGTATGGCAGGCTTGTATTCCTGTAGTGATATTATTGTTGACACAACCAGCTGCAGCCTAGCTTGAATGGTTCAGGTATTCATGGAATTAAACTGACCCTTGGATCTGTTGTGTAAGCATAAGTTACAACTCGTTGCTTTACTTAAGTCCCTAAGAAAGGGGGTCTAGTACTGACTTTGCATGAACCCCAAAATTTCATAGCGAGGTTTATTTTTTTCTTTAAAAAAAAATCAGTTATGTTTTCAGATTTAGCTTTTTATTGTTGACGGATATGTGGAATTAATCATTTCCAACATCTTTTTAGATACCAACCGGATTTGCTTTGGTCTGATGGTGATTGGGAGTCACCAGATACTTACTGGAACTCTACTGATTTTCTGGCATGGCTTTACAATGACAGTCCCGTTAAGGTATAATGCGTGTGTGTGTGTGTATTCTAAATTTTTTGGTTCAGATTACTGCATATCTGATGACCAAAAGGAAAATATGTTGCTGTGGGACTCCTGAGGCAAATATTAGAAATATTAATTGCTTTGTAGTTGGTTTACCATTCCCATTTATTTTTAGGACAAAGTTGTGGTGAATGACCGCTGGGGAAGTAACTGCTCGTGCCATCATGGAGGATATTATAATTGTGCTGATAAATTCAGTCCTTCGACACTGCCTGACCACAAATGGGAAAAATGCACATCTGTTGACCACTACTCATGGGGATATCGACGCAACATGGAGCTAAATCAGATTATGGATGAAGGAAACATTATTTCTGTGAGTTTAATAGCATCATATTGAGACTGTGATTAAAACCTTTTTGTCTGGTTGCATTAAAATTCATTTGTTATAAATTGACAAACAACTGTTGGTTAATAAATAACGAACAAGCTGTCTTTGTATGATCTGGTCTTTACCCCATACTCCTATTTTCTGTGAACAAAAGCATACACTAGCTAATGTGTTTCCAGGGATAAGATTGCCAAATTACTTTCCCAACTATCATACAGCTTGCCCAATAATTTGTCTAATTGTGTTGTATATTGTGGGAAATAACAATATTTAGTATTTGTTAGTGGTTTGGATTTGGATTATCTTGGCTGTTAATATACATGCATGATTAATTTTAGATTTGTTTCCATATAACCCCTCTCAGGACCTTGTACAGACTGTGAGTTTTGGAGGAAACTATCTCTTAAATGTGGGGCCTAGCAAAGAAGGCTTGATTATGCCAATTTTTCAACAAAGACTTCTAAATGTTGGAAAATGGATGGACATTAATGGTGAGGCGATTTATGCATCTAAACCATGGAGAGTACAAAAAGAAAATTCTTCATGCAGTTTATGGTAAGAAATATGGGAAAACATTTTCTACACTTTCTTGAGTAGATGACAAAGTTGGAAGTGGTGTTGTTTAAGAATCGGTAAAGTATAATTCTTAGTGATATACATGTCTCAAGCAAATGACTTCTAAACTCTTCCAATGCATGGTGAGAGTTTCTGCACTTTTTTTGTAGTTTTGGTTTAGTATTAAGGCCTGATTTTATGATGAACCATGGGTGGCAGTAGAAAAATAACCTCTAGTTTCATTCCTTCCCTTTTTGGTTTTATTGTAGTGTAATTTTTGTTTCCGGTTTTCTTTCTTTAGGTACACTTCCAAAGCATCTGTTGTTTATGGCATCTTTCTGACATGGCCTGAAGGAAATCAGATAAAGTTGGTTTCGCCAAAAACCTCTGCGAAAACTAATGTGAGTAATGAAATGCAGCAATACGCTATTGCAATTTTATCTTCCCTGGTCCAGATTTCTGTACAAAAAGCGGTACAGTGTTTTGCATCAATGTTTTGCATTTTTTTCTGTTGTAGGTCTTTAACTTACTTAACTAACTCCAAACAAGTGTCTAGTAGAGTTTCTGTCTATAATAAAGTTATTATGGGGGAAAAAAGAAATTTAATAATAGGTTATACTAGGTGACACCTAGGTTGCATAATGCCCTGCAGCACTTATTTTATTACCACAGCACAAGCATCTTCCAGTCACTAGTATGTCAGGCAATAATGCAGCACATTGTGATATCACGTTGTTATGTGAACCAACAAGATTCGCTTTGTTAGGGTTAACTAGCATTGTGCAAGACTTTGCATTCCCCTTCCAACTACCAACCTGTGTTCCTTTTGCTCAGAACCTCCAACAAAGCAGTAAAATGAGTGCTGCGGGGTTAGTGCAATGCACACACGCATAAAAGGTACAATAGGTTTCCTATGCAGAAACGCTAGCACTATGTCATGTGATCTGCAGCATGTGAACCTTATACAGCAGGTTCATCTGTTTTTAATTCAGTAGAGAGGGTCAAAGTTTTTTAAATTTTCTGCCCTTGTGAGTTAATTAGAAAGCTCCTTAATATGATTGTACGGTAAGTACGTACCGTATAAGCGGTAAGTACTTAATTTTACTCTAATTTTTTGAGAAAAAATCTGGAAACTGATTGACTCGAGTATAAGCCTAGGGAGTGAAATGCTAAGGGGAAATCAGCTAAGGTACAGAAACACACCGCAAATGTGCTTTTGTCAGGATATGTTATTTAATTGGGTAGAATTGTAAGTTAATTACTAAGCCCCTGAACATGATATCATCGCTATAATTGGAGATGTAGAGAAGGGTTGTGGGAACATTGTAAAAAAGTATTGCTCTAGCATATCAAGTTTTTGCACAAAATAAGTTCAAATTTTTACTTGAAACTAATTTTTTTTCAAATGTTCCCACATTCCTTCTCTACATCTCCAGCAAATTTGGTGATGATAGAATGTTCAGGGGTTTTGCAATTCACTCCTAATGTCCACATACAAAATGCTGCGATTTTCATTTCTTGACCCGAATACAAGCCGGATTTCATTTTTCAGCACATTTCACATTTAGTTTTTGCAGAAAAATAAATAATTCTAAATAAAGATGTATGTCTGTAAGTAAGCTGAGCTTTGTTCTGATTCGTGCAGGTAACTATGTTGGGGCTCACAGGAGAACTGAAATGGAAAGCAGGCACAGAGTCGGGACTCACTGTTCAGTTGCCTGCCCTCCCTCCTGCTGTATTCCCTGTAGAATATGGCTGGACACTCAGACTGGAAGGAGTAAACTGAAGAGATCTTATACTAATTGTTGGGTTGTTCATACAATCTTGAATACTGAAGTGAATCTGCAATTTAAAATGTGTAAGGTGACCTAATGCTGTTTGGTTATTATTAAATGTGATTGTATTTCCTCCTTTTTAATGGACAATGCTAGTGCCTTCAGATTAGAGTGTTTTGTGGCCTGCTGGTTATGGGGATTTAGGACTTATTTATTGACTTTTTAATTGAAATTGATGCTGGGAGGAGAATACAAACAAACCTTGGTATTGTATTTCTTGCTTTCTGATATATACCACTGTGTATGCTTCAGATGTCAATTGCACTGAAAGATGTGTTTGCAACTTTAATGAGAATTCTTAGTGGCCCATCCATACTTCTGAGAGCATTGTGGGTACTGAGGTTACACGCCTGCTTGGGAGAACAATGAACTGCCTCATACTGGTCCAATGGCTATAGTACTTTCTGAAAAATCATTTGAGCTATAAGCATTCCTTCCATACTGTCCTAATTATATAGTACATCATTTTTTGCAAACCATATCATTGAAAACATCAGGCACTCGAGCAGTGGTTCTCAACCCTTCTAAATCTGCGTCTCTGGAAGTGATGCTGTGAATACTTCCTGTATTTGGAATGCATACACGCCGGTGTGGAGTTTCACTTCTGCAAAGTGACACTCCACGACATCACTTTCTGCACAATGAGGTAAGTGTAATGTCCCCTCCCTTATATTTTCCCAACCCACTTGTGCAAATTATATGTGGGGTGGAAAGTAAGAAGACTGGAACACCCCATCTCTCCTATTTTAGCATTACTCTCCCTCCTAACTTCTCACCCCGCTTGTGGGCATCAGCAGGGTCCAAGGGGGTCCCGACCCACAGGTAGAGAACCACTGCACCAGACCTGTACTGCATACTGTGATCAATTTGTTTATGTTCAAAAGACATTAAATATAATGCAGCTTGATTCTGCCTTTCTATCACAGTCTTTTATTCAGATTTTAAAGTGAATGTTATGGGTGTGTTGGCTGCCCATTGCACTTATTCTTTCAGGTCAGCACATTGTTTTTCATGGTTCTAAATGTTCTTTTCTAATAAAATAGCTACCTATAAACGTGTGTGTCCTTCTTTTTTTTTTTGACTATATTTAAATGAAAACTTAAAAACTAAGTCTTAAATACTCCCCATATGTAAACAATCATCAGGGTGAACTGTGTAGTTTAGCTGGGAAGAACAGGACTAATTGTCTCTCGATGAGCGAAGAAGGCAGATTCCAAAAATGTTGGGTTTCCTGTTTCTTTCTGTACCAGAGACAATGATCATTGCATATATAAGAAAGAACAGCAAAGCCTCATATAATAAGTTTGGTTTTATATATACTTCAAGTTAACATAGTTTAAAACCCTACGTAATACAGGGGCAGGAGATGGCAAGTGGGTGGTCTGGCAGAATAATTTAATAGTTTAATGTTGTGACTGCCTACAGCTGTCTTTATTGAGGGAAATATGGATTAAACAGGTTCATTAAAATAAGTATCTAACCCCTTTGTTCGCTTCTGAAGAGATAAGGGTATGCTCCACCTTTTCCATCAACACAAACCTATAAACGCCATGTAGAATTAACCATGTACATGAGTTTAAAGTCTAGGAATTGTTGCCATATTAACAACTGTAATATTGTAAAATAAACAAAACAATTTATTTTTGTGACCAAATAAAGCAGAGTTCAATTTGAACAAGCCATTTAAAATCTAACGAAACAAATGTTTGGCTCCTGACAGAAGGCATATGTATGAACAATTGTCTTGTTTAGACTTCAGTCAATATTTAAAATGGATATTTAAATTTTTTAATTTGATAGTATTCTGGAAAACAATATATATACTTTTGTTATGCTGCATTTTATAGATAGTCTTAACTAGGGTTACTGCTACTTCTTATAAAGGCTGGTTATAAATCTAAGAAGACATGAGGTACAACGTAAGATCTCTGATCATACCCACAATGTTTAAAGTAATCTGAATAGGTATGGCCTTGAATCTTAATTTCTAAATATATATCAAATGTAAAAGTCAGATAAGTGCCAAATGCTGTTTTTGGAAATTGGCATAAAATCTAGTAGCTGTGCAGATATCCATAATACCTAAGCTGTGTTTGTCCTTACTCTATAGTGTGGTTTGCGTCAGTAAGGCCTGGTGTCCACTGCATAGAAATTCCAGGGTTTTACTCGCATTAACCAGGCCCATTACTTTCTATTTGTCTCCACAGCCAAGATAGACATGTGTCTCTTGTCATCAATAACAATGTAGATCCCCGCATTGACATTTAAAAAGCAATAGACCCATCAAAAATGCATCCATTGATTTTCAGCCTTGTTTTTTACAACACACCTATGACGCAAAGTGCAGATGAGGCCTAAGGTAGAACATGACCAGGTCTATTGTTCCTGAACATAATGTAACGTGCAAGGTAGTGGAGTGCACTGAATTTCTATTTGGGGTGGTACTGCAAACAATTCAGCATAGAAGTGAACCTAGCCTTCCCCATGTGAGTATGCCTGCACAACTTTCAAGTAAAATATATGTTAATTTCTTTATGATTGCTTTACAGCACCCACAGACATTTGTTGTATAGCTGGCACCTACTTTTTATCTTAAACTGCTAATATGATTTATTTAGATATTTTTGCTAGCTAGGTGGCCTAAGTGTGGAGGAATTTGTTTTAAGATAAGTAAATGCTATTGAATGGTGTATCTAAAGCATAGTATGGAGACTCTTGTTAACCTCTTCAATAGAGTAGAGTTTGGTGGTCATACAGAGCATACGAATATCCTATTTCCAAAGGTGATGTGATACATCTAAACTTGGAAAATACATTCTTAACCTTTTTATATTGCGAAGAGCATTTTGCACTGCTATAAAAGGCAGAAAGTATCATATAAAGTTAGAAAAAGAAAAGTCAGTTTGTAAGTGAAACCCTTTAAATCATTTTATAAAAAAAAGATCTTGATGGAGGTCCTAAATGTCCAGGGCAATAGATGACCGACTTCCTTCCTTCACAAAGTCAAGCCAGCAACATATGTATTAAATACTTTACAAAATAATTATTCTATATAGTTTTCTTCTCAGTCATTTAGCAATACTCCGAAAAGTCATCATCAACATAATTTGAGGGAAACCAACCAATCTGAAAAAAAAAATATAGAACGCTTTTAGCAAACACATAACTGCACAGTGTTCTGTTAAAATCGACAAAATATTAAAGCCATTCAAATTATTGGCCTACAGGATAGGGAAAACCTTGTGGTTAATCAAAAACCACCATAGTTTGATATATACAAAAATTAGGGATCGTTTACACAGGCGGTTGCTAAACACCCGATAAGCGCAGCTGTCCCAGTGTATGCGAGGTGGTTTTTGAGCTTTCACCCGATAGACCTGTCCTTGGGATCTTTCCTATAAACTCCCCAAGCACCTGCACTAGTGTTCAAGCGCTCGCAGACAGGAGCACTCAGTAACCTTCCCAGCTGCTGCTGACTAAATAAAACCTAAAGCTAGGCATACACGGCTCAATTTCTTATTAGGTTTGAGTGCCGTGCGTGTTCACGTCGCTTGATTGTGCTTCAATCTATTAAATAATAGAGCCGTACAGCCTTTCTTAAAGCGGGATCAATTGAACCAACATGTTGGTAAACCCTGTTCAATTTTGGGGACCCTCTGTAATGGAGATCGATGGGAAGCTCAAACGCAGCAAGATGATGTAATCACCCTGCACTCAAACAGCCCCTTGATCATACGGGCATCGAGCCGTGTATGCCTAGCAAAAGAGTGGAGTATGGCCTGATATCTACTGAACATCAGAGAACAATAGTTGGGTGTAATAGAAGTTTACAGGAGAGTGCTTTGGTGTCTACCGAAGTATGTTACACTGAATTGTAGGGAACAACAGACTGATGCATATTGAACGAATGACTGATGCATATTGAAATGAAAGGGACAGTATTCAATGGCAATAGATTGATGCATATTGAACGTGGAGAAGCAGTTATTCGAATTTCGAAATGAAAGGTACAATAAACTGATGCATGCAGATCTCGATAAGCACTGTATTTGGAGAGCATAGTGGTCTGTACTCTATAGAATTGCTTGAATACATGCAGAGAATACTAAACTGATGAGGGGATAACTTTATAAATATTAAAAATGGAGGAAACAGTGGTCTGACACATCTGGAGAGGACAGTTGTCTGATACATGCTAAACATGAAATGAACAGTTTCACATATGTGTTTTCTGTGCATGTATAAGTGCAATGACCCCCCCCCCCCCCCCCCCCCCTTATCAGTTTCGAACTTGTAAAGGTGGTTGGTGGCAGAGGACCAATATACGTTGCAAAATGAAGTAAGTCACTGGATTCAGTCTGCACGCTAAAAGCTCTGATATGTTTAAGCACTTTGTTACCTTGCCATATACTTCTCCTTTCCACCAGCCTTGGTGTCCTTTCGTGCTGAGGATCCTGATGATATCTCCTTCCTTTAAACTCAGTTCAGTTCTGTCTCTAGCACAGAAGTCATAACGTGCTCGAGCTGATCCAAAGTACTTAATTTTCCTATCTGTAACATAAGTTTATATCAATGTTTGGGGGAATAAAACATAGAATGAAACAGATAGGTCCTACAGCAAAATGCTATTTAATTTCTCCTCTGAAGTATACATATACTTTAGATTTGTCAAGATGGTATGACCATCTAGGCTAGGAGTCATTTTGCCCTGTCTTTCAACATATTTTTTTGTGCATTTTGTCCCCCTCTAGAAGACCCACACTCCTCCCCTGCTGCTGGCTTGTTTACTGGTATCCAGGGGTGTCCAGTCACTTGGATCTGGTCTCTCTGACCCCTCTCTTCTGGCTTCTCCTCTTTCACCATCATCTGTGCCATTGGATGAAGGTAGAAGCAGGTCTGCTCTCTTCTTTCCAGCATGATAACGCTGGTGGGTGTGTGGAAGTTTGCTGGCAGTCAGGGAGCCACAACAAGGAGGCTAAAGAGCTGCATATGGCTCCAGAGAACCAGGTTGCAGACACCTGATCTAGTGTTTCTGGAGCACTTACAGACAATGAATGCCAAAGGTGATGGGGAGCAATAATGTAATGGTAAACTATAAACACTTAAACTGGAGAAGCTGCCATGGTCAATGATATACTCACTTTTCTTGACTTCATATGTATGCATGGTGGCATGTCGATAAAAGTTAGACCATAGATGAATGCACATTTATGTTATACTGTGGTATTTAGCCTATTCCTGTAAGTAGCTATGATCATTATTTTCAAATCAAATTATTTTGATTTCAATCACATTTTGGTTAACCAAATTCAGAATAAAAAGTACCTACATATACCAAAAAGTACCTATAACTACCAAATTTATTAAATTACCAATTTAACTGCACGCTCTAACACAAACATTGCCCTGTTGCAGACTTTGTCTGTAGTGGGTCTTATATGTGATTACCCCTACTATTTAGAGTCTACTGGTTGTCTTCTCATGGCTGCTTACTCACCAGCTGTTGCAGCTCTAGGGTTTTCTTTCCTCTCTGGTTCTTTGAAAGGGAACTGTAGAATTGTATCCAAAAGCTTAAAGCAATCTTTTAACGAGTTGTGTTGGTAAAACCCAACTAATTCCTGCAAGTACAATGCATTAGTGAAACATTGGTTAACAGTATTATCATGTCAACCTCACTCTGAAGGTACACAATATAAACTCTCGGGACTCGAATGCTGACCACCTTAAGCCATCAACCAAGATTGAACCAAAAGTTGATTGCACAGTGATCCAACATGTGCGTATTTTCTTGGTCGATTGCCATTACTTTGGATGGTGACCCTTGATCAATAATCAAAATATCAATCATTAATCAATTCCTAACCTTGGTGTCCACATTGATCATTGTACGTTTTTCGTTTTTGTGATTGCATGTTGCGATCGATTATACAACGATTGCAGGGGAATCAAGCCGTATATGCCTAGCCTTACCAGACAGCATGTACTAGTGTTTACTCACATGTTTTTCAAGGTTTTATATTCATAAAATCTCACATTTTTCCCATTTGACAGGAAAAAAAATTGGATCAAAGGCTTGACTTTCAGAGTGTATGTCAAAGTGAAGCTGACCTAACAGTTCAGGACTAGACTAGCTATATGCATTATGGTCATCAGAAATCTGACCCATCCAGACAATATTTAGTATTTTATTTGTACACACATTATTAATATAACAGATACACTGCCTGGCCCCCAAAAAAGTAGAAGAGAGTCAGATGAAGTGCTAGTGCCTACTGTACAAGCCTGAGGGGGCAGTGCTACAGTATGATCTGGGGTTGCTGCTGTTGGTCAGGTCTAGGTTCAGTATGTGCTCCAAGAATGAGATCAGCTGACTATCTGAATATACTAAATGACCAGGTTATTCCATCAATGAATTTTTCCTTCCTGGATGGCACGGGCATATTTCAAGATGACAATGCCAGGATTCATCTGCTGCATGTGCTGGAGAAGGCTTTGCGCAGCGTTCAGACTCTACCATCATCAATGCAAGATCTTGGTGAAAAATGAATAGAAACAATGGATGGAAATAAATCTTGTGACATTGCAGAGGCTTATGGAAACAATGCCACAGCCAATCCGTGCTGTAATAAAGCTAAAGGTGGTCCAACAAAATATTAGGGTTTGTGACTTTGTTTTGTTGGGTGGCGAGGCAGTGTATATACATATTTCTTATATATACATATAAATTGGTGGAGGTTCACTTACTGGAAGCCCCTTGAATCCTTTCTTTTCTGTGAGTCTCCAGAGTCCTTCCTGAACAGTTACTTTTATGTGCTTTACTTCCTGGTTATACCTAAGCATAGGAAAGAAAGTGGGGTAAATGTTTCCATTTGTTGCCTATCCCTGCCTCCTGTCCAGGATGTGTGACCAATATGGTCTTTGACTTCCAGTACTGCTATGTAAAAATCAAAACATTACCACTAATGGGTTGTGGTATAACATGTGTTCTGTTCATGCTGATAACATCAAAGCAAGTGTCAGAAATATTGCTGCTTACTTACTTGAGACTTATTGCAAATTCTCCTGCGTCTTTTACTCTTTGTCTGACCAAGAAAGTCCCATCAGAACGATTGGCTAAGATCATTTCTGCCTCCTTTCTTTCCATGCCACCAGCAAACCTTTACAGAAAAAATGTACAGGTATTTACATAAATTAAAGAAAACATACATAAAATGAAAGAAAGCCTGGCTCTATTTTACTGCTGGTAAATTGGAAGTTTCAGAATGATGTCCTATGGCTCTTATTTATAGATCAGTATCCTGTGAACCAAGGAATGTTCACATCTGCGTTCATTAACATATTTTCATCTACCTGTTACATTTGGGTCATGGAATGCATATTTCTGGTACCGAGTGTGTTATATTAGGCAGGGGCTTTCATCTTGAACTGTATAGATACATTTCCTATAAGTTAGGTTACTTTGGGCCACTGCTAGGTTGGCCTTAGACAGCAGACCTAAACTCTAAAATGATGCTTAGAATGAGATTGATGTAGCCATATATCTGTGTTTGAGTATCAGATGCCAAGTATCAGATGCCACATCTGTATTAATTGTACGAGCATGCATTCACAAAAAGTAAATACTGTATATGTGAAGGGTGCCATCTTGTGTGTGGCATTGTATATCTAGCCATCACCTACTGACCTTCTCCACTAAAGTCCTGTGATTGGTTGGTATTTAGGTCAAATGTGTACCACCAACAACATAATCCATAATCACTACATGTCAGTAAACAACTCAGGGGTTGTAGACAGATGGACAGGGGTGGTGGAAAGAAGAAACTTTTCCATTCACACTTTCAAGAATTGGTAAATCTTTAAATCTTGCCTTAATCAAAAATAACTTAGTTGCAGCTAAGCATCTTGATTCAGGTCGGACAATGTTCTTACATAATGTATACCCGAATGACTGCCTATCTGTATATAAATAAATTATTTCATTATTATTATTTAATTTAATTAAATACAAAAAACTAAAACTCTTACTCACCAGGAATATAATGAGAGATCAGGCAATGGATGCTGTAAAGAAGGACATGCATATTAGTGGTAGTAGTACATTACAGGCATAGCTGGTATTTGAATCAACATTTTACCCAAAGGCCAATGAAAATTAACAAGAACTTTCTATGGGATTTATTAAATCTATCAGTCACCAACAGTTCTGTCATACAGCAATCAATACATCTATATGCAAACCTACAAAAATGTATTGTTCAACCTGTTCAATAGACAACATTTATCATAGGTCTATCACCGATCATAAATAAGCAACATGCATCCCCCCCCCCTCACAACTGTTTATCACTTACATATATATAGGGCTTCACGTGACTGCATGGGAAGAAACCAAGCTCGTATGTGGAAGTATTGCGACCCTAGAACAAATGATTGCACTCCTTTAAGTTTGTAAAAGCAGAGTTATCCAAAGCAACTAGATTTCATCAGCTTAGAATAATATTTACATTTAAAAGGTAATCTATATGTTTAGAGTTGATTGCCATCAATGCAGCTACCAGAGGGCTATGTCCTCTTTGATTTATCATTTACTTAAGCTATTAAGCCACATGTTCCACCAGGTGGTTCCAAATTATATGCCTTCTAAAATATTCATATTCAATACTAACCTCATATTTATTTGACACAAATAATTTTCTGAGCTCTGAATGTCAAACAAATATGTTTAAACTCATTATCTTTAGGCAACCAATTCAAAAAAAGCATGTTTCGATCCCAATATAAGAAATCTCACATGCTGTGCCTTCTAGCGTCTGCATATGAGAATGGAATGGTGTATGATAAAATATCCAAAATATCCAAATGGTGTATGATAAAGTAGAAAAGGTTTAAGACTGCTTAAAAAACAGGTAGCATTGCCAATAACGCTAGCCTAAACCCCGCTCGAGGTTATTCACTAACACCCCCTGAACAAAAAAAACCTTGTATATCTAGCCGTGAAATCCTATAGGGTATTTGGGGTGGGAATTGCTAGGACATGCTAAATGTTAAGTGTAATGTTATTATATATGGGATGTGTCCCACAACCTTTGCTCCTGATCCCCCCACCCTCTGTTATCCTATGACCCCATATTTTTTTATCTCAGGAAACTCAATAAAAATGGTAGCAACTACTGTTTTATTATATCACAACTCAGGAAACCTACCTCCCACCAGTTCTGCTCGGCTTCTGCTTTTGTCAGTTCAATGACATCCCCTTTTTGCATTTTTAGTGCTGGACCAAATGCAATAGGGGGTGGAGGAATTCCCAGGTACTCTTGACACGTTTCCATCTTTGTAAGACCTACAATTGACAGACAGATTTTGACAGACAAAGTTAGAGAATTACGGTAGGTTACGTTTACGGGTAAGCAGACATATAAGGACTAGGATGGAAAATGTTACATTTGTAAATTTATACATTATTAATGAATTAGATTGCTGTTAATTGTTTTTCATGGTGAACTTAGATTATTATAATCATAGTAACAGCAGTATTAGATTCCAAAGCTGCCCCACTTCTCTATGCAGATATTGTCAGGGGGTTTCAAGGGCTCTTTCACACTAGCTGCACTGCATTGAGGTGTGGTACAGTACCGCAACACAGTGCAGCTAGCGTTAACTCAAGGTACACAGATTTCCAAAGTTTCTCCATTCCCCCCTGAAAGATAATGTTTGGCACCTCAAACCCTTAGCTCCCTCCACAGATTTTTTCTTTCCTGATGGCTTCATGGCAGCATACACATTGGGCTAATGTGTGATGCTGACATGGAGCGTGTCAGGAAAAGTTATGGTAAGTATGATAGGAATATTCAGTTTTCCTGACAGCTACACATTGGGTTGGCTCCGCCCAATGTGTATGCTGACATGGTGTGCATCAGGAAAATTACAGTAAGTATGATAAGAATTTTCAGTTTTTCTCATTGTCATGCTGCAATACCCATCCGCAACCCATTTCAATGCCCTGGCTGGAGCTGCTTACTTGACAGTGCATAGTCCTATATATTTGTATTTCTTCCATTTGTGAATTATCATGCCAACTGTAGTCACCTCCTCACCAAGCTGCTGGGCCATATCCTTGTAGCTCAGTCCAGCTTTGTGTAAGTCTACAATCTTGTCCCTGACATCCATGGACAGCTCTTTGGTCTTGGCCTTGATAACTAGTTTTAAATCTGATTTATTGCTTCTGTTGACAGGAATATTTTATACAGGTACAATATAATAAACCGTTGAGATATACATGCGTTCAACATACAACAACATACCTGAGTCTGCTTTTTTAGCTGGCAGTCCACGACCCTGCTGGAAAAGCAAATTCGAATTTCTGTTATTTTGAGTGACTCTAATTCAACACATCATTAATTCACTTATATTATAACTTTGTTTTCACCTTCTTCCTATAATTTCCTCCTGTTTACTCTGAACAGAAGTTGACATTGTGTTCTTTTATATCCACATATATTTACCGGTATATTATTTTGAAACCATGTTATACATATCGCTCAATTCCTCTTAATGCTTTACTTCCTCTTCTATCCTAGTGTTCTGCCTTCATTTACTGTAACCTCTTACACTGCCACTGATTTATCCACCTCTGTCCCACAAGTCTTATAAGGGTTATTGTTTACCTTTTTAGTAGAAGATAGACCACTGTCTGTAAAAAGAAATGAAACAAATTGTTTTAAAAACAAAATATATTTCAATTAGAATCTTTGTAATATTTCCAGCATTTGTAACTTGGTTATATATAAATGTGTTGTTTGTTACATCTTTTCCTTTACCTTGCCTTCCACAACTTGACACCCGGCCCAAGCATTCCTTATGAGCAGGAGCTCTGCAACTGGAACATCTGTATCCTTGGAAGAATATCCCCCTGTAGGTGTAAAGATAATGTAAGTCTAGATGACATTAGAATAGAAAGCCTTTTGTCATGAACACCTCCTTGTCTTACCTTAGAAGCATTTGGCAGGCTTTGCATGTAGCTGTGTTTTCGAATGAATGCATTTGAAAATCATGTCCATTTGCATAAGCGTGTTCTGGGTGAATGTTGGATCTGGAAGCAAGGAATGCACAAACTTGTGGTAATACATATTTTTTTGTAAAGAAATATAACTTTTAGTAAGTATCAACTGAAATCACACAATTTTAGTTGTGTGTGTGAACAATCAGATTAAATCAGAATTCCAATGGATTTTGAAAAAAATCATAGAAGAGTGTTGTACTGTGTTAGCCATCAATGAATACACAGAGTTTGGAGTTCAACTGATGCCGTTTATTGGCTAACTGAAATCATTGAAAAGGCAAGCTTTGGGATGTCTCAGATCCCTTCTCCAGGATTAATATAAATCTTTGAGACTCACATATACACAAAGTTACAAAGCCATAAATATTTTAACATATACAACTGTCAGGTTTAGCATTGCTCACTGTTTCCCACACAAATACCAATATGGGGTAAATAATATTAATTGTGAGACAAAATGTGGATTAATAATTTGCTCTGCCAATTACCAGTATAATTTTTACTACATTACACCAATCCTCAATGTATTACATTGCTTGAACATTTATTTGTCCTATGCCTATTGATTCATAGACAAGTTTAAGGGTCAGTCCACGCAGATTTGATAATGTAGAATGTTGTATAATATTGGAGAATTTAACCACTTGACAGTTATATCTATTTCTTCTTAACAGTATACTATTTCTAAACAACTCTTGATGAGATATATATATACACTAGACCTATATTATGGGTTCAACGTCTTCTTACTGGATGTTTTTCATATATTATATTATGAACAATGTCACAGGAGTTGCTGAAACATGCAAAGATAGGCAAGACACTCAAAACTACTGGGGAATTGAAAACACAAATGAAGCCAGAGGGTGATACATTTCCCCAGACACCACTTATTCATCGAATATCACATTTAAGCTGGTAATACACATAGCATAGCAGTTATAGTTCAGAATATAGTTTGCTCATTGCTCATCAATCTGACAATGATGGTGCAATTGCTAAATGATAAGAAGCACTGTTTTCATATACTCACACAGCCATTTCAAATTGCTCCATCCACTTCTTCTTCAGGTCTCTCGTCTTGAAATACAGCTCATAAGCTAGGCAGGCTCGGACATCAAGCAGATAGAACATGTGAGACCACTGAAAAATATCGTTATATGAGATAAATATAGTTATATGGAAGCACTGGCTTCTCATCATTTAGCATGCACTAGGACACATGACAAATGCAAGTTGCCATTCTCTTCTGGAGTTCTTGTGGCATTTCCCCATAGTCCATCATTTTAAAGCTAAAGCAGGGAAGACATGTGTAGATAAGGGCCAGATCGATGGCTGCTTCTAGTGCCGTGTGTTCCCTGCTTTAGAGTATACAAATTGCAAGCTCAGACTGTATACCAAAGTCTAACAATGTCATTCTTCTTTATGTCCTCCCATTTGGAACCCCCAACAGCTAGTAAATTAGAATTTGTTACTTCCTACAATTTAGAGACATTAATTTAATACAGACAATCTATATTAGTGTTAAAAACTGACTATATCTTAGCTGAAATCCTTCATTACTATATTTCTGTACAACCTCAGATTTATAGATGATATTGTTGATGTCTATATACCTTTTTATTATCTCGTTCTCCTAAGGGGTCATCACGTATTTCATAATTCTGAAGTCTTATAAATTCCTTTAGGTCATATGTATCCCCTTTCCTCTTACATATCAGTAGTGCCCGATCCAGAAGAAAAGCATACCTGAAAAGCACAGCAATAGATCTCAGTTACAATGTACATGGTTATTTCATACTGTACGTCAGTATTCATAACCAACTGTCAGACACAGATTTCCATTATTGTGTTCTACAAGAGCAGACACCAAAGTGCAAGTAGACAAGCAAATCATAGTAATATATTAAAGAACCCCTTACTCTTACACAGGATTTAAGTAACAAAAGTATTGGTTTTATCAACAGCAACATCCCATTTGTATTGTAGTTTTCTAATGCAAGGTATGAAGAGAGCGGGAGGCTCTAGATTGAATGCTAAAGACAGCAGAAGCTTAATTTAGCACTTATTATGAACAGAATCCAAACCCAAAGGGCAATGCTGACAATGACAAAATTATCTTGTCTGGAAAAAGCTTCATCAATAACTAGTTTTCTGGGACCAAGGAATCTGAGATCCTCATAAGTATCTTAACTTCAAGTAATGTACCTTTCAACACTTTCAGCCAATTATAATTTTAAGAAAGACATTTCAAGAGGGCCGTCATTTCTATCATTTTCTCCTCCTGAGGCTTCATTTCACCTGACTCAATGCTGATAAATATTGCCACGTTTCTATGGTTCTATTGTTATAAGAAGTAAAGTTGGTTTACCTGTCCATTTTTGACTTTTTCTCTGACGTAACGATCTTCAATTCACCGTCTGTCTTTGGTCTACCATATAATGCAAGAGATTCCATCTAATGAGTCAATTTTATATAGAGTTAAAATACTTATTATTTTTGCATGACACTGACAATAGTGATAGCACTCAAGGGCCACACAAAAAAAACCCAGAAAGCAGTATTTCTCTCATCGTAATCTTCCATTTTTCCAACCTTATTCTTCCTGATATCCCCAGAATATTGTAACTGTAAAGTATTAATCACTGTTAAGAATAAGTAAATTAGGAGATTTTAGTCAACATACACTATTTCTATAGCTTTTTAAGATTTACTATATTTTCTCTGTGTTTATATCTTCTATGTCGTAATCAATATTAACTCAAAATTTTGGAGAAAGTGCACATCAGATACAATTGTTCACTGTTGTATATTATTAAATAAAGTACACATTTCTATCTATCTACTATCTACCAACAACTTTGTACAGTAGTACTAGGACTTCCCTGACTGGATGAAGATTGAAAGGTCAGCATTTTTCAAAGCTTTGGTAAAACTAAAACTCAGAATGTCAAGTTCTGAGCAAACTGATGCTCTGAGGTTTAGGGGGTGTCTTATACATATACATCAAAGTATGTTATAGTAAAATTTTTGTAAAACAATGACAATTAACTTAAAAAGCTTATTTGCACCATCAGCTCTTGATGACTTGATAAAGGCCAGAGGACATAAATTATCCGAAATTTATAGACGATTACAAAAGGTCCCCCAAAGAAATGATATGTTAATAACGATAAGTACCACTTGGAGCAAGGATTTTGCAGAAGAGGGACTCTATGCAAAGCTATTAATAGGATACCGCACTGTATGCAAAAATGTGATATCTGAGGTGTGGAGAGAGACACAATTTAGACTACTCCATAGAGCATATAAACCCCCGGGAATAGTAACTACAACGGCGACAGGGGTCAAAAGG
>CM070033.1:97195485-97227229 GCA_036250615.1 Ptychadena robeensis
TTTAAAGTCCCCACAAAGCCCCTAGTGTTCATGCGGGGAAGTGTAGGGGTTGGTGCTGAGATGATCCACCCACCACTCCCCAACCTTTGCTTCAAAATAAAATGTAGGATTTTACTAGAAAAATTGGTGGATATGTAGAGAAAGGTTGAGGGTATACTACAAAAACTTTTTGCTCCAACACAAATAGTTTATGCATTAATGAAGTTCAAAGTCAAGTCAACTTCAACTCAAATCAACGACACGTGCTAGAGCAAAACATTTTTTCCAATCTCCCCACAACCCTTCTCTACATTTCCATAAATTTTGGTGTTGATACCATTTTCAGAGGCTTTGCAATTAGCTCACAAAATCAGAAAGACGAAAAATTCGACCATCTCTACCAGGGACCCTGTAAACAATAGCTAGGCTTTAGTCACATGATCCTTTGCCAATAGGGCCCAAAGTGACATTTCTATCTGTATCTTCTAGTTAAACAGAGCAGTACTGCAGTTTATGAAGACACATACTGTATTTTTCCGGACTATAAGACGCACCCAGATCTTGCTGTGTCTGTGGAAGCTGCAGAGTGATTGCAGTTTCCACAACACAGAGAGAATGATAGGTGGCAGTTCTCTTCATTGCTTATACCATTGCTTATACCAGCAGGGCTCTGAGCTTTGCTGGCATAAGCAATTATACAGTTCAGATGTGAGATCCAGCCATGGGAGACACAACAAACACTTATGCAGGAGGGTCAGATCTGCTCGTCTTGGTCAAATGAATATTACAAAACAAATAAGAGTCATTTTGCAACCATATCTGATACAATTGCGCTCTATTCTAAGAAGATACACATTCAGATTTCCAATGATTATTCTTAACCTACTTTAGAGACAGTGAAGACACTGACACAAGGTATACCTGATGTTACTGCAAGCAATTTTAATACAAAATGTGTTTTTTATTTAACAGTTCATTGGTACAGCATTATGTTTTGTTGCAAACTAGTTGAGAAAATCACACAGCAGCCTGTTAGAACAAGGTAATGACAAGGAACAGGAGGGATCCATGTGTGCTCTACCACCACCACCACCCCACAGGGTCAGTTTGCTGGCAGAACCTGCAGACACAACTTCGCTGGCGAGTCCCTTTCCACTGATGCACAACTGTGATTGTTTGCCTACCGAAATGAACATGTCACACAAATCCTAAGTGGAATGACCATTAAATAATAAATAAGAATATACTAGGCAGATAAATAAAACAATTGTAGTTTACAATAAGGAAGTCAGATGAACCTGGGATGAGTGCAAAATGGCTGTGGAGACACATACATTAATCTTTGCTGCACCAGAATTTGGAATTTACTGTCACGTAAATGGCTGCTCCCAAACACCATGTGGTTACATATCTTTTTAATGGCAGTTGCAGTAAGAGACTCAATGAGCATTGATACTGTAAAGTCAAAGCAGAGTGTGCAAGTGCTGTCAATTCAGAAAGCCCTAAAGTTAATAAAAGAATTCTTTTGTCAGTCTCTGTTCCCTCTGCTCCTTAATAAAGTATTGTTCATATACAAAACACAGGATTTCCCTATTAAAGTTTAGTAGTGTTCTCCTAGGATGCCAACCCTAAAAAAAGGTCTTTCTATCCTGCAGAGTCAGAACATTAGTCGTCTATGTTTCACCATCCAGCTTTCTACGAGAGCCTCTGAATCTTCCTCGGAATTCACACAAGGCTTGTTTTATCTACAGAAATATTCACATGGAAGTATTAAGGTACAAAAACAAAAAGAAACAGATAAGGCAGTTATAAACATCTTTCTCGTGTACATAGACAATAGAAATTTCCCCACTTGGAACGAGCGTACATCCAGATGTACAGTGCATGTTATAAAAACAAAGCTCATGGTCTGCCCCACTTGGCGGGCTCTTTGCTCTTGTGCCCAACGTTTCTTTCAGGCAGGACTATCTCTTGGTGCCAGACGTTTTAGGAGTGCTGGTAGTTTTCTTGGACATGGTGGGGATTTTGGAAGGTTTAGATAGTCCTCTCCGTGATGGTCCTCCAGTAGCACTGCTCTCAGAGGTGTCTGAGCAGGCCGACTGAGTCTCTAAAAGGTCAAAGTCGGAGGCGTCGCTACCTCTCCGACTACTTGCTCGGCTTCCAGTGCGACTTCCAGCACGACTGCTGCTTTTCTTCGGGTCTAGATCAGAAGATTGAGAACAACATACACATTTGTAGCACACCTTTTTTTTTAACCTATAGTGTATTTTAAGTGAAAACTCAGGAATTTAAATAATGTAAAAAAATTGATAATGTATCTGTGGCCTACTATCAACCAGATCTGGCTCATCTATTTAGGAGAATTCTGATCAGGTTAGGGAGAAGCAGCACAATGAGCTAACCAATAATGCTCATATATCTGGGATCAACAGAATTAGAGAGTATAGAAAAGAAAGATTACTGTTTGTTCTTCATTTACAGCCCTGATATTGACTTGGGGGATTTTGTGAATATAAAAAATAAACCTCAAAGGAGTTTCTTAGTTGCAGCAAAGAAATTCAGAACTATATGGAAAAATAAAATAACGTGTATAAATATATACATTATTTGTGATTTAAGGAGAACACTGTTTCAATTACTAAGTGATGCACTGGCTGCTCATGAGCAATATTTGACTTATTGACATCAGTGTTTTGCACAGCTTTAGTGATTTTAACATGTCCAAAAATACGTTTGAACTTGCAAACAATCAAATGCAACATACAGTATCTGACACAAGTAAGTACACCCCAGACATTGTGGTAAACAGCTTATAATATCTTTGCATGGGACAACACTGAAAATGAAACATCATGATACAATATAATGTAATGATTGCGATTAAATCTTGTCCTTCTCTACTTTTAGTTTGAGGAGGCCCCACTGATGCTCCATAAGGTTTAGGTCTTAAGGTCATTCCAGCACCTCTACCATCCGTTTCTGGACAAGGCAGTGGTTGTTCTGGAGGAGCAATTTCCTGCTGGAATACTTTCCAGTTTCCAAAAGGGACAGATCATGCTCTGCTTTAGTATGCCACAGTACATGTTGGCATTCATGGTTCTCTCAATGAACTGTATCTTCCCAGCTGCCGGCAGCAGTCATGCAGGCCCATCGCCATGCTGATGCAGACAAGACACAATTGTCTTTGTACTCCTCACCTGGTTCGATGCGATCACACCCGTGACACCATCTGAAACAAATAGTTTATCCCAATCTCATCAGATCACAGAACAGTTTCAGTAATCCATATCCGTGTGGATGTCTTCAGCAAACTGTTTGCAGGCTTTCTTGTGCATCATCATTAGATGACGCTTCCTTCTGGGATGACAGGCATGCACTGAGAGGCTGACCCTCCTTCTCTACTCCTTCAATCTGTGCAGCAATACAGCACTCATACATCAAAAGACCAATGACGCTGTATTTAACTTCTTTGGTTGACTAAGGCGAGGCCTGTTCTGAGGTACCATGCTGAACTTTCATAGACCAGTACGAGAGGGTAAAACAAATTCAACACACCTTTGAACTTGTAATACTAATGAGTCACATGACAACGGGAAGGAAAATGGCTAATTGAACATTTTTCCCTCACTTTTGTTGCCAGCGGTTTAGACATGATGGCTGTGTGTTGAGTTATTTGAAGGAAGCCGCAAATTTACACAAAATGTTATGGTACTGTCTGCCTCCGATACACTCACCCTTGTAACGTATAAATCAGAGACACCTTGAACCATTTATCATATATGCTTGATTAGCTTATTAAGACTGTAAACAACATGTCACGATTTTTCTCTAAAACATAGCTGTCTACAGAGAACATATCTAACTAGCCATTGAAATTATATATGACACGCTGAAACTTTTTTCTAAACATAGCTATTAACTAGAATTAACCCAACCAGGGACGTCAGATACATACCTTATACGTGCAATTATTGGTTTTCAGTGCGGAGAAGAGGTCTCAGTTTTACCACATATCTCAGCCCCCACCATCACCAGGGGAGTATCGCTTTATTCTTATGCCGCATAACGTGAACTGACCCTGTTTCCTGTAGAGGCAAACCACCTGCCCCCATAACCAGATCATACCTTCTCCCTACATACAGGAGAAGCCTCATTTCCAACCACACTAAGGTACGTGCCTCTTTTTTCCCCCTGTTTTGATCTCAACCACTGGGCACATCCTTACTGAATTATCCTTTCATACATCCCTCTCTGCAGCGGACCCATATATATCCCAAGGTGCATCGGCCTGACGAAGCTCCTATAGCGAAACATGTTGTCCTATGTGCACCCATAATCATCTACCTCAACCGTTCGCTCATTTGTCTGTATTTTGTTTTTATCTTTGTTCACCACATGTATGATTGATGCCAAGGGCACTGTGCAATATACCTGTATATGTGTTATATTCTACTCACATGGTAAACTTGTCAATGTGCTCCTCGAACATCCGCTCTTATACCATAGACGGTTAAGAGCCCATACATTACTATTGGAATTTTTCAATAAACGTCTTTTTAACTTCATTGAGATCTGAACCCATTTTCACTGTTCCAATCAAAGTCCCAAGGGGGACCTTTCTTCTTATCTCTACAGTTATTTAGGGATGGGAACAGTGAATCCACACACCCTCTATTCTATATATTCTTTTGATCTCTGTTATAAATGTTGTACACTAATAACATTGTATCAAAGTGTTATATATTCAGTGTTGTCCCATGAAAAGGTATTATAAACTATTTACAACAATGTCAGGGGTGTGAGATACTGTATATTCAAGACCAAACAATTGTCTGTGGTTATGCAGACTACACCACAAAGTTTTGCTCATACTTACCAGGTCGGCTTGATTTGGCACCAGAAGGTGTTGCTGCCGTCATATCTCCTGTGAGGGATGACCGGCTTGTGTGGATGGCTGCTTTCTTCATTTTGCTGCTCTGAGCAGGTGTAACCTTGAAAATGCACATTGACCATTGTTAAAGCATGGAAAAGATAATGATGGCTGTGGGGCAAATTGTTGAAATCACTGTTTTTTTTTTATCTCTGCAAAAGAGATGATGTACTATTTATACTAATATTCTACCATATTGGACTACAAACAACCGTTTGCTTCATTATTTGAAACATACACAGGTCTAGCTTATCCAGCAAACTCTCTTGTACTATTCACTAAAGGAAAACTCTACCAAGAGCTAATTATTTAGTAGGTGTTATCGCTACTTAAAACATGAAAACTAAGGGCCCCCATACACGTCCAGATATTCCGTTCAATCAACTTTTTTGGGGTCAGGAAAATCGGTTATTGATTGTAATGTTTGCCAACTGTAGTAACAGATATTGATCAAATTTGTTTGGATGAACTGAAAGCATAATTGAATTAAGGTTCAATTTCAATACAACCGATTAAACTTTTCCAGCAAGTCCGATAATTTTTTGATAGAAAATTTCCCAATTTTAATTGTTTTATCTAACCATGTGGGCCGCCATAGATTATTAATCAACAAAAAAAGATGTAGAGAAGGTTTGTGGGAACATTTGAAAATGTTGTTTTGCATAAATTAGGTTCAAAGTCAAATCTCCAGCACTTCTAGTGATGATACCATGTTCAGGGGCTTTGTAATTAACTTACAAGTCTACTGAATTAAATAATAACATCTCCAAACAAAAGCACATTTGCTGCGTGTTTCTGACTTAGTTGCTGCATTTCCCTCCCTAGGCTTACACGTATATCAGTTTTTCCAGATTTTCTTTCTAAAATTGGGTACCTCGTCTTATGTTCAGGTCGACTTTTATTTGAGTATATACGGTAAGTCAATTGAATGACAAATCTAGACGTGTATGTGGGCCTTTAGTAATGGTGACCTTGGATAAAACTACTTTCCTCTACACACAAGGGACAAAAGCTTGGCACATTCACTGAGCAGTAACTGACAATCATCATACTGAACTGACTGGGGGGCCTCCACACTGGGGACAACACACGGCCAAAGGCACAATTGCTAGATGTGTGAGGACGCTTAAGATAAAGCCGTCAGCAGACAGCATTGTCCACAGCATCTACAATCACAGACTATGATTATGTGTAGGAAGTATGTCTCCATTCACAATGCCAGAACTCTGTTACTTGCGTTTCACAGCAAACAAGAGAAGGTAATACTAATTCAAGCAAATTGGTGAACAGTTACCAATAACCCCAAGCAATAAAGTGGAGATTCTATTCTATTTGACACACTTCACATGTGTACCAACTTGTTTTTATTCCTGAACAAATTGATAACACTTTACTACCTAAAGCCCCCCATACACCACATACAATTACCATGCAATTTCTGTACAACCAACTTTTCTTCTACCAAAACCATGTAATATGAGGACCTTTCTACAACTTCCAATCACTATGTATTCTATCAGGGAGGTCACTATACTACATAGTTGTTGGTAGGTCTCATGGAAGATGTATGGAGGAATCTGAAGGAGTATGGGGGGCTTAAGATTCTGCAGTACAAAGGGAATAAAAGAGCAAATCTTAATTCTATAGTGGTGTGTCACATTTTGAAATAGAAATCTAAAACAAAGAACTAAGCATTTTACAGACACGCAATTAAATATGGCATGCTTTCAGTGTTTTGTTACGTGAATATACCGCATACAGATAAAAGCTATTCATTCCAGCATGCACTTCAATTGTAAACAGAAAGTAAACAGTGCAATTCATATGCTGAACAACACCAATCTGTAAGAATTAAGATGAGGAGCAACAGAATCAAATCACAGTGTAATTAAGTCATGCATACAGATAATGTGGTCATTTTAGTAAAGATAGACGTTTTTTAGTTCCTCAGATCTGTAGACATGCCTTCAATCCTTGAGTAATAGAATAAATCATGAAAGGAATCATACTGATTGAAGATACACAGCCAAGTACAGTGTTTCTATTAATTGACGATTGTTAACAAATGTTGATGGAACAAGGAGTTAGCAGAGAAAGGACTGATGGAAGGGAAAGGTGCGGATTGTCCATAGGCTGGAGGACCATACTCTACCTCACATGATGAAATCTGGTAGTCTGAGTAGTCGAAGCCCCTAAGGGGCGTACTAGCCCTGCTGTTTACAAGCCAGGGCTTCTCATAACAGCGAGACATCTGCTGTGGAGTCTGTGAAAGGGGCAACACCACACAGGGTGGAGTGGGGAAATGAGTGAAGATGAAGAAGGGAAATGAGTTTGTAATAGAGAACACAAAACAATGGCAAAAACAAATCAAACATGAGAACAAATAAAGAAAAACAAAGGAGGCGAAAAGGACTGGGGGAAGACACAGTCCATCAAACTCATGTTTGACAACATTAATATAGAAGTGTGTTTTTATTGTAATGTATATGACTTCACATTCGCAAGATACATCTTACGTCCGTCTAGATCAGAGATGGGCAAACTTTTTGACTCATGGGCCCCAATGAGCTCCTAAATTTGACAGAGAGGCAGTCAGCCGGGGAACGTGACATTACCATTAGCATAGAATAGGGGAGTTTGTCAGTATTTGACAACTGTACCAAAAGTGACCGCAACACAGTGTGCAAGCACTGTACAAAGCAGCCAGGATACAGCCAAATGTCAGCCATTTTGAAACCAACATTGGGTCAGTAAAGTGTAATAAAAAAGAAAAAAACAAGAAGTGATCTATATGAAGGGCATTTTTGGACATTCTGGCTTCCCTCAGCTTGTTGCCTGCAATAATCATATATAATGCCTTAAGGTTACGTGCCAGCATCATCATCTGATCATGACACTGGAAATATTCAGACGCCTCTAGGTATTATCTACGCTCATTGTATGGAGAAAGGGGAGTTGATATGCTTTTTTTCTTTAAAGACTGTTTAATTTAATGAAACGGGATTGTGAGAATGCCTTTGACCTCCTTATTTTTGTGTTTCTTTGGATGCAGCAGTTCCTTCTAGGATGCACTAGAAGTGAACTCAAGTGATGCAAGTACATGCATTCAAAGCTATTTGGAGTGTTTAGCCCTCCTGGGTGTTTGGCCAGAGTTAACTAGTGGGAGACTCACCTGTGCGCCGGATTCCCCCGGTCGCGTCACCGGGGGAAGCGGCGCCATAGACCTCCATATAAATGGAGTGGAGTAGCTTTTTTAGCATAGAGACGCCGGAATTGTGCACAGGACCTCCGGCAGGGCAGGAAATCACAGCGCAGCATGTTGTGCTCCGCCGTGAGTGCCCTTGGCCCAGAAGGTTAAACCCCTGTTTCAGCAGCATTACTTTTTAATGTAAAATACTACATAACAATTAATTCAATAGTTAAATGTGTGTGTGGGATTGTTTGCGTATTGTCTACGAAGTAAAATGTCAGACTATTGCAGCCATGTTCTGTCTTTAGTGAACATTTTGTGAAAAATGCTGCACATCTAAGGGGAAGAAAGGAGAATCACATGAATACCGTAGGACAAATTTGCCAAAATTCTGGAGGATTGAATTCTCAGTAAACCTTGGTTATTATCAATATCTGATATTTAAATTTGTAGGATTTTTACATAAATGGGTTGCCTTGAACTGTCTTAACCACAGAAACATTTTTGCACACCTCAGAATCTACCTGGTTCCTTAGTTTCAGACATCTTACATTTGTACAGGAAACATTATATGATGTTCTCTGTTCTTTCACGTTAAGGATTGGCTCTCTAGTATCTGTGAAAACACTGTAATGGAAAGTGCCTAGCACACATCTATGTGAACACCAGTGTATTCACTGTATTCCACACAATGTCTTGCTAGTTGATACACAATAAGTTAGCGACAAGAAGGTTTATTCACACACAGTTGGTCAGAGGGCAGCACACAGCTCACACTGCAGATACACTGTGTATCTTGAGTCACATCTCTAGAGACATACATTTATGTTTATACATAGACTTTACCTTTGAGCCGCTGGCAGGAGTGGCAGGTGAAGATGGGACGGAGGTACAACTGTGGTTGCTCTGACTGGCACTAGAGCTGGACCGTGTTGGGGAGGCAGTCCTGGAAGACGGTTTAGACCTTCGCCCTCTGGACCTAAAGGGGGTCATTCCTTGGGATACCCCCTCAGGAAGAATAAATTTCTCGCGCAACTCTAGATTTGTCCTTCCCCTTGCTGTTAAGAACAAACAAAGCACAGTTAATGATTGCTACATTCATCTTGTGGTTTTATTTAAAAAGGCAAAGCTCAATATCCAGCAGCAGCCCAAAATTATGAAAATGTATTCAGTTTCAATGGACTATAAACTGAGAAACATGTTTTATGAAAGATTCCTGCAATTGCTGCATAATATGCATTGTTCTTTGCCTTAAAAAATAATCCCAATCATTGCAGTGCAATGCTATAGCATTAGACACACAAGGTTTTGTCAGAAGCACAGCACATACAAAAAAGTTAAGTTCAGCAGCACACAAGGTTAATATTGAGCATTAATCATGAAACCAAAAACACAGTGAAATTAGCTCAACTGAAGCCACAAAATATTAATGAAAGCCACAAAAACCACCTTGATATTAAAAGCACAAATTAAATGTATATAGATAAAAACATCTGGCCATAAGAAAAGTTCTATCAAGTATATAGGGAGGAATGCAGTAAAAAAACTTTCCTGTAATAACCATTTTAACAAAATTACCACACAGCTCTCCTCACTTCCTGGTTTGCTGAAGGCAACACATGAAACTGGGGGTTGCAAAATCGCGGGTGTCCACTGGGGGGCGTTCAGTGATCTTCTATGGGAATTTTCAAAGCAGATCACTGCTTCCTGTGACGTGCTGCCTATTTCTGCATGAACCAGGTAGTGAGGAGAGCTGCTGAATTATCTTCTTAAATTGCTCATTACAGGAACGTTTTTGTTTTTTTTTCACTGAATTCCTCCCTATTATTGCCACTTCTAGTGCTATTCATGAAAACATAGATTCCTGGTGGTGGGTCCGCTTTAAAAAAGTGTGGAATTATATTGCGCCTTTATATATTGTGCCTTTTATTTAAAAAAATTTTAGAAAATTAACTTCTTCAGTGCTTCATGCCTATAGGTCTGGTTTGGTTGTCTTACATAAAGAAAGTTGCCTCAATTCTGTTGGCCACTTATAACTTAAAAATGTTTTTTCTGGTTAGACAAGCACTTCTACAAAAAAGCAGTTACCCAAACCTATGGAAGAGATGGAATCGGTTCTCTTTAATTTAGTCCCTGGATGGTGAACTGAAGAGAATAAAAGAGAGGTGCACAGGGAAAAAGGGATGAGAGGTAAGCCATGCAAAATGTATATCTAGTCCAGCCAATGACAGTACGGTTGTACTAAATGTGTGGATGTGATGCTTAACTGCATCAGCTAGCGGGCGCATGCACCACCACCCACAGTGAGAAAGACACAGACAAAGATTTATAGACTCCATACTGCTAAAAAGATCATATTAAATCAAACCATATTACATACAATAAAGGACTGTGCTAAAGTGTCCCCTACCATCTTTTCTGGTAGGGTAAGCAATGGTTGTAGAAGCTGCACCTGGATGAACCTTATGTTAAAACAATATTCCCATGCCAGTAACATGTTGTTATTCTGCTATGATCTCCATTTAGACCTATACACACACTTTGTAATCCTTGCTCCTCTATAAACTACCCCTGTTTAGTCCTATGGAGCAAACAAACCAAAACTGACCGTCAAACACCTCTTGTCGCATTCACCAGGTAGTTGCCACAGTTTATTTACCGGGTGGTTAAAAACCGCCCGTGTAAAACAGTAGCTGACTGAAGTATAGACAATTACTGTAAACACAGCACTGAGAGGAGAGCAGGCAGTATAAGTAGAAAGGTACTCTGCTGCATCATTCCCCATAGTATAGAACAGTGGTGGGCAACTGAGTTGATATGGAGGGCCACAAGTGCGGCCCTCGGCATCACTAAAGGGCCGCACATAACATTGTGCGGTGAGTTCCTATGCCCTATGCATCAACAGTTAGGTTTCGGGGGACAGAAGTGAAAGAACAAGAGGGGTCGTCAGGGAACGCCCAAAGGGACGCATGCGGCCCCCAGGCCTCAGGTTGGGCACCTGGGGTATAGAATATTACTTTAAAAATGGCATTCATCATAGTATTTAAATTTCCCAAATTTATCACAATCTTGTACGTATATATATATATATATATATATATATATATGTCTTAGTAACGCTTTCCTTAATAATACGTTACCTATAAAAATCAAACATATAGACAATAATGCCTGGCTTAGAACAATATTGAAAAAAAATAATCTCACCTCGGCAAGGATCATTCTTCACCAAAAATTCATCTAGAGCCATCCAACCTCCACCAACTCGGACCATCACTGTGCTACGCAGTATACGAACCAGACGTAATTGCTGAGAATCTCCAAACTGTAAAACCAGGTACAATTGTTACTAATACAAAGCAATAACATAAAGTAACAGAAACCCATCATGAAAGAAACACAATGTCTCTTATGACCTGGCCTCCAAGCCTGGCTGCCAAGCTGATCCTCTGGGATCAGGAATGCAGCAATAAATCCAGGTGCTAAAGTCACTTAAAGTTAAAGGTCAATAATAACAATCTCTGTATTTCTCACATGAAAGGTTTCTATTTAAAAAAACAATTTACCCATTCACCAACTCGGACATATATAAATGAATATATATGTATTCAATATGTGCATCCTCATAGATCAGACATTAAATATATAGATCTATGCATGTGCTGGCACATATTCCAGTACTAAAAATAAGCAGATTTGGTGCACAGACATCAACTATTTCACAATCAGCACTAAATATTTCGGCAATTAACACCAGTCTTCTTTCTCCAATCTGCCAGGATATCAATGTACCCATTCACATCTTGTGAATCCAGACTGTAACATTAGTTATGAAAATGGAGGTTAGCAACCACATTTGAAAAACACTTTATCCCCATTATTAAGTCATGGTAAAATGATTGCTGGTTACATGCTTCTGCAGCCGTCAGGCTAATGGGAGCCTGTGAGATTGCAACACTAAATCTAGAGAAAACAAAAGGTGACTGGCTTGAGATCAACAAGCAAATATGTGAAAAGATCTTATTGTATACTGGAGAATACAATTTTTAGACATTATGGGTGACCAGTGTCTAATATATATATAAGTACACTTAATTTGGTAAAAAAAAAAAAAAAGTTTAAGTAATTTAAAAGTTACGACTCAAATTCTATAATTATTAATAAGGCAAACTCACAGGAAGCTCCCAATCAGCCATTAGCTACAATGAACACCACAAATGATCAATAAATATTCAATTCAAACACCTTGGAAAATCAATGGAAAATCAAATTCGCTGTTTTATCTGACATGCAGACACTTTCACTGCATATGAAACATCCACATTAAGCTTTGTGGGTTTGTTATTAGCGTGAGAGAAAGGTCTGTACACAGCTTAGAAACAGCATCAATCAGACTACAGTGATTGACAAATGCTATATCACAGCAAGAGATGGTAAGGAATTAATTTAGTACACAGCATGTGATTATTTGGGAAGCGAAAGGCAGCAGCAGAATGCACTGTACCTGGTTGCCTAGGAAGAACTACATGAAACAGCACAAGGAGAAAGAAAGAAAACGCTTTAGTTTCACAGAAACAGCAATTGCACACAAAAAAGTATAGTAGCGTCACAAATGTATAAACACAATTGGGTGCCAAGTACTAGAAAAGGACAACAGTAATCGACTGTGAAGCATTTTTCTCATCAGATGTTTTCCTTGCTCACAAAAATATATGGTCCTTATTTATCTATGTTATGTGTAAACTGCCCTAAAGACACCAAGATTTTGGGGAATTAGGTACTGACAGATCACATACAGAAGTTGGTTGAAAATCTAAAGGTAGTCATTAGTGATGGCCGAACTGTCCGCAAGGCGGAGGAACATGGATGTTCGCCCTCCTTCTCGCCGGTGAGCAGTGCGGGTGTTCGACCCGCTCCATTCGCCGGCAAGAAGAAGATCACTATTCTTCCTCCGGCAGGATCAGAACCTGTGTGATCGTGCCGGAGAAAGAATCTTTTCACTTTTGCATAAAGCCGGTCTCCTAGTGAAAAAACCGTCTCGGAGCAGGAAGTGACGTCACATCCGGCTCCATCACCCAGGAACTATGCGTTCCAGGGGAACGAGGCAGGGAATTTGAATCTATCCGCGGACGGCGGACGTCTTTAGAAGTCCGACCCGCCCGTTCTCGGACAGTCCTGGCCGATGTTCGGCCATCACTAGTAGTCATACACGTGCAAATTCTTCAGCTGATCGACCGTCGTGCGTGCTCCCGCCAGTTGCTCAGCTGAAAATTGGGTGGGCCCATCTGGTGAGATCGACCAGGAATCTCCCGCATTTCAGATCACACAGTGATCCGACATGACGGTAAAATCTCGGCCGATCACATTACTGGTGCACGCCGATCAACTGAGGCGTGACGTCATCCTGCTGAAGTCGATCCCTCATCTATTGAGGCAGAATCGCCTTGTGTATGGGGACCTTTAGCCCATTCAGTTGAATTTGCCTACAAAACATATCAAATGCGGTCTTTATGGAGCTTGTTTTGAGCTATAAAAAAAAAAATCACAAAATGTAACGGCAACTATCTTTACTACGCTTACGGTACAAGAAAACAAAAATGAAAACTTATACACAAAGCAAATACTAACTCGAGCAAGTCTGTATAGCTAATAATGATTTGACCACAGAGTTGGTGAAAATGCTTGTTACCAGAATCTCGGATATTTCTTCTGGTGTGAAGGTTGTTCCAGAAAGCCTATAAAAGGAGCATTGACGGAGATATAAAATAAGACTATACTCACTCTGTATTTATTCTCTCCAATCTGCTCCACTTGGAATCTCTTTGCACATTTGCACTGTGCTACTTGCCTGGTGACCTGGAAGAGAACATTAATACATCTAAATCCTGACATAGAAGAAAACTAAAGGATCATGATCAAGGAGTCACTGTATCTTTTAAAGAGGAATACCCTCAAGCGGGGACTTTAAAGTGGCAAACCTAACCCTCAGTATATTGTAAGTCAGAAACACAAAAATCATATCAAATTAAAAAATATATTCATCTTTATTCAGAAAAGGTGCATAAATTATTATACCATAGTCATGGATTCTGGATTCACCTCCCTAGCGGTCATGAAGAACCCAGTTAACCAGGATTGCATGACCGCCCCACATCCAAGTCAAGCTGTGGGGATTCTCTATATCGCCGCAGCATTTCCAGGTTGCTGACACTGCTCTGATAGACACCGAAGGGGTGGGAGTTTCACGCCATAGACCTCCATGTCAATAGAGGGACATCGATCTTTAGCCCAGAGGCGGAGGTAGGGCAGGAATTTCGAGCAGAGTACATTGTACTCTGCTGCGTTACGGGCAGAGCGCTAGGGGGGTTAGAGGGAGAACAGATGTGTAACATTGCTGTTTTTGTCAACATGTTTCACCCTTTATATCCGAGTTTCATCAGGACAATACATCAAAACATATATGTGAAGTTGTCACAACTCTCTCAGGGAGCCATCAGTGGTTCTAGGGGGCAGGGAGAAAAATATGTTGGACATGGAGAGTCCACTTCCCCTAAAAGTGTGAACGGAAGCAATAGGGAATAAGGAGGGAGAGCAGAGGAGAGCAAGCACAGCCACTCAGTCCCTCAACTGGTGGGGATGTATCTACCTCATTAAGGGGACTTTGTGGATTGCTGGTTAACAAAACCACAGAACAGGGCTGTTCAAATATGGCTGATATTTAAGAAAACAACAGTTTTCATGCCTATGGTGTCAGACGGTGTACTGGCTTCTTTTTCTTAAAGGAGTCACTGAATTACCTCATCCTCAATCTTATCTGCATCAGTAGTTGGCCGGTAGGCATCTTTGTTGGGATGAAGAGCAGCAACAAACTCATAATAGTCTATGTATCCATCGCCGTCCCGGTCAAAGATATCAGCTACAGCTGTCATTTCAAGTTTGGTGGTTGGAAATTCTGTAAGAGACACAGCAAAAATTACATTAAACAGGGACTGGAGATGCAACACAGATGAAGTTTCGCCCCATCATTGTGCAACATTTTTCAATGTTTGTATTCTTACTGGAAGCTAATATTCCATCAATAAATTCTTGTCGTGTAATCTTGCCATCTTGGTCCTTATCGATTCTTCTGAAGAAATCCATAACCCGAGATTTTTTATGATTCATCCACCTCATATACTTCTTTCTCCAGATGTCGAAATCAAAGTTTGCAAATTCCTTCAACTAAGAACACAATCAACAATGAGCTATAGTATTCATTTCCATCTAGATTTGCTGGTAGTAGTGTACGATGAGGATCACATACCTCCTCCAGTCTATCTAGAGCATCATTAAGTTTCCTCTGTCTTTCCAAGGCCAAAAGCCAAACTTGCTGCCATCGTGCCGACAACTGATTGACCCTTGGATTCTTGGTCTCAGACTGAGACAAGAGAGGTAGTACAGGTGGAGAAGATTGCACTTGAGGTTTTCCTAGAATAAAAAGATTTGTTAAAGATTTATAAGTTTCTGTATAGCCAGGTACAACCCTGCCGGTTCAGATTTGTATCCTAAGTACAGGGTGGGTAGGGGGACCTTCTATCTTATGCTGTGATCATGCCCTATACTACAGGACTATTGGGCACAGGTTATCAAGTTCTTTTATGATACCATGGGTTCTCTGGTAGAGCTCAACCCCAAATATTGTGTGTTAGGAATTCAGGGAGACCTTGGGATTACTCGAGCTGAACCCCAATTTTTGAACACAGCATTGTTTTATGCTTGCAAGACCCTTGCTAGGTTATGGTACAGTTCTCTGCATAACATCTGCCCTCTTATTAAATGTATATATTTGAATAGTCCACATTTACTAAAATATGTGGTACCTGGCTGTCTAAGATGGATTCCTGCTCCGAAGAGATGTTGTTGCTTTCCCCACCTTAAATCCCACGAGAAGAGAAATTTTCCTATACTGTCTGTTGACCTGAATGACCACATTCTGGCTGCTTAATCTGACTGTACCCATCAAAGAGACTGATCAAAAGTATATTCTTTGTTCTATTTTCTTTTGTATTTGTATTTTTTTCTGTTGTGTGTAAAGGACAATTTAAGTGAAGTTCAAGTTAGTTGATTTAGTTTCCATTGTGCCTTTATTTCTGAGGAACTCCTAGAAGCACTGTAATATGTCTCCTGTCCAGTTATGCTATTGACTATTCTGCTTAATCACATCTAATTATGTATTGCAAAAGATAAGAGTGTGTCGTGTTCAATAAAGTGCATTGTTTGCAATAAAAAGATTTTTTTTACTGTATTATTTAGAATGTATATAAATGTAACACCTGCACATTAAAGTGAATGGAGAAAAACATTATAATATCAGGACACAATGTGTTCAGAGCCTGAAAGGAACACTCACTGCTTCGGGTCTTGTCATTGAATGACGCATGATTTGTATCTGTTGTCTTTCTTTTGTATGTCTTTGTGACTCGATCCACATCTGGCTGCTTCTGAGTCATTTCCTCCATAAAAACCTGTCAATTAAAAGCACAAGAAACAACAGTCCATCATCAGAACTAAAAAGATTTCTAAGAATTGATTAATTACCCTGGAAGTTAGAGTCTATTATGATACGCTAACAGTAGCAGTATGCCAGAAAACACTACATATCAACATAAGTTACAACTATATTACCAATAACCTCACCTGGTGTTCAGAAATGAGAGCCTTGACCTGGTCAAGGTTTTGAGGCATAGGCTCTTGATCCCGTTGGATCAGAGTAGTCTCGGCCCATTGAATCCAAGCTAATAATTCATCAAGAATGTCAGAATTAGCCAAAAGCTCTGAGAGTGCAGCCTGCAGCCGCTGCTGGTGTTGGTTGCCCCAAGTCAGCACCTATAAAAACATAAATAACCATGTTTTTAATATGATTAAACACATTTGAAAAAAAAAAAAAAGCTGTTCTGATCTGATGAATGCAGATAAAAGAAGTGATGTCAATAGAATGTATGCATTAATGTATGTTATTTAGGAATAAATGCATTAATGTATGTAATCTAATATTGCAAAATACAAAAAAAATGCTTTTACCTCCTCAAATCGTGCACGTATGATAGTGATCCAGTGCTTGACAGTTGTGATACAGTCTGGGTGGCACACTGTCAGTATTGCTTCTCCCATGCGGACTGCAGTGTTGACATCTACTTGTTTCTCTTCTACTTTCTTCATGAACTCCTGAAAAAAAAAAAAAGTAGAAGTAAATTTTATTCTAAATTTTAATTTTGTTAAAACTGGATTAAACCTATCCAAGACGGTCTAATACGTAGAATAAAAAATCTGACCTTGTGAACATCAATGAGGGATTGTAAAGCCTCAGCATCATCAGGGAGAGCGCCACGAAACCGTAACGTCTGTTCAGCTTCTGAAAGCCACTCCAGCAGCATGTGAACAGTACTACGGAATTCTTCAGCCTAAAAAACAATGAATTTATTACATCAATTTGCATGTTGTTCTATGAGTGTGCAAATGCCATTTATTTTCATGTCACTGACCTGCTTTAAAGCTTGCTCCAAGCGTGTTTGTTTGGACACAGAAAGCTTGCATACAGTATCCCATCTTGAGCTAAGTTCCTGGAGCTGAACTTTAACCCAAGTGGTATCCTCTCTACTGCTCTCCAGAAGTTCCTTGGCAGAGCGCTTCAAAGCTTGAACACTGCTTGTCCTTTTCCCTAGTTCCTTCTGAAAGACCTAAAAATTAAAAGAAAATTTGTATAATATGAAGGAATTACTACAGAAAGTAATTATTTTTTCAGTGAAATATTAACTACACTAACTAAAGCGACCATGTCATTTGTGTGATAGTGTCTAGACATAAACCAATCCCTCCTATACCTACCTGGCCGCACTCCTTTGTTGCGTATTCATGCCTAAGTCCCATACTAGACTAGATATGCTTTTCTCATGTTGGTGCTTAGATGGGCAGGTTATATCATATTTCTCCAATAATAACTGTTTGCAGACTTGGGGGGGTTCGGATGCTCCCCAATCTATTTAACACCCGTGCTCCATTTTTTAGTCGTGATTGGAAATGGTATGGAAACATAGCTCAGTAAATAAACCTCTCCAAATTGATAATTCACTTAAAAAGAAGAATTACTAGTTTAGCTTACTTTATGAGCATCCATCAGGTTCATCACAAGATCCAAGTCTCCATGTACAGGCTGATCTTCAGCTAGCTGAGGCTCCACTTTATACAGCCAATCCACAAGAGCCTGAAGGGCATCCATAAACTGGCCCGAGAAAAGCAAAGCTTCTTCCAGCTTGTGCTGTCTGAAAAACAAAACACATACAAATGTTATACATACAAATAAGTTACATAAATAACTGCCAAAAATGTATAGTATGTGATTGTCACAAAGAACTAATTAGGTCTGCAGGTAATCTGCTAATTTCAGCACTGGTAGAAATTACCTTTCTACAGATTTGCCACACACAGTGTCCCATTTATCCCTCACTTCTCCAAGGAGATGATCTAATTTCTGTATGTCATCGCTTAATGAGGCCTTTTCTTTCAAGGCCCGTCCTGTCCTTACAGTTGTGTCATATACAGGCTGCTTACTTCCTAAGGTTCTCTGAAATTCCTATAATGTTAAGCAAGAAAGGGGCATGTTAAAATTGAGTGGTTATAGTGCATGTTCACTTTTGGAAATGTAAAAAAACACAAAAAACCCCACACATGAAAATTTTACAACAAAGACACACACAACACATCATTTAACCTTGTGCTTTGTAAGCTGTAGCTTGATTTTGTCTGGATCATTTGAGATGTCCATGTCAGAATCCAGGTGATTCTCTGCCTCCTCCAACCAGTCAATGAGTTTCTTCCAGGCTTCGTGGAACTGGAAAATAAACATGAAACATGCCCATATGATCAAAATGAAACAAAAAAAAATGAAACAATACGCATTGCAAGGACATAGACTTTGCATGTAATCAGTTATACTTAAGACATACTGTGGATGTAATAGTCTATATGAAAGATTTACAACAATAATATACACCGATATATATCTGGAAAGAAAGATTTATAAAAAAAAATCCTTTACAAACCTGCTTTGCTCTTTTTCTTGCATCATCCAAGGATCTTCCTCTCTCTACTGATCGTTGAACAACCTTTTCCCAGCGAGACTGGACACTTAGTAGAAGGTTCTTTATCAGCACCACATCCTGCTTCTGGCTGAGAAATTTCAACTGGTTCCCAGTCTTGTCCAAATCTATAATTTGCTCCCGATGAACATTAACTTCATTTACAAATATCTGTAATGAAACAGGTAAAGAATGGTAGTTGTAGCACAGTCTAACTAACAAAGCATGGTGGCCGAATGAGAGGTATCGAGGAACCAACCTTATGTTCATCAATCTGGAAAAGAACAGTGTCTAGAATAAGACTTGGAGGTGGGGATATGTTCAAGCTTTGCTCTGCTTGTGTCAGCCAATTGATAAAGTCTTGCAATGAATTCTGGAAATCTGTGGCCAAACCTAGAGCTTCTTCTAGTTTTCCCTTTAAGAAAAAAAGTGAAAAGATGCAATATTAAACATTAATAGTTCCATGAGAGATTAACCTCCTGGGTGTTGGACCTCGGGCGATTGCAGCAGAGCACATTCAGTGTAGCTGAGATTTTCTGCCCCCGGCGAGGTGTGCTCTAAAAAAGCGAAGCCCCTCCATTAACATGGAGGTCAATGGCGTCGCCTACCCCTTGTCGTCATACCTGACGTCATCTGGGTAGGGCACGGAAGGATCAGTGGGTATGCCGATGCTCAGAATCGCCGAGGGAATTCAGTGGGGGCAGGGGAGTTTTTAAGTAGTTATCTCAGGGTGAGTTTTATCAGCTGAGACACTCACCCCCCAGTTAACTGGGCCAGACCACCCAGGAGGTTAGGCAATATTTTGTAAACTATAGAGCTGTATGAAGGTATACTGACATACATCTACTGCGAGTAACTACGTGCATGCCTGCAATATGCAATATGTCTTGTATTACCTTCCTCTCTTCCACCTTGTTGTTAATGTTTTGCCACTTTCTCTTAAGTATAGCAACACTCTGCTCAGTGACAGAACCAACTGCATCATCCCGGCTGAGAAGCATCAGTTGGCCTTTGTCCAGAAGCTGTTTATATAGTTCCTCATTAGCTTTGACTTCAGCATATAATTCCTGCAAGAAAACATTTAGCATTTGACTTTCAAGCTTGTATATAAGAAAGATTTCCCATTAAACAGGACAACAAAGAAATCATTGCTATAACTGGATACTATATAGAGATAAACATAATTGTAAACAATCACATGTCAGGAAAAAGAGGGTGCTATCTAGTGCTAAAAAAATAATAAAATGACAACTTAGTATATGATTACTCCAGATAGTGTTCTCACCATGTGAGCTTGCAGCTGCTCACGAGCTGTCTCTGGTAGTCCACCAGTGGGTTTTGCTGCCGAGAACTGACTTTCTAATCTGCTCTCCCATTGGATGAAATCTTCAATCTCCCCAGTGAAGCCTTGAGCCTGAGCCAGGAAAGAAAGCATATCTCAGTTTATATCAACAAGACAATTAGTTCTGGTGTATTATTATTATGGCTGTCACTGCAGAACTGATGTTGCACGCACCTGCTGAAGAGCCATGTCTAGTTGCTGTTCTCTCTCTTCAGTTTTCTGTAGTATAGACTCCCATAGCTGGTTCAGAGTTTCCAGCTTAGTCCTTAGGCTGTTAGCATCATCTCCATCACTGGACTCCAGCAGCTCATTGCCAGCTTTGTTCACAGTTTGCACTGTGTTTGCGTGAGCAAGCACATCGTTTTTAAGAACCTGCAAATTGAAAAATAGTTTTGTAAGTATGTGAATCTTTTGGATGGGCTCTTATATTTAAACATTCAAAGAAAACTTACTGATGTTCTAATCTGCAATTATTGTGAGATGCATTTTAGTTCGCAAATTGAGACTGTATGAGGTAAAACTAAGGCATTTTGCCCTTAGTCTGTGGTGCCAACTACCTAGACTTTGGAAACTAGCCAAGCAAAAACATTCATAGCCAATCATGGTAGAAGGAAATAAGCAAAGCTATCTCATCTACAGGAAAGGATTGTTTTACTGCACTAGTTAGTATGGAGAAACCTGGATCGAGAGCAGACAAATTCACTTAAAGTCTTAAGAGTCACAAAACACACTACAGATTAAAATTTTCACAGACTTACATGGTGCTTTGCAAGCTCAATCTCAATGACTTTAGGGTCACCACTTATGGGCTTCTGAGCATCCAGAAGGTCCTCGGTGTGTGTTAGCCAGGACATGACTTCAGCCAATGCATGCTGGAATTGTCCAAGAGCCAGCAGAGCAGCCTCAAGCTTGTGCTAAGGATACAAAAATACAAAGTTAGGGAAAAAACTGACAAAGTATCCAAACACAACCTCCTGTTAACTGTCACTACCTGTCTGTGTGTAATCTTCTCTCCAAGATTCTCCCACAAATGTTTTAACTCTGTAATTGGTCCTTGGATAATATCTCGATCAGTGTCATCAATGGCTTTTTTCAGCATAAGTTCTCCTTGGTGATTCAGCTTCTCCATTTCAATCTGCTGCTGATAAACTTCCACCTTAAACTCCTGCCAACAAAAATGCCAACATTGTAATAAATACATAAAAGGGAACAAAATTAAATAAATTGTATTTTTACTATTTGTTTTCTAGATCTTACCTTCATTTCATTGATCTGTTCTTTGACTGTACTTATATCAGTGCCGACAGGAGACATATCACAAAGTTTGATCACAGCATTATCCAGCCAGTCAAACATTGCCTAGAACAAACAAGTAAAGTGTTGGCTTGTTACTTAAACTATATATAGGTAAAGAAACACATTAAACATTTGAATGTGCTTTGCTTTTCAATGGACAAAGCTAAACCCTGTCTTATAAATACTACTGATTGTAGCAGTGGCATAGCTACATGAGAATTTCTGGTGTACTGGTCATGTGTTGGAAAAACGCAATCTACCAAGAGGCTATTCTACTATCCTACTCACCAGTACCAAGTACAAAGCAGTACATATAGAAACCAAAAATACAGCACTGCAAATGTCATATACATATGCACCAAAACCATCATTGACCTATAAGAAATAGCATAATAAAGTTCTGTGTCTTGTTATTTCCTATATTACACACTCTAAATGTAGGCACTACAAAATGTAGTAACTTAACTATGTAGACTTGCATGATAAGGTACCTGTAATGTGTCCTGGTACTGTACTGCATTAGCCATTGCATCTCTAAGCTTTTCCAGACGCTCTGTCCAAGTTTTCTTTAAGTTTTCCCATGCATTGTTCATCTAATAAAAACAATTATAAAATATGAGTTTTACCAACATTTAAAAAGGTACCACATCACCATATTACAGTATGTGAGCTATTAGGTCTGAAAGGTTTGGGAGACAGTTAAAAATAGATGAAAACAAACATTTACATGTTTCCTTATAAGCTATAAGTAAGGCACAGGTAACAGTCTAAAATGCAGAAGCATAGAAGTGTTTTGTTTTTTTTTAAACTCCAATAAAAATACAGTTTTTGGACATTTGGATTTTGTTGACATTCCTCCATCCAATGAACACTCCCTTCCCAAGCCTATCTGCATCCAGCAGCAGAGGGGATGCCAGAGCAATGGCGCCATGTTCTCAAAGGGAAAATAACTCGTGATAGTCAAAATGTATTTATTACAGGGAAGGTTTTTCTTTTGACAGATTGTATGTATAAAGCATGCATTGACTGCATGGGACATATGAGAGTATAGGTAAACTATAGAAAGATGTTATAGAAGATTAAAAGTTAACAGAGATATTAATGTTGTTCTATTACATCTGGTGTTATGTTTCAAAAGCTAAAACTACACTGGCATGAAAGTTTGTTTTCTTGGTTTCTTTAAGATTGTCAGCTGTTAATTATACTCATGAGCAGGGAATCTAAAACATCTGCAAAGGAACTGGGTTATTTGTGAGACTGGACACCAACTGTCCCTGCTGAGACAAAGAATGTCTAGGCTGCCAGATGTTTCTGTTCTTTTCCACAGAGAAAGAATGCATCGTTGCTTTTGCATTTCCATTAACTATTTTAATCACTATAAATTCATAAATATAAAGAAAAAAGAAATACTGGTGATGATTGCTGTCCCTGTTTCAAATCCCTTTAAAGGATAACTTAAACCAAAACTTTGTTTCCATCTTGACTCATTAGTGTGGGTTCCAGTACAACTTAAAAGGAAATGAAAGGAGATCATTCCAATAAGAGGGAAAAAAACACCTTAACAAACAGCTGTCAGAGAAATGAGAGATTTTCACTCTATGGGCTTGTTTCCACTTGTGCGATTATAATCGCAGGACGGAAATCGTGGTCATGCATTTGAATGGTGTCATCCCCACACCCGCGATAGGTTTCGGACCGTGTTTTTGATTAGGCGCCGCGGGTGGTCACGCCCATAGACATGAATGGACGCGTTTAAAAATCGTGTCCCCATTCATTCTCTATGGGCACGATCATAAAAATCACGCTAACATAAGTGGAAGTGGAAACATAGCCTATGTCTGTACAGGTTGGCAACTCAATATACTTGGATCCATTCTTGCATTACATTCATTGTCACTATGGTTAACAGGGCAGGTTTCACATGAATCTGTCCCAACGTAACACTATAATATTAAAGAGCAGCGATTCAGACATCATCTAGCATAACAACTTTTAGAGATATTTTGGGAAAAGTGCATATCCTAAAAAAAGCACAGTTGTTCCTTAAGTTCCCTGCTTCGTGTTGATTTTTTTACCATCTACAACCAACAAATAAAACAAATCTTATAAGACAATCAATGTATTCAAAAGGGCTTCCTAACTACACCCCTACCTGTGAACACTCTTTTTGAGGCATATTATACTACACATATTATATTTACCACATTATATTTAAATTTGGTTCATGTTAGCATAATGAAATACTATTATAAAGTACTTTTTGCTTGCCATAATAAACTGCAGCTTGGGGGCTTCTTACTGGGCATAAGAAGGTCAAGGTCTAATATGTTACACACCACAAAAGTGACTATTACAGAAGTAGGATGTGACAGAACTATGCAACAGTACTATGGAGAAAGCTATGTCAGATTTGTCCCTGTGATTTTAAATATATATTATAATATTACAAACACAATGCAGAATAACAAAACATTGCTATGAATCTAACACTGAAAAATCTGCGTGTGACTTATGCAGGCTTCTTGCTAATTCGTTTTGTACAGTGTTCGTTATTATTCTTCAGCCTGCTCTCACGACTTGATAGCAACATAATATATGATCTCTTATCTGAGCATGATATATTATGAGCAAATAATGATTCATTACACAGGACACACAGGTTAAGACCAGACGCACAGGTTTCATCACGCACCTCATCAATGCTCTTTTTGACTTCTGGTTTCTCAGTCTCCCCACAAGCAAATATAAGGTCTGCTCCGAGAATGCGAATAAACTCCAGTTCCTCATGGAGTCCATCAGTCTCCTCTTTAATGCTCTGCAAATAATCATGAAACCAAATTTACTGCCTACTGTGAGTTCTATATAGAAAAGAAGAGTTGAAAGGGCAGTTCTGATCAAATGTTACTTACATCTGCAGCCTCAATTTGCTGTTTAATCATCGAAGGGTCAATACCAGGACTTTCCAGATCATGAACAATCTCATGGGTGTCTTTAATGGTCGTTAACAGTGCATTCATATCTAGCCAGAACTTCTCAGCCAGTTCAAGGACATCTAGATATTTTATCTCTCGTTCATCTACTCTGGATTTGATGTCCTCCCAGGTGAACACCAACTGGTCCAGTTTATCCTGAATGTCTGAAACAAACAGAAAAAATATAGGTATGAATATCAAAAGGACCAAATACTTTATAACCTAGAGGCAATAAATGTATTAGTGACTTAAGCTGCCCATAGACGTCAAGATTCTTCAGCTGATTTCTCGGCAGATTGGCCTGCGTGATGACTTCATCACCCTTTGTGTGCCTGGCCCCCATCGAAAGTAATGAAATCGATCATTAATTTACAGACATGTCCGTAATTCTATAGACCAAATTTTCGGCCCGATTTTGCTCCCGATTCAAGGTAGGCACATTAGATTTAAGCTGGGCATACACAGGTAGACTCCTGTGCAATGGACCCCCCATCAATCACAGTGAGGTGACGTCACTACGCTGTGATTTTTCGGGGATCCATTGAATGTAAATCAATGTGCACCACATAGGCACATTGATTCCCATTCAATGGGGACTCGTTCTCCCCAGCTCGCAGCCAGTGTTGTGAGAGATTCACTCACTCCCAACACAGCTGCGAGCTGGAGAAAGGCAGTCAGCCAGCACTGGCTTCGACCCCTTCACACTGAGCAGCAGTGTCCAGGCTGTAGCAGCATGTCCAATACTTTGCATGAAGACTAACATCTCATGCAACGTAATGGAGATTGAATGGGGTTTTCCAACATGTTGGAACCCTGTTCAATCGAGTTTCTTTGAGTGGGATCTATTGTTTGCTTTTGAAGGATGGGACACACAGGTAGATTTATAAATAGATTAGAGCACAATCAAGCTTCATGAACTCAAATCTATTTACAGATCTATCCGTGTGTGCCTAGCTTATGCTCGGCATACACATGCCGATAAGGGGCCGATTTTTAATCTGACCGATTAAGGGGCCTCATAATGCAATGGGATGCTAACGTGATGATGTCATCACGTTAGCATCTCGGCATACATCAGAGCAGGTCTGTCTGACCTGCTCGGTGTGTGTATGCCGAGCATAAATGGCCAATTTCACGGCAGAATGAAGCGAAAAAGAGTGTGCACGACTAAATCATCCACAAATCGAACCATCTATGGACAGCTTTAGGCTTAAACAGAAGTACAAGCGTAAAATTTATATAACTTTGTAATGATCAGCAAAGTAGAACACAGAATATCATTTGCTAGATAATTATTAAACCAGAAACATACAAAAAAGAAGTAAGAAGTATAACAAGTTTATCATTTCTATTCTAGATATAGAAAAAACAACTTTCACACACAACAGTAAAATGTATTCAATGTTCTATGGAGTGTCCATGACCACTAATATTTTGTAATATTCTACTTTTGAATTTGATTTCTATAAACAGCAATTCACAATATTGAACCATAGAGATGGCACTTCTGGCTAACATAAAATGAGCGCTCGAGTTGCACACTTTGTCAAGCTTTTGTCTTAATAAAGAGTAATTAGCAAGTAAAACACATTCATAAGAATGTTTAGCATCTCTGGAGTTTGAGACATATTGTGTTTCCATCAAAGCAGAGGAAATTCCCAAATTGCTGTTACTATGGCAACTTGGCATTCAGATCTGTACCACTTTACTCACACAAAGAAACAACACAATAATTATGTTTGTCATTGTCAGGGTGTCAAACCTTTGGCTGCAGGATCCGTGTCTGCTCCCTGCGAGCGGTTGATAAGCTCCTCCCCGCGGTGTTTCAGGGCCTTAAACGATGGCTGTAATTTTTCAAGTTCCATCAGGGCATTCTTGTTCTCACTGATACAATCCCGAATTTTCTCCACTTCAGCGGGTATTAATGGTGGCATATTTAGGCGAGATGCCATGCTTTCCAGAGTTTCCAACATGGGCCCGATTTTGTCATGGAACTTGGAGGGAGAATAGCAAAAGTCAAACAAAGATATACGAAAATCACATGGCACAGACCAGCACAATTTAGGCAGTCACTAAAGTCTTAGGTGAGGAACTAATGAGGCATGGTGACACTTACCTCCACAATCTGAAATGCAGAGAAGTCAGGCCGACAAGGACATGTTACCATGGCAGCACAACAGAAAGTTAACACATTCCACAAGGTAAGGGAGGTGATGTGAATGAGAGGAAAGATGGGGGGTTAGTGTAGCATGAACCACATCAACACAACAATGCAAACACGTTAACACATAAGCAAACCATAAAAACAAGCAAATGTCTGATGTATGGAACACATAGGATATGAGTGTAGAGGATGAGGAACTAATATTATATGGATATCAGATGCAGGGAAATCTAAACTTCTACAACTTGGAAAAATAAAATGTATTTTCTTCCCTGAAACATTTTGTGCAGTCATTGGTTCCCACAAGTTAGTATGCTGTGGCATTGTCAGGACAGTTTTCTTATTATTTAGCGATTAGTGGTTGCAATAATTATACATTACATGCAACAAACCCCTGCCCCTGAGATGTTAACAGCCTATTTATAAATTGCAAAACAAAAACATAACTATATTGGGTTAAAATACCTGAGAGGCTTGTGCAAGTGCATCGTCCAGTGTCATGGCCATTTTGCGCACTTCCTCCTTGATTGCTAAATACATCTTTTCGGCTTTGGCGTATTTTTCCTGTACTGCTACTCCTTCTTCAGGGTTCAACTCGAACAAATGCGGACCTATCTTCAGCAGTTTATCGATGTGAGGTTTATGCTCTGCCACCGCTTCTCTCAGTTGCTGTGATTTTAGCAAAGAAGTCAGTGTAAAACTATTTATTTTCCCCATTACCAAAATGACGGTTCTTATAAACAGAAAAAGTGTTGTGCAGCAGTGAGAACAGGACAAAAGTTGATAGGGAGTAAAGTTACACAAGGTTGACAGTAAATGTCATGAGACTGCGTGTTAAAGCTTAGATACGACTATTCTAATTGCTATCCTGTGTCCAGGGAAATCAAACACTGCTTCTGGACTACTTATTAATAGAATACATTGTGCGAAAATAAAATAAGCAATGGTGCCTTACCCTTATCTCTTCCTGCTGCAGCCTGAGCATGTCATGGTCAACAGCGGGAGGTGGCAGCTGGGAAATGGTGGTCTGAATTTCCTCAATCCAGGGATTTAATTCCTCATAAGTTTCCCAGAACTGACCCAGTAAGACATTGGCCCTTTCCAGACGGGCAGAGCGCTCAGAATTTAAGTGGCTCACATCATCATATTGCTGTAGAAGTGACTTTGTTTTTTCCTGCAAAAAGAAAAGTAAAGGTTCAGAACAAATGACACCTTGGGTATTAGCAAACAGCAAGCATATCAAGAAACATCACTCACTTTTAAAGTGGATTTCTGCTCATCCCCACATGTACCCAAAATCTCTTCCTGTGTGCTGATCAGCTCGTCGATGGAGTCTTTATGGCGAATTATGTCTACAGTGAACGCCTGCAACAGGAATCGGTTATTAACAAAAAGCAGCTTTATATGAAAAGACATTAGGGTCCCACAAATCTAGGTTTCATTTTTATTACACACATTTTTGCTCCAACCAACACATCAACCATGTGAATGGTCAATTACTAACCATTCAAGAGTTTTACATGGGTCTAAACTACCACAAAAGCTCCACCAAGAGGCTCCAAATCTGACTTGGTGCAATCTACATTACTTTCTAAACATAACAGGAAAACGAGTGCAACATCTTTTATCAAATAACAATCATTAGATCACAGTATGACAATGTTTATAAGGTCAGCATAACTCGTACCTTCTGCACCTGCAGCTGGGCTGTGGTTTGATCCTGTTCCAAACAGATTGGACCAAGTGCCAAAAGTTTTCTCCTGGTCTCAGCCACCCAGGCTAACTCAGCGTCAGCAGCTTGCTCATACTGGCGGGAAAGGAGCAAAGACGGAGGAAGACAATGAAGCGCATACATTGCAGACACACTAAACATTTAAACTTGCAACAACAAAAAATTCACATCCATATATATCATAAGTTTATTAGTCTACATACATTGCCAAGACATGGTGTAACATATTAAGCATAAGAAATATTTAGAAAGAGGCAGGAATAAATGTATTTTTTTTACATTAAAACTGTTTCTCAAGTTAATAACAGCAACATACAGGTGGATAGGCACCTGAATTGTTAAAAGTACTAGGCTGAGCAATACACAATTTGTTCCATCAACTTAAAATCATATGAAGGTGATCGTTTAAGTTTTTTTTCCCACTGCATAAGATTCACAACAGATCGTTTCCTATCCGAAGCTCTGTGCGCATGCTCCATAGTAATCAGACACAAATCTTTCAAAAAACCTTCAGATACTTTAATGATCAACTGATTTAATGTTCGATATTCAAAAGATCAACTTGATATGATTGTTTTTTAAGTGGGTCAAATGCAAAAATCGAACCGTGTATGCCCACCTTTAGCACCTCAAAACCAGAAAGTGCTCCTTTAAAAATTTTTATTGTTTCCTAATAATTCCTTAAGTAAGCAACTGAGCTCTTCAGCAGTCATAGATGAGGACCAAATACTGATATGCAAAAAGCCAAGTAATGACCTAAAGATTGAAGTATTGTTTGCATAATAGTGAATCTCCTATGTTGAAGATTCAAGCATGGCACCTAGCTAAACATGTGGGTATACACTTGTAGATGTCCACACACACACACACATGGACAGTCTAATTAATTAATCTTTAAATACACTAAAGCACCCCATACACCTTTAGATCACTCCATATAATTTCCATTAGATCTACCAACAACTATGTAGTGCCGGGTCCTCCCTGATAGTATACATAGTGATTGGAAGGATTAGAAAGGTCCTCATATTACATGGTTTTGGTAGAAGGAAAGTTGATTGTACAGAAATTGTATGGTAACGTAGGAAGGTGTATGGGGGCTTTAAGAATAGCAACCATTTACCCTAAACAACTACTGATTTCCAGTTGTAAAATTAAATCTTTAAAAAAGCATTGCAAAGAGCATCACCAACATGCAAACTACATAAAAAACAACCCAGATACAACTATCAATATAACTATGGAAAACTAAAGTCTAATTAGTCATCAGAGATCACAAACATTTGCATATTAGTTACTGTTCCCTGCAATGCCTTGGTGCATAGATGATTACATCTATGTACAGAACATTAAATATTTAAATGCAAGAAAAGTAGTATTAACTGATAACATAGTAAAACACATATGTTGGACTTAAAATGACACAAGCAAGCAGCCACAACACATACTATACAAAAACCACAGTAACGGTTTCCAGCACTTTGCTTGGGTAATAAAAGTCAAATAGTAGTAAATACATATAAAGCTGATAGGTAATATACATTTTAACATGTATAAAATGCAAAGCAAATAGTTACATAGCAAGCACAAAACTGGAAGGCACGTCTCCTGAGGGCTAAGCTGGATGGAAATGTAACACCTAAAAGCAGCTGTCAATGCAATGACACCTCTTAAACTGCCATTTAAACCTAAATACATATTATTACTTGCATGTTTAAACCTCTTTATCATAAGCGTATAGCAATTTTTTATTTTATCAGTACAGATAGTTTACTTTTTAACTTTTCTATATCTTCTTATAAGTGTTGATTGCATTAAACAAAGATGATTTATGTGTACCCATGGGGCTACTTGGATGGATGCAGTAATGTCAGCGAACCTCTGCTGTTTGACTGATATATGTTGGTACAGTATCTTGCTACTTCAGCTGATACATTTAAAAATGGTTGCTGAAGGTAGCCAGCACTAGATTAATGATGTAAACTGCCCTACTTGATATATAAAATGGAAGAAAGCACTGCATTAAAAGGAGGGAAATACTTTGAAACTCCAGCTATGCCCCCTGTGCTTGTAAAGTTTTACCAAATATATCACAAATGGGGTCTGTCAAGCTGGATGTCTTTCAGCGAATTTAACATTTAGTAATGATTTTTTTCCCAGTTAAAAATAACTTTCTTTCTCTTTACGTTTTCAGGAAGAACTTACCTGCTGTGATCTTTGAATAGCAGCATCAATTTGATCCACTCTGTGTGCAATAGTGGAACTGACAGATCTATATTGCTCATTGGCATCAGAGACGAGTTTGTCCAAGCCCTCCCTTGCTCTCCAGGGTACCAACTCCAATAAGGCACTTCCAACCTCGTTTATAGTATCAAGGACGATGCAATATTCCATGGCTTCCTTCTTTAATTCCTGAAAGCAAATAACGTTTTAACAATGAATTGCAAACATTGGAAAGAAAAATAATAATATTTTATATAAATGATATTTTGGAAGCGTTTTACTTCAATTTACAAGATTCAGTAGTATGTTACCTTTTGCCGTTGCTGGAATTGGGCAATCTGATCTCCAACTGGGGACTGTCCACTTGTTTTGGCCAGTTCTTCCTCAACCCTTCCTAGCCAGTTAGTAAGCTCCTCATGAGTGGTCTGGAATTTGCTGGCCAACTGCAAGGCCTGCTCAAGTGTTCGGAGAGCTTTCCCACTTGATGCTATGATGTCAGAGTAGCGTGTTTTAATTCCATCCAATTTCTCTTGGATCAGGAGGACCTCTTCCCCTATACACAATAACAGAAACCGGGAACTTTACTGCCAGCCCACACAGTGAATGTTAAAATTACAATAGATCCTGATTACATTGAAGTGTACAATTCTCTTGTTGCTCCCCTTGCTCTGACCTAAAGTAATCCACCAAATTCATAATTAAAGTGAAAGGGCATTCCTTGCATTTGTTTACATTCCAGTATCCTCTTATGCTGGCCATACACTCTGAGATAAAAATTAGGATAGATTAAAACCAACCAATA
>CM070033.1:97227329-97243127 GCA_036250615.1 Ptychadena robeensis
TTATTGGTCGGTTTTAATCGATCCTAATTTTTATCTCAGAGTGTATGGCCAGCATTAGCCCAATGCACTCCTATGGGACTCTTGAGCTGGAACTTTATCATATGCAGGGATCAAAGGCTGGCCTGGTCAGATAATAAAAAAATAAACTGCTTGCTGGAGATGTCCTTTACCAGCCATTCATTACCTGTGGTTTGTTTTAGCAGAGCCTGTCCATTTTTAACTGCTTGGTCAACGTTCCTTTTTCTGTTAACAATCTCTTCACTAAGGTTCTGGACAAAGTAGAACACATCAGATTAGAAACATTAACTGGAAAAAAAATAGCAAACAGCATTTATGGTTTTGAAAAAACGTGCCATATGCCACTTATCGAAGCTGCCCACCTGGAGCCCTAAAATCGTGTTTGGCCAGAGAACAGACATGTCCGTTTTTTGCTGGTTGATAGTCATTAATTTGGATGGGGACCAGGGACTACATCCACAGTATAGGCGATGAATAGTGCACACAAATGGTGCGCTCCGATTCTCTGAAGGCCGGGTCACAGTATGATGATGTCATCAAGCTGCAATCTGCCTTTCGACAATCGTGCCGGGATTGATATGTCTATACTGAATTCATCGAACAAAAGTGAAATTGAGCTTAAAAGTGAAAGCGCAGTGATTGGTCAGGTTGGAAAATTTCAGTTCATTGTACAAGCATCTGATGGGCTTTTAAGCTGGCCATACACCTTTAGATCTCTCTGTCAGATATGCATTAGATCTACCAACAGCTATGTAGTATAGGGTCCTCTGCGATTGAACACAGGTAGACTTGATGGTTTAGAAAGTCCCTCATATTACATGGTTTTGGTAAAACAAAAGGAGATCTAAAGGAAATCTAAAGGTGTATGGGGACCCTTTGGTGTTTCGATCGATTAGTATCTGATTGGTTTTGGGGCCTACACACACACCTTTATCTTCAAAACCGAAAAGGAATTTAAGGAATCAGTTTTGCTACGATTACACTAAAAGATAGTATGATCGTTCCGTATTAGATTGCCATTCAATATTAAAAACACATAAGTGAACTGAATTGAAAATTAATCAAGTAAAAGTTGATGCGTGTATGGCTAGCTTTAGACCATCAGATTAGATCTGCAGTTGACACTTTTCTGCACATCTGACAACTGTAGCTTCAGTTATTGCAAGAGGAACTGAACTGTTTTAGAAAATGTATATGTAGTATTTACATATATTGAACTAGGACTTTCTAAATAAGCCCTTGTTCGCCCCTGTAACTGTGAGCAATGGAGGAAAGTTGTTTTTAAATATCAATGAAATCTAAGCGTATTTTCTCTGAGTACCGATCTTGGCAGGCAGCCAGTGCACTAAAATAAGCTATCTGGACCCAAATTATATGCTGTGTAGATGGTTATCTTTGAACAGATTGCTAAAACAATTGTAGGGTAGCTGTACTGACAACTTCATATGACATTGATACAAACTCAGATGATTCATTCAGAATTAAGTTGGCCACACACGGGTCGAACACCTGTTCAATTGATCACAGCATAGTGATGTCACTAATTGTTCGACAAATCACTGCAAACCCTTTCCCAATTGATTCCCGTTCGATATTTTGGATGGGGACATTCCTTCGAGCCAGATCGATCAATCCCATTTCCATTCGATTCCCGATCGTTCAACACAAATGCTCATGGTGATCGTTCATTCTGGAATCGGATGAAAAATCCCCCCCCCCCTGTGTGTGGCCAAGGTTTAGGCCTTTTCAAAATCAAATGTAAAATTGACCCATGTGTGGCCAGCTTTAGGCATTTAAAAAATTTCCTAATTATAACAATTTAGAAATCTCAGAATGTGCCACTCCGTAGAGATATTCTGATAATAGTGCTGTCTGTCTAAAGCACACCATACACGCATATATATATTCAAATCAAACCAAATAGTGTGCTCCGATTCTCTGAAAGACCAGCTGCAGTGTGATGATGTCATCAAGCTGCAATCGGCCTTTCGACGTAAAACGTAGGGATCTATGTCTATGGCCGACTTGCCTCTCGAGAATCGTGAATACCTTTCGTGCAATGGACAGCTACATTATGACTTAGTAACCCAACAAATGTGTCAACACTGGCACCCAAAAAGATTTTTTATCGATGATTTAATCATTTGTCAGGAGCAAACTATGATGTCGACACATCACTGTAAGAAATCTCTGCTCAGATGGAAATAATAGAAAACACAAAGCCAAGTAAAAGTCAATTCAAGGTCAGAAATGTTTTGAGATAAATAAAGCCAGATAAAAACCCATGAAAACAAATACTTATTAAAATGATGAATGTGAAATAAAATACAAAATCACAAAAGGAATAAATAATAATAATAAAAAATCAAATGATAATGTAAATTATGTACCATTTGGTCAGTGTGCTGCTTCTGCAGAATCTCCATCTTGTAATCCTTCACAGAGACAGAGCTTAGTTTGTCCTCTACTTCGGCCAGCCAGTTCAGGACTTCCACTTCGTCCTCTCCGAAAAGCTGGGCATTGCTTAGAGCTTGCCCCAGCAAGGCACCTTTTCTACTGCATAGATCCTGCACCTCATTGTAACGAGAATGCAGGAAATCTAGCCTGCGCGCCAACCTATCCTGCTCAGCTTTGCAGCAGAGGGCAGAAAGAGAGTCCACTAGCCTGCCCACTTCATGCACATTGGGCTCATGTACTGCTATATCTTCCTCTATGTTCTGCAAGTAACCCAGAATGAACCCACCAAATGACAGAAGAAGAAAAAAACAAAAGGACAAATAAAAAAGAAAAAAGGAGAACACAAATGAAATAAATTAATAAATGTAACCAAATAATAAAAAAATAAAAAAACATAACAAAATATACATTACAATGGATAAATTAAACAAATGTGTACAATGGTAAAGCAAGAAAAAATAAAAAGGGGTACATACAGAAATGTATATATATATATATATATATATATATATATATATATAAAAACACTTTTTTTTTTGTTTTTTTATTGCAGCATTAGCACTAATGCCCTACCTTGTGGCGCAATATTTGTTGCTGAATTTTTCCTGTCTGTGTACCGATCGGCTCAGAGTTTGCCAATTTCTTTTCGGTGGCAGAAAGCCAGTCAAATATAGGCTCAGTTGTCTCATGAAATTGTTTGGCTAAAACCAAGATATCATCAAGTTGTTTTTGCCTGTAGGGAGACCATAATGCAGAGTTATTTCTGAGAAATGTAGTAGACTTTTTGTATTTACATATAATCAAACATTGGTCAGCAATTAAACAGACCACGTGGGAATTATACCAAAACTTTGCCTATAATCCAATCAAGCAGGATAATGTGTTTTTATAAGATTTAATGTAGTCCCAGAATCAAATTTCAAACCTCACACAAATCAAGCCTCATATCACTCACCAAATCAAACTATTACTTATTTTCAATGAAAAAATATATTTGCCATGTTTAAAAAAAAATAAAAAAGCAGTTCTGCCCTGGGTCACATGGGATCAAATGGTATACAGCTACCTATATTGTAAATAACCGTAGACCCTGCCAATGCCAGTTGGATATCACTTATATATGAATGTAAATATATGACTATAGTTTGATATAAAATCAATCTAAGTACATTACATTAGCAACTGAACACAAGAATGAATTGAATGTATTTCAATGCGCTTGGCTCACACTGTGTGTTGTTGGTTTATGCTAGGTTAAACCATGGGATGGTTTTTGTACAGCATTTTCAGACAGGCAGTAAAGTGTATAGAATAAAAGTGGACCTTCAAGGAAAACCTCCTCTGCCAAATTAAAAGCCTAAATACCCCTCGCTCAAGTCCTAAAGGTGCAGGTGAAGTCTATGCAGAGTCCTGGCATTTAAAACCAGATGTTGAGGGCCAAAATGCAGCAAAATCCCCACACCTCCTGGGCCTGCTTAAGTGGTTTAAAATGTTATTTGGCAACAGTTACATTTCTTACAGGCAGCAGGTGGCTGGCAGAGAAATAGACCTTTTCTAATGGAGAACATTAGGACACACATTATTGCACATAACTGCATATTAATCATAGTAATGTACCAGATCCAACCTTATTCATCACAGGTAACTCCTTTAACATCCTTACCAGACCTTTCTAAAAATGTACCTACATCCAGTCTAAGCTGGTATGCCCCACTGCCATGTTTCAACACTTTGTGCCTTATTAAACTAAGCTGGATCAGTGACACTTAGGTCTATACTGCTTTAAAACTCTGTGTAGGGGAGGTCCTTGGGAGATTGGCACCCCATCTGATGGCCACACCTTACACCCCCCGCCCTGCATTGATATCAGAACAGCTGAGAAGCCAATTGTCCCATTATTTTTGGTCCCTTAACATGTGGGAGGCACATATGCAAACTATTGTAATTCCTACACCGATCACCTGATTCAGATGTAAATACCCTCAAATTAAAACTGTCAATCTGCAGTTAAAGCACATTTACTCACTCACTTATTTTTTTTTACCTGTTTGAGACCAAGCGTCCCTGTCTGCTGTAATAATTTCAAAACAGACAGGGATAGTAGGAAGCAATTTATTTTTTGCAGGGGGAACGACAGAACAGCACTTCACAGCTATACTGTAACTTAACCTGCGTACATTTATTTTACTTTTATGTTATTCCAAATCCATTGTGGTGGTGAATAGAGCCAAACATTTTAGAATTGTGTAGATGTCCCAATATTTATGGACCTGACTGTATAAATGCTACTACTACTACTACTAGCAAGTAGTGACCTATAATGTCATTATTCCTTTTTCTTGATTTGATTTTATAAATAAATGCACCTGCATTAGGACTAATTCACATGGTGAAGCAGCAGTACACTACTGCAGTACTACAACCATAGGAGACAAAATATATTTTGATTAAGAAACAAAGAGAAAGACTTTGTGGGATAGCAGGTCCACCTTACAATATAAAAATAGAGAGAGAGACAAGTATTCTGCATATATGGTGAATATATTGACAGACCTATTTTGTGCCTTTTGCAGAAGGGATGACCACCGCTCTTTGAGAGTTTCTAGTTGGTGGTCTATTTTTTCCTTGTCTGCAGGATCAGCGCCTTCTGCTATTCTTGCCCCTTCAGCCTGGATCATGTCCACAGTAGCCCTTCTGTCTTCCAAAAGATGCTGCAGGAGCTAAAATACGAAGGAAAATTTGAAATTTTTTTATCAGATCACTCATTAGTCAGAAGTACTTTCCATAAACACCATAGACGTGTTTGAAAAATACATCGGACACCAAACCACAATTACTTCCAGCAGAGGGTACAATTTCCCTTTTTTCTGAGCATCTGCAAATCAAACCATTCTTTAATGTACCTTTTGCTCCTGGATTTGAGCCTTTACAACTTTGTACTCTGCAGATGGTGGTTTCTGGTTGGCAATCAGGTCTTCTGTATCAGTAAGCCAGCTAAGTAGAGGTTCCAAAGCATCCTGGAACTTCCCACAATGCAGCAGGGCCTCTTGCAGCTGTGTCACCCTCTCTGCCACCTGTAAAGAAATATTCTTTTATTTGTATTTCTCACAGAAAGATGCCAATAAAAGGTGACCGCCCTGAGGGGAGGAAAGGGGTCTGGCAATTTTCTTACTTGAATGTGATTTAGCAGTCCGCTTGGAAAAGCAATCGCAAGCTGTACAAGTCAGATGGTTTTATCTCTAACACCCACACACTGTCTATCTCACTGGAAATTAAATCTAAATCCTCCCACCACATCTCTGTGCAATATTAGGTGTCAACTTTATTTCTACTAAGATCGGCTGTCAGAACATGGAAATATTGTGTGCTACTTGCTCTTTTCCTCTGCCACTTGCCCATTAGCACAATAGAATCACCACAAACACATAGTACATATATATATACCTTTTTATTTAACGTGTTCCATTTGGCATTTAGTTCATCCGTGTCATGTTCTAATCCATGTACATCACAGTTTTTGTCTGCACTTTGAATCAGACCCTGGCCAAGGCCATTCACTTGCTGCAGCTTCAGCTGAAGATTGTCTATCTTTTCCTTTTGGAAAACCTTAAAAAGAAGACAAAATAAAACAAATTGAGAAGAATTATAATAGACAGCCGTCACCTCACATATGGTCAAAAATAGGAATGATTTCTATAGCACAGATAAAACATTAGACATACAGGTAGCTCTGTGAAGATAGTAAATATCCAGAAAATGAAAAAGGAACAGTAATAATAAGTATCTGGAGAGTTTTCGAATATTCCCAGCCAAAAAAAAGGCTTACACAAGGCTCCCACTTATCGATCTCATTTATTGGCGAAAAATAAATAAATAAAAATATCAGGATGATATTTTGCATAACAAGGTTGCCTCCTGTTCCTTGGGAAGTGTTTCAGAGATTGTGCCCAGGATTAATAAGTAAATATGTCAATTATGGATATTATCCATTCTAACTGTGAAAAGTGATAAAAAAGTAAAAACTTCAAAAGTTTAAATCAAAAGCAGTCTACTTTGTCAACTTCTGGCCTGAGATGATATACATCATCTCCATGCATTAGACATCACATAAGATTGGGGTGGCAATTTAACGAACTAAAACCCCTTTATCCATTATATCGCCACCTGATCACGGCCAGACTTGAATGGCCGTGGTTAAAGTCACTTCATAGACAGTCAATGGGCACGGTAATCACGGGAGCCAGCAGGAGATCGCTGGGTGCTAGCGAGCTCCGCACCACTATTAGAATCGTGGCTGGTCGCTAATGTGGGAACATACCATTAGGTATAGAGGTTATGAATCGCATTATGTAAGAGTCCAAGTCCTTCTTAGCCATGTTATCATTTCTACTTCAGTACAATGCAAAGATGCAGGGTGGATAAAAATCAATTATTTTTTTTATTTAAAATCGGATTTTTTTTTTAGATAAAATGCTTTTTGAGAAAAATATATTACCATCCAAAGGTTATTTTATCATGAAACAAAGATTTATTTTTTAATATGTAGAATAATGCTAGCCATACACATGCCAATGTGTGCAGGCAGACTAGTCCCGATGTGCACCGAGATTTAAACGTGATGACGTCATCACGTTTGCACCCCGGTGCATTATGGGGCCCCTTCAGTCGTCCGGAACCCTCTGTGTGCCGGCATTAGCTTCAATGAAGACGCCGGTCGGCTCGGCTCCCATCGGCCAGAGATTATCGGACATGTCCGTTCTCTGGCCGGCCGAGCAGTGGGGCGACAGGGATCTGTCGCCCCATGTGGGCACATGCCGATTAGCGGCCGATTTTTAACCTGAACGACGGCGCGAGCGCGCACGCCCGTCGGTCAGATCAAAAATCGTCCGCTTACCGGCATGTGTATGGCTAGCATAAGACTGTATATGTTTCATTTTTTGGGGAAAAATAATTATTAAAATAAATCCATTAGTCCATTCACAATGGCATGCTCTTCCAGAGGTTTTTGTAAGATTATTGGGCAGTTTCTCTGCTACAAGATATTTATTAACATTATTAAAATGTTATAACATGAACATAGTTGAGAAAAAGACCTTAATCCTATTGTTCTACAAAACCTATGAATACAGAATCAACCCCTTCAGTGCTAAGGTTTAAGATGTTCAGTGAATAGAATAGATCTGAACAAGAAGAAAGTGAAACCAAGAGTGAGGAGGGAGGGGCATTCAGTTCAATAAATCTTTTTAAATTGTTATTATTAAGGTAATGATTATTTTTCTCCTTCCTAAGTACAACAGAAAAGTTGTCCAAATATGAATGATTCACCTAAACTGGGGATAAAAAAACGAATATGAAAAGTTGTTGTTCTAAAAAATCTTTATCTGCTTGCATATTAACCTCCCTAGAGGTTGAGACGAGCCCAGCTCATCCGCTGTTCAGGCTTGCCCCAACCGCAGGGGAAAGCTGCAGCGATTGTCCTCATCGCTGTAGCATTTCCGGAGTTTCGGCACCGCCCTGATCGCGTCACGCTGACACGGAAGGGGGCGGGACCATAGACCTCCATGTTAAATGGAGGAGCGCCGGCTTTCCAGCCCAGAAGAGGGGCGGAGGGAGGGAGCGAGTGACAGGCAGTGTACTTTGTACACTGCCTTGATTTGCGCTAGGAAGGTTAAAGTTCTACCAGCAATAATTAGTCTTTATGTAGAAAACCAAGCCTTAATGACTAGTGATTTAAATTGTGTTTTAAATCAGTTCGATTTAAATCAAAGTTGCAAACCATCTTCCTCAATTCAGCATCATTGCCATCATAACCCATACTTGCAGCCTTGATTCAAGCATTTAATGAAATGGCAGTGTCCCAAGTTTAAAGAAACAACCCTTGTTAAGTACACCCACTAAACAGCCCTGATAAGGACATCATGATCATTAAAAGGGCTCTTCATGTCACTATAACAACCATGATTTCCCTTCTATATCACTATAAGTACAGTATTTATATAATACACAATATGGCTAATGGTTTTTGAATACAACACCAAGTTCAGCTATTTCCACTGATGTGGCTAACTTTACAGAATATCAATGCATTTTGTATCATGAGATCTGTCAGCTAGTAATTTTGTGACAACGGTTTGGGAAAAGGTCCTATTCTATTCCAGAATGACTGAATATCTGTGTACAAAGCTAACTCCATAGACATAGTTTTATGGGTTGGTGTAGTGTCTCAGTTATGTGCCTCAACCCTACTGTAATGGACTCTTCGGATTAATTAAAATACCCATTTCAAGCGCGCTCTTCTCAATTGGTACTTAAACATGTGATTACACTTTTTGCAGAGTGGTCCCTGAAAAGTGTGTGCCAACCCCATGTTATTACCCATTGTTTTGTAATAAGACATCCAATGAGCTCACATTGTTGTGGATATCAAGTGAGAATATTCTATACTTAAGAATTTAAATTTCATAGTCTAATGCTTTAGCATGAAGAATCTTAAACAACAAAAGCAACAGTGTGCTGTGATGGATGGGGAGAGATATGGAGCTATACAATGTTTATAACTGTGTATGCAAGAAACAATGAAATAGGGAACAAATAGTAGGACTCAAAAAGTTATCTGGTGGGATAGATAAAGAAAAATTGTTAAAAGTTTATATTTGGGGGACGATCCAATGAGCTTTGCAAGAAAAGATAAAAAGTGTTTGTTTAGGCTGGACTTCTTAACATTCATTCCACTTCATGCAGACATGGTACTTATACAAAAATGAAAAAAGAAACAGAAATGAATGGAAACTATACAAGTCAAACGGTTAATGACATTTCAGTATAACCACCCTGCCATACACTACATATATATAGTCTAGTCACTAAGTATTACATACATGTAAACATGAAATGAAAGAATGCTCTGATCGGACAATAAACAAAACAAAGAATACCACTATTTCACAGCATGCTTTCAGCTCTGCTATTTAATCTTTCATTGACAGAAGGATGATATCACTTTGATGAATTGTTTAGCGGCACAAAGACAGGGTCAGGTCACAGATGACATCATGAGGAGAGAAACATACAGGAAACATATTTTCACAGCAAGATTATGTCTACTCCAATCCAGGGGACAGAAACAGCGCCAGATCATGGAAAACAACATTTACTGGATTTCCTTCTACAAAGAGGAATCATCTGGGTAGGGTTCTCACATCAGTGACAGGTATGATTGTCCTTGTTCATTATATGGTTAACAACCACCTGTGTAAATGATCCCTAAATGCACAACATGCTAGGTGTATATTTAGTATCTCATGACAGACCTTTTTTACCATTAAAATCAATGGGAAAGTGTCCCTGCGTCTTATGGTCTGAATGTTTTGTTTTACCAACCATCCTGGGAACAATAGCTTTACATCCCAGGAGAAATGTGTTCCATTCCCTCCAGCCAAGCCAAACAGCCACTACCAAGAAGAGATCTTCTCTTCATTAGCACTACCCATTCTCTGAACTCACTGACCAACTTAGAGACACATTTTACAATTAGATAGCATGAGTTATGCATGTACATTAACATTCTGCATATCTCCTCCCATATGTAAATAGCTACTCATGGGTTGACTGTAAAATATGTCACTTGGTCAGTGTGTTCAGAGAATGGGTACTGCTAGTGTATAAACACATTTTGGCTGGTGGAATATAAAGTGAATACTGCACAGTCCAGTCTTGCCTACTTTGTTGGAACATTCTGTATATTTACTGGATATCTGAATGGCTGTGTTTCTGTTTTCTAATTTTCTCTCCAACACTTTGGGTGCTTCTTATGGTCTGGTGCGTCTTACAGCCGAAAAAATACGGTACCTACTAAAGTGATCCTACAATGCTGTGACAACCATAATCTCTCTCATAGTTTCACTGTTATCAAAACTTTGGCTGGAACTGGTCAAAGATATTAAGTTTTGCATTAACTTCCTGGTGCTATGATCAAATAAAAAAAAATATGGAATATTGAAACAGATTACTTTTTTATTCTTTTTAAATGTCCTGCCAGGTCATGCCCCCAGCATCAGGACATGTGAAATGGATGTAGGGTGGGCATCACAGTAGCACACCATGGGCAGCCGCACATCTCCATCTCCGACACTGGACATGCAGTTGAGTTTCATATAACACCTACATGTTTATCAGTTGATATGGGAGGCCTGCCAAGTTTAGGAAGAGAGTTCTACACACATCCACCTATCAAGACATGGAGACCTGAACTTAAAACTGCGAAGGGAAGTTCTGAAGTAGGAAAGTAATTACAGTACTCCGCAAACCACTGAAATCTGCCCACTCCAGAAAGAGAAGAAAAGATCTGGTAAGGTTATGGAGTCTCAAAAAAGAGGACTTAGCATTACTGGCTGTGATAAGCCTTGTTACTAAATCCACCCCCTCCCCCTTTAAACATATGGGTATGCCGCTTACAATATGTGGCCGTTGTTTTGTTTGAAAATGGACACGTTGTGTAGCAGGCTGTTATGTGCCAGGGTAGAGGGCAATTTATAGCCCCTTGAAAACAGTGGGCAAAGTCTTAAGATGGCCATACATGGTTTAATAATTCCAATAGATCGACTTTCTGATCAATTCCTGTCCACCTGGTACGATTGACCAAAGGTGATCAAAATCAATCGTACAATTGATAGCAAAACTGACATGTTGGTAAATTTAAGTTGATCGTTCAAATATCTGAAGGGTTTTCTAAGTATTTAGAATTGCACTCTTCTAATATTGATCGTGCAAAAGTCAACATGTGTATGGCTAGCTTTAAACGTGTTTGTTATAGACATATCACAACATTACAAATAGGTTCTTAGTGCTCTTTCATTCGATCAGTGCATGAGCCACCCCACAACCCGCATGCAGTGCCATTTTTTTCCATTTTGCATGCATTATTGACTGACAATGAAAACAACTGGATCTGCAACCAAAATGCAAACAGAAGGGATATTTAAAAAGGTAAATCGCTTCGCACAACAACGAAGTGTAAATGGTCACAAAGATTTCCTACAAGACACATTGCTTGCATTGCCAAAATTGCATCACAATGCATATAGCGCTAAAGAGCCAATAGTCTACAAAACATAATTTTAAAGGTTCACTAGATCATCTTTAAAATCATCTTATTTATTAAGAGTATAGATATTAGTGAGATTCTGAAAAGCCTGTGTGTTTTTGTTAACAGCACGGATAGTAAGACTGGGTGTACACTCCCCCAGCAACTACAGGGGGAGTTAAGGGCATGTTGGCGTGTGGGCCCGCCCGCTGTTTGAACGTGGTATTCGGCATTTCCGCGTCCTATAACTTTCCATTATCAAACTTCGCCTGGAAACACAGCGGGAGCAGTTTGCGTGTGGCCACTGTTTACCAGGGACTAGCCCTGATCCCCAACGATCGCAGTGAATCTACTCCTGCGCTGCCCCAACTGCTGCCATGACACTCCAGTATAGACTGGCACGTCATTCCCCATAGGGGATTACAGTGGTTGCACTGTGCTGTTTTCCCCGAGGTTTATGAGCGGGGAAAACCGTGCAGTTTTCCGTAGTGTAGACAGAGCCTAACAAATATTTGTTGAAACATCTTTTGAATAGTCAGAACTGGAGGAAGTCATGAAATTTTACAGTCTAGTCAACATTCTATACCATTATTTGTACATGAATGGAGAACAATCATGAAAGTGTAGCAGGGGTTTTAGTCCCTAGGTCCCCACAAAGCACATCCTTTGAGACTTCCCCCTGTAGCAAAGGAAATGATTTGCTGTTATTAATGTCTGGACGTGCCATTTCATAGCAAGAGAGATTTCAACAGCAGACTCTGTCCATTTCTTATGGCATGATTTCTGTTTCAACATAAGCTACTATTAGCTACCAACTAATCATTCTGCAATGGCATCCCTCACTCTTCTCGTTCCATGGAGATCCCTCACATCCCCCCACGATACAATGACTCATAAAGGGGTTTAAACAAAACCAACAAATGCGTGTGTTATTTATAGTGCTTTACAGGAAAACTCTCTACGTGTGATCTTGCCATCTTAATTACCGTTTGCAGAATGAAATGATTGGATGATCATATAAACTTAAGAGGAGTTTTACCCATTGATGCTTACAGAATGTTTGTATCAGACATGCCTGCATGAAAAAATTATCTCAGCTGTATTCATGGCATTTCTCTTTTGGTTTACAACCAGCATTACATATTCTGAATAATAGACATCAAAATAATATATTAAGCTGCATAAGGGCTCTTTCACGCTACAATGCAGAAAACGTTATGCGGTGTGAGTTGCCCAGTACACACTGTAAGTGTGTTTGGACAAGCTGGAGTTTGTGTTTCAATACAAATGTTTTGGAACAGCAAACGCCAGAACATCTAAAATGTAAACTCCAGTAGGTTAGAAAAATGTATAAAGCTGGGTACACAGGGCTTGATGAAGACACAGATTAGAACAACATTGGGCGCCGTGAGCACTCACAGCGCCCCATGTTGCTCTAATCTGTTGCAAGATTTAAGCCATCCACGGTTCCTTCGAGAAGGATAAACAGATTCTGCTCAAAGGAACTTGACCAAACAGGGTTCCAACCTTGGTCAAAATTCATTACTTTAAATGGGGACCGCAGGTCTCCATCCAATATAATTGTCGGGCTGCCAGCCGCAGAAGTGTCATCACACTTGACTTCCTCGAAATGGGCATGTATCAAGCCGTGTGTACCCAGCTTCACCGTCTAAACAAATAACAATGTTAATCTTATTGTTTTCATGGTGGCACATCTTCTCAATGATGAAAAAAATTGGGTTCCATTAGAAATAGATTTAAAGCTGTAGTTGACTCTTCTAACATGTTGTATTCACCTTTTGCATTTACTAGAATTTTAATATTTAATAAAATATTTTCTTATCTTAGACCCAGTGACCCAATCATTAAAGAATGACAGATTGGTAAAGCCTGTAAAGCTATTCAACATATATAACATATATTTATTTAACTATATAACATATATATGTATATTTTACTATAGAACATATTTCTTCAGCATCAAGGTCAAAAGTGCTGGGGAATGCATCTTGTCATATAAAATGACCTCCATGTTTACCTAACAAGTAAAAGGAGTAAGAAATATTTCCTATGCATTCCACAGCTCATTCCTTCTGCTGTGACACAGTTTACATTTTTTAATTTAATCTTACTGAAATTAAAGCTAATTTTCAAGTACTTCTCCCGCAGGGTATCATGTTATGGTGCATAAAAAATGTAAAACAGCTAACAGAAAAGGCAAAGCTGCGTATCAACCATAAAAGATGAATCAGAAACATAGGGGTGCTTTATCTAAGTGACAGAACACAGTACTGATTATTGTATGACCTGCCTTCTATTATTTCAGGTATAGTCATGCAAAGGCCTTAGTCTGCTAACTCAAACCTGAGAGCCATCAGTGTCTTCTGATAATAAAACAAAAAAATGACCAGAGTAAATAAGGAAATAAGAGTAATCTCCTTTAGACATTGGCTTTGGGAATAAGCCTTGCTATTACAAGATATACCTTCCACTTCTGATCTGGTGACATCTTACAATCTTGAATATTCTCTTACTTTCAGACCCAATAAAAATAGTTACTAAGGATGAATATGCGGACACTCAGCAGCTGACCTGAAAATAGCCACTTTGTGCAGCACTTGCTCACATTCCGTGTTGTGATAGTTGAGGAGCAACCATCAATTAATGACAAGGGTACCAATTTTGTCACTTAAGATGAACCACTTAAAATGAAGAGTTTGTGGCTGGGGTGTATAATAATGGAAATGATGTGTTTGTCTGAATAAACCCTTAAGCAGGGTACAGATGGCTCGATATTCGAGCCGTCCCATGTACCCTGCAGCAGCGTGATGACGTCATCATGCTGCTGTCAGATATCGGAGGAGCCGGCTCTCTCTCTCAGCTGAAGCTTTGCCTGCAGACCCGCTGTCTCTAAGCAAAGCATCGGACATCGGCCGTATTTACGGTCATGTCCGATATGGCTGGAAATCAACCCCGCTCGAAAACAGCAATGGGGGCATATTATATGGGTCAGATAGATGGCCGTGAGCGCACACGGCGCTCAAAATGGCCTCGATTTGGCCCATGTCTTAGCGTCTGTACCCTGCTTTACACAAATAAAGAAGTTGGATCTTTCTAAGGAAAACCATACAGGGCTCCAACTTCAAACATTTAAATATACCTCGCCCCTGTCTCTACCTTTGCTAGACTGCAAGTCTCAAGGCTTGCTGCATGTCTTTTTCCCACCATGCCACATGGCTCCCTCCCCTAAATATTGAGTTCTGCACTGACGTACGAGTTGGAAGTATGGAGTAAAGGGCAAGACACTAATGGAGACTGCAATCCTGGAACAGAGGGGAGGTAGATTAATGTGGCTGCTAAGACCAAAAGGGTATCAAGTATAAACCACCCTAAAATCACTAACAATGCAACCTAAATGTAGCAGATACAGCTTAACTTTCAGTCCAGAAAAATGCTGTTTGTCAGTTCAGAAATGATGATCATTATATCATTTTACTGTACCTGCAAAAGATGGACCGTGGAGAAATGCAGTGTATTTTATATTTTGTTTGTATTTTTCCTTGGCATGTGCCTCAAGTATTTATGTTTAATTTTTCCTTTTTGGTGCTATAGAAAAGAGAATCACCAGTTGGGGAAAGAGAACTAACACAGCCAAGATATAAAGACAGATAAGTTGCCATGTTTACGTTTCTGTTGAGTTTATACTTTAAGATTGAAGAATTTTTACCAACAGATCATCAAAGTGTTGTAACTATTATACAAGAAAGCTGCCAGCATATCCTGCAACTGAAAGGCAGAGAGGATCAAACATAGGAGCACTATAGCGTGTAGCCTATTTCCATTAAAGGTAATGAAGACGAGTAATATTGCAGAACACAGCAGTGTTTGGGAACTATGACCTAGACAAGAACAAAAACGCAATTAAACAATCATGACCGAGTACTATGTGCAACAGATCTGAAATGATGACATTTTAGCTGTATTTCCACCAGTCAATAGCTAAATGTAAAGAAAATGGGTTTCTTCACATAATCCACAATATATGTGGCACTTGGCCTATCAATAGGCTAGAACAATTCTACACATAAGCTAGCCATACATGGTTCAATTGACATCAAATCGATCATCAATTCGATCTAAGTTTTCGATCATTAAAACATATGTCGATTGTAATTGAATCAAAGTACACACCACATTGAGTATACAATCAAAGCCCGACTTCGATTGAATTTAATCGTTTT
>CM070033.1:97243227-97267514 GCA_036250615.1 Ptychadena robeensis
TTCAACGATCGTACCATGTGGACATGCTTCAATTTTCAATCGACCGACTAAAAAAATTTACCGAATTACATTGATTGTACAGTCAATTGAACCATGTGTGGCTAGCTTTAAGGCCCCCATACACGGGTCGGATTCTGGGCCGATCGATTCCGGGCGCGTGCACGCGAAACGATCGTGCCGGAATCGTGTGCAGCCCACCTTGTCCGATCGATCACGTCCGATCGTTCAGGGGCCCAGAATCGGATCCGACAGAGAACCAACATGTTGGTCTTTTTGATCCGATTCTGCACACATCAGGGGGAGTTGCCATTTGTGAGGTGGACAATCGGACACGGAATCGCCCCGGAATCCGTTGGACAAGGTGGTATGCAGCTATCGGATTCTCTTAATTGGCCGATCGATCACACCTGCAATTCCCGCCAGAATCGATTGGATAGGTGATCGAGCGGCCATGGAATCCGACTGTGTATGGCTGGCTTTAAGCTGTACACGGGCAGATTATCCCTCGATAGATGGGGGCCCAGCTGCAGCGTGCTGCCCATACACGGGCAGATTATCCCTCGATAGATGGGGGCCTGGCTGCAGCGTGATGACATCATGACCCTCAGAGGATTGGCCGGCACCCTTTGTGTGCTGGCCATTACTTTGAATGGAGACAACCATCCCCATGCAAAGCAATGGACATAAACCATGATTTATGGTCTGATATGTCTGATAACCCTGTCTTCGTGAGGGATTGACCCTGCTCGAAGACAGGGATGGCCGCATAGATATGCACAAGATAGATGGCCGTGAGAGCGAACGGCCATCGATCTAGCGCATATCTATGCATGCATGGGCACCTTTACACTTATTCTTAGACTGAAATAACAAGTTTCATGGAAGTCATCTGCAATCTGCTATAGTCTATGACAAGGCGTTCTATTCCTGTAGACTTATTGATGAAGATGACAACCGCTAAGAAAATTTTCTACATTGTTTAGAGAATACAGCATTATGCTGCTCCTAGACAGTCTTCCAGCAGCACATTTTTCTGTACTTGATGTGCTGGAGCTCTCCGCCTACATCATGCTATGAAAAGCACGGTGCACTAGTGATCTATAATTAACCATTGGGTGAACAAACTGTATGCTAATCAGGAATGGAGTCATCTATGCAGTTATGTAATCAGTGGGTCCCATCCATCCATTGAAACATTTTTGGTCTCTGGCAAGGTTGTTGCCCTTTAGAATAATGACAATAGAGAGAAGTTTCAGTGGGTAAAGGAGCAAGATTTGCAATAATTCTCTGTAAAAACATTGAATTTGGCACAGTAGGCCCACACAACATATCATCATTGCCAAGATCTGTTAGATATTGTACTACAGACACAAGTTGAATCTAATGCAGTTAGGATAAACTGAACCACTCCACTGCACAACCACTATATATATTTTATAAGAAAGGATAGATACAAAAGTAGAATTCAGGGTCAACCTAAGACTCAAAAAGATGCTATTAAGAAAACATGTGACAATTAGGCCAGGGCTCCACTAGGATTTCCCAGAAATTGGCAAAATTGTAGTGGCTGCGTCTTCTGTACAAGTGCCATTCCCTTTAAAAGGGAGCATACCCTCACATGGGTATGTGCCCAGTGAAAATGAATGAGATGCGTACCAAGAACGCAACCACTATGATTTTGCCACGTTTCAGCAAAACATAGTGGAGCCCTGGCCTTAGAAGGAAAAAGAATAACATTTAGGCAATGTGTGTAACATCTGCTTTAACTACCTGCCTGCTGGAAGTTCTAGAGGGCTGAAATATGGACTGCAACTTACTGTGCACCCATACACAGGCTGGCTTTTTCGTTACGATCATTTGGGAATCATGCATGTCCCATCTTGTTCAATCAATCCCACTCAAAGAAATGTTGATCGAACAGGGATCCAACATGCCGGTAAATCCTTGTTCAAGCGCCATTACTTTGGATGGGAACCCTCGGCCAGTACCAACTGCGCAAAATGGTTCTTCGATTGCATGAGTATCGACCTGTGTATGGGTACCACTAAAATAAGAGCATAATTAAACAATTTACAAAATATTTAATATACATATATATATATAAAGTGTTAGAGGTAAGTTACCTCTTTATCTGAAGTAGATTCATCTTCTGATCCAGAGGATAGAAAGCTAGAATCCTGACAAATAGGTGAAGAGTGGACGTCTGCACAGGTAGCATCTTCGTATAAGTCTCCAGCAGTCTGGAAAGGCACACAATCCCCTCCTTCTATTACTGGTTGCAGACCATTGTCTGTTGTGTTTACACACACACAGCAGCTGTCACTCACATCTGACAACGTAGGGCATGCACAAGGCCCTTCAGATGTCAGCACTGGGTGGGCGTCTGCATTACAAAGACGACAGATTTGGGCTCCAGTCACAGAATCACACAGAATATCCTCGCCTTGTGATTTGCAGTCATTTTCATCTGGTTCATCAAACTCCTTATTTTGTGAATCTGCATAATGTGTAGGAGAAATGGAGTCAGGTGTACTTTCAGAGGCTGTACTGTACTCCGAGCAATCTTCACGGGAAGCATGAAGATCAGAGCAGGACACACTGACCTGATGTTTAGTATCCGATGAAAGGAACTCCTGGGAATCTAGAACTAGAGAGTCGTCAACATCTATCTGACTTCTTAAGGAATTTTCACCTTGATTAACTAGCTCATAGACACTTAAAGTCTCCGTAAAACCAGCATGTTCCAAAGTGCTATAATCTAGGTATGGATTAATAATATCCATTGAGGTTTCAGAATTTATATCGCCAGACATTGTATTGTAGGATGGCGAGAAAGGCTGACAATCTTCTAAGACACTCAATTGTGTATTATTTATGTTGGGAGATGGACAACCTTCACTTTCACACGTTAGACTGTAGTTTGTGTGTGAGCAATGAGTTTCCACCAAGCAAGATTCTAAGGGGCAATCCTGAAGGGTCTCTGTACCTGAAGATTCCTGAGCATTTGCCTCTAAACAAGTAGTCTGAAGTCCTTCTACATCTGAAGTAACTCCAGATAATACTGCTAGTTCTGTAACACTGATATCTTTATTTCTAACACCACGGTCAACAATTACATCTGGCTTTGCATGGTTTTCCAAAACTGCTTCATCATTGCCACCACTTATTTCATCGCCATGTAAATGTTTATGTTCTTGTTCAGATAATAAAGCCTGCATGCTACATGTCCAAGTGTTACTTGCTACATCTGAAGGCATAGCTCTCCCCTCTGTACTAGAGATGACCATTTCCCCAGCATCTGAAACATCATCACAGGAATCTGCCGAGATAAAATCAGTGCTCTGAAAGGACGCTTCACAAGTCCAAGATTCATCTGGCTGCTCTGAGCTGCCCAAACATGAATCCCTTTCTGTGTCACATACAGGTGAGTGAGAGTCAGGGTAATAAACGTGTAGAAGGGGCTCAGAAACATCCATCTTCCCTCCATTTGAAGTGAAGCCAATAGTCTCCTGTGATTTTAACTTTAACTGTTCTAATGCTTCAAAGCTCACTTCATGAGTACTGGTGTCATTATCACAGGATGATAAATGATGAGAAGATGTAATATCCACCAAGGAAGCAAAATGGTCTGGTACATCCAAACACGTGATTTTCTGTAATTCCTCATTAGAAGCTTCTGCTGGATTACTGACAGTAGAAGAACACTGATCTGGAAAACCGTTTACTTCCGCCTCTTCACAATCTGTTAGCAAGTCCTGTGTATTTGCGGCAGGAATGTCAGCTACAATGGGACCAATCTCACTAACACATTCAACTTGTGAGTGATCACTGCTGTTGAGAACAGAGGTCATACATTCATCATTGGTAAATTGAGAACTGCTCTCTTCTAGGCTACCAAACACTGGACTGTCCGTGTCCGGAGCATTGTGCTTATGATTAGGTGTTGTTCGTGGTACATTCTTGTCATCTAGCTCAGAAGCTTCTTTCTGAAGCTCAGAAGAGTCATCCTCTGTCTGACACTGTTCCTCCAGCTCCAGGAACAACTGGTCAGAGTCAGTGTCGGAATCACTGTAGCTGCCTAGTTTGTGGTGGCGCCTCCTTGTCATTTCTGCAGCACTGATAGCCGAGTAGCAGCTGAACTCCTGGTTTGATTCTTTGGAATTAGGCCAGTGACTAGACTCTATTTTATCATCAGAAAAAGGAGACGGAGGGTCAATATAGCCATTGGGGGCTTTTTCCTCTGGACAAGTGATATCAATAACAATGGGGCTCATTCCCTTCACAACACCTGACAGCATGTTCCTGACACCTTCTGTCACTACTGCAGAACAAGCACCATCAGACTGTGTGTCTTCCCACTCCTCTTCTGCTTCCATCAATATTTTCTGTTCGTCCTCCTCAAACTTCAGTTCTGATTCAGTCTTCTCTCTCAAATTTGGCACAATAAGAAAATCTGAGGATTCATCCAATACCTCATCACTTAAACATGGAGACAAAGGCAGGGTTTCGATGATGCATTCCTCATAATTCATTTCAGCGGCTTTATGATGACCATCACTTCCAGTTCCCTTGATGAAGCTTTTTAGCGCCCTTGGCCAAGTGGCACTGGGAAAGCTGTGTCCAGGTTTTGAACGAGTGCATAGGTTAGTTGAATTTTCTTGTGCTAGTAATGGATCGTGTTCATACTCACTGTCATTGTAATAATCAAAACTCTGGACATGTTGGCAACGTGGGTCTGCAGTATGTTCCAGGCCTTGGTTTGCAGATATGGCAGAAGAAAGTGGTGGAGCTCTGCTCTGCTCAGATGACACAGATCCGGTTTGTTCTCGACTAGAGTGTTTGGTGCTGTCAGGTAGTAGCTGGCTAAGCTCCGTCTTGTCGTGCAGGGATTGGTTTGAGGTGCCTGCCTCGGATACCTCACTGAGGGAAGCTTCTATACGGTCTGAGAAGTCGGGGAAGTTCGGTGGCATAAAAGCTTTCCAGGATCTGCGGTTAACATTCTCCTTGCGGTCAGGATTTGGCCTTCTGCGTGGCGGCACAGGTGCAGACTTCAGGGTATCATTACTTAATTTAAGTGCATCAAATATCACTCGCTCATCTAACTTTTTTGATTCCAGCGATTTGGCATCAGGAGGATTAGATGTTCCCAGGGTACCATTACTTGATAAAGTGCCTATTTCTGTTCTGTCTATGGTAGTCTTAGAGGGCTGATTAAGCTTGCCCTGGTCAATCTGCTCATTTATCCTCATGGTGTCATAGATGGACCTCTGAGGAACATAGCAGTCTTCAATATACCCATCCTCCTCCTCACCTTTCCCCAGGCATGATGGGTTTTGGCGCAAACAATCTGGGCGGCTTAGTGGTTTCCCCATGGTATGCACCCAGTCTTTACCAGAGTATCTGTCCTAAATTTATATCCATAAAATACATTCACTGGTAGTCACGATTTTGTAATCCAAGGTGGCAGCATCTCCATACGCACGAAGATACAAATGTATAAAAGAATCAAGTGCAGCAGGAGACCCCAGCAAACTGAAGAATCCCAAAAAAAGCAAAGCAGTAAAAAGCAGCAGGCAGTTCCTAGAAATCCAATGATACAGAGTGTGTGCCCATCAAATGATGCCCCTTGGTATAGGATGTGGTGAGGGAGCTGTGAGGCCACATCCTGCTCGGCTGCCTCCCAGCACTGGTCCAGCTGCAGCAGGGAGCCCAGAGATGGGGGTGTTATGATTTGAAATGAGCCTGTGAGCGGATATTCCTGGAAGTTCACACACAGGAAGTTCTGTAATAGGGTCTGGAAAGTCGGCAGCTTCCTGTGAGAGGCACATCATGGCATTGTGTCCTGTGGGCACTCTCACTCATATACAGCTCAGTGACGAGCGAGGACAAGCGCAGCCTCAGCCGTGCATGGCAGCCAGACGTGTGTGGCCTGATGTACGGACAGACCTCTATACAGCGGGCGCTGGGGGTAGCGGCATCGGGCTTTGTCTGATCGCCTACAGCCGCCAGTGTCGTCCTCTCCGTGATCGGCTCCTTACAGCCCAATAGGAAAAAACTTCAGCGAACAAAGAGCTGGATGCTGGGCAGCGCTCCCGGGACCGGAGACACGGTGCTGGCGATGGCAGGATGACGGTACGGCTCCTGCCGAGCTCTCCGATCATCAGGAACCCTGGATGTGTGCACGGCGCTGGAAGAATAAAGTCTGCGGGAATCGGGATGTGAAGAGCCACCCCCCCCCCCCTCCCCGGGCTGGGCACCGCCTCCACCACCGAGTACCGCCTTCGGGACTGGCACCGCCTCGGCTTTCCGCCGCCTCTGACTGGCAAACAATAATAATAGTCCTACATGTCATCCAGGGGTGAGAGGCGAGCTGCGGGCACACACTGCCCAGCTGTGCCAGGGGAAGCAGCAGGTGTCAGCTGGGGGTATGCGGCACATCCTGCCTATTGTGTACCACACTTTACACAACTCCACCAACACACGAAATGTGTGTAGCAGTGTGCCGCTGTAATAAGAGAAAAGCCAGATCTCCATCCCTCCATGGAATGTCAGGAATTCTCCATGAGCCCACACACTATTCTTACTGCAACTTTCCTCCCTGATATCACTGTCCTCCATCACAGGTATGACCTGACCAATGCACCAGCCTGGCTACCCACTGCCCATGGCACACACTGTTAAGACATCACTTTCTAAAGCCCCCCATACACGTTCCGATTTTTCGTACGAATTTTGCCCGACCGACCGATCGGGTCAGGAGATTAATCGGATTCGGAATTATGTACCCGATTTCTCAAGATCGGCCGAAAAATCGGTCGGGACCGCTTCGGACCTGTCCGTAAATTTTTGGTTGATCTGCTGTTAATAAATAGGGTTGGGCTGATGGATCGGTGATAATTCCAATTCCGATTTTTCGTGCCAGCCGACCGACCGACCATAACATTTTAGGTGAAAATCGGGTGACAGGATCGGACGAAAAATCGGTCGGGAGAATAATCGGAACGTGTATGGGAGGCTTTACCCACACAACCTGCTGTCATTACATGATCACACTACATGGTATTAAAGCAGAAAAATAAACATACACACATTACTCACCTACATCAGGTCTTCATCCAGGGACAGTGACCCCTAAAAAGAAAAAATACTTAGCTTTTCTGGCAGGGAGTACCCGGTCCTCCAGGCTTCAAGATGGAGGAGCGAGACCGGAAGAGACTATATACTTCCCTTTCATGGCTGCTCCCTCCAGTACCCCCATGCCTGGAGTACACGGTCCTCCAGGCTTCAAGATGGAGGAGCGAGACCGGAACAGTCTCTTCCAGTCTCGCTCCATCCACCTATCTGAATCAGCTAACGATTTAGATGCTGCTGGTGCATGGGGACATGGGAAGGGAGAGGCCAGAAGTGACATATAATTTCCCATGTTCCCTTGGGGCCGCTGCGGCACGATGTCACAGGGGAGGTGGAGTGCAGCGGAATTTTTAAAGATTTACCAGGTGAGTATTTTTTTAACCTTTCTTTATACCTTTCGTGCGATAATAGAATCACATATCAAGGGCCAAGTCTAAAAACAAACGCAAAAGGATCTGGTTTTCGGCAATGTAATTCATTGTTTTTTGGTTGTGAAATGATTTAATATGACATATGACATGTCCAATGCAAGAAATTGATTTGTTACAGCCAAGTCTGGATACCAACAGTGACACCCCACTTTATCATTTAAAGTGGACCTACCACCAGAAATCTATGTTTTTATGAATGGCACTAGAAGTGCCAATAATAGAAAGGAATGCAGTAAAAAAAAAACTCAAAAACGTACCTGTAATGACCATTTTAACAAGATAACCCTCACTTCCTCGTCCCTGAACATCATCACAATTGTGCTGGAAGTGACACCCCACGATATCACTCCTGGCACAATTAGTGTCCCCCCAAGTTAGGAGGGAGAGTAATACCCCATCCCTCCTTACTTACCACCCTGCCTGTGGGCATCAGCTGATGTAAGTCATGCTTGTCAAAGGTTCAAAAATGCTCCAAAATCCTAAAACAATATACTTACCTGCTCTGCTTTTGCCTGGGGGTTAATAGAGGCAGAGATACATAAGGCCACCAAGGGAGCCAGATACAATTGTGTTCAATGGCAAAGAGATCAGTGTATACAGATGTGATGGTGAGATAAACAGACCGGAGAAGAATGCCATGGCTGTGGTGAGGGGAAAAGAGGAGAACGAGCTACAAGGAACTTTCAGGAATATCTCCTTACAGGTAAGCAATTTTTTTAAGTCAATCATACACATATAAGAAATGTAGAAAGATGGAAGAGTGCCTTATATGATATCTTCTATCCATTGCGTAAATAAGATTCTTGATGTGCCTTGATATGGTGACTTGACTGTTATACATGCTGTGCTATACATGGGAAATAAGGAATGGTAGATGGTAGCACACAATAAATGTTTTGGGATTTCTATCCTTCCGCAATGCAGGCTGAACAGGACAAGAACACAAATGCGCTATATATGAATATTACAATGCTGTGAAAGAATGTGAACCGCTCTAAAGCAAGCAAAATAGACAATAAAATATGTTAGAAATAAGTTACAAAATGTGTTAGAAATAAATTACACAATGGAAGGACTAATCTGCCAGACAAGTTATCGCTGCCAGACTACTTATCTTCCAGACATTTTTGATACATCACCAGTTATGCTGGAACTAGACACAGATATAATGTAATAGAAAGATCTTCTAGAGTAGAGATCATCAAATGTGCATACTCCAACAACCCAACAAGGGTTAAGAGGTGGCAGGGAAAACGTGTGTGCTCCGATGATGGTGTTCTGTGGTATAAACCTTCCACAGATTGACAGTGGATCCTCTAGGAGAGTCTGTGTCTACATAAAGAATGTAACCCTACTATTCATCCTGGGGACTATTATTATGATAAAAACATAGAAGAAAAATGTAAAAGGTTATGGATGTCAGGGGAGAAGGAACAGAGGGAGTGAGACATTTGGCTCAGTGAGAAATGGTTGTCCTTTATTTAGAGTTCTCCGATACCTTTCAGTTGTATCTCTGGGGGCAAGTAATGCAAGTCTCAAAACAAGGACACATCTACAGCACAAGAGGTCCACCCAATGAAGACAAATGCAGCAATAAAAACCTGACAGACATTCAAACCCTGCTAAACAGAATTTTACCCCCCCCCCCCAGAGTGAATTTACCTAGCCAACAATAAGGTAATATTTCTAAAGCAGGCCATACACTCTGAGATAAAAATTAGGATCCATTAAAACCGACCAATGAAAGCATTTTATCGGCCTGAAATCCACACATGTTCACATGGTACAACCGATATATTACGATCGTAATTGCTGTTTTTTTACGATCGTAATTTATTGGACATGTTCAAAAAATTTAATTGGTCTGGCAACATCGGGAAACTTCATACTGTTTTCATAGTATTTACCGACCAATTACTGCCAACGCTTCCCCTTTAAAAAAAAATACACATCACAATGGCCGATATAAACGGCGATGAATTTCGATGACATAAAAATACGATCCTAAATTGGATTTTCAATGTGGTAGCTTTTTTGCCGAATATTACGATCCAAACCGATACCGCCGTCGGGATACATTGGTCTGTTTTAATGGATCCTAATTTTTATCTCAGAGTGTATGGCTAGCATAAGTGTACAAATAATGTGAATGGATTTTTGATGTCCTGTTCATTCGGGGTAGCTTCCAAGTTGTGCACACATGTCACACTTGTGTCTGATTCACATTTTATAGTCACTGCAAACCTTCCTGCTCCCCAGATTCCTAGAATAGCTTGTCTGAATATGTCCCCCACAATACCTATGTGTATGACTGTGGCCGTAAGTTATAAACGGCATTGTCACAGCTGCTTCGCTCCATACAAACTGACAGCTGTGTGGAGTTGGGTGTGTCAGGAATCCAGACTCGGATACAGAAGCTTGAACATGCCCCAGATACACAAGCATCTTCCTGTACACAACAATATCTATATTTACACACAGGATTCACATACCAACTGAGCCCTTTTCAAACATCCTAGTGCTTGGGTGCTACGATAAAACCGCAATCAATGCACTCGACATGTCACAATTAGAAGCAGGGTGGATAAAAATCGATTTTTTTTATTTAAATCGGATTTTTTTGATTTCAATTGAATTTTTAAAAAATAAAGTGCTTTTTGAGGAAAATCTATTACCATCCCAAGGTTATTCCATGATGAAATAAAGATTAGTTTTAATTATGTAGAATAAGGCTGTTTATTTATTATTATAATTTTTTGGGGGAAATAAATTCCATGAATCCATTCACAATGTCATGCTTTTCCAGGGGTTTTTGTAAGATGTTATAATCAATAAAACTACACTCTCAGATGTATAGAGGCCAACATCCCAAAAACAATAGACAGAAGTTGATGATGGCATAAACTATTCCCCCCAAATTTCCCCTAAATAGACAAGGGCGAGGGGATGGGCCGCTCAATATGTAAAAGCAATACATTGATTATACACAGTGCAAACTATGAAGTAATAACATCATATCAATCACAAGCAATGCACAATGTTGCGGATGTCACATCTGTACACGTGCTTAGCCAATTAAAATAGTCCAAATGGCGCAAATTTCCGCCAATGCGCGTTTCGTTGAAGAAGTCTTCAGGTGGTACCATATGCAATTTAAGTGGCCAAATCTACATAACACAAACCGCCAACACAAGGGGATCAGTCATATTGAATAACCAAATCGACATATAAGTGGACATAGACCCTCTCACGTCCATAGATCCATATAGGTCGAATCCACTGCACTGACACCAGTGGAGAACGGAGAGTCAGACAGACTTCAACCACATAAATGTCGTGGGTATCTGTGCACAACAAGATCGATTTTTAATACATTTACTTTGGTAAACATGATCAGTTGATGGTTGGGGTAGGTCTTGTTGTGCGCAGACCACCAGTGGGGACGCCATCTTCAGAAATCATGTCTTTTCCCCCTATATTGATCTATGGACGTAGATCCCTTGTCTATTCCAGGGGAAATTTGGGTGATGTGCTTATGCCATCATCAACTTCTTATCACAGATGCTTGATTTACTCTTGCAGTTCTCAAAACTAAGTGCAACAGAAAAGTTGTCCAAATATGAATCATTAACCTAAACTGGGGATAAAAAAAAACTAATATGAAAAGTTGTTATTCTAAAAATCTTCATTTTCAAGTTATACCGGCAAGAATAATTGATTTAAATCAGTTTGATTTAAATCGAGCCTTACTGACTAGTGATTTAAATTGTGATTTAAATCATGATTTAAATCGGTTTGATTTAAATCAAATCCACCCTGATTAGAAGTAAAGCCAAACAAAGTTTTGCATGGCAAAAAGTTAAAACAAAGTTCAGTTGCCTTTTGTTATACACAGTAATAGAGGTCCTCTCCTGTAGTAAATTTGTTTATGGATTGCACATGGAGCTTTTCAAAATGTGCAGCACATCTGATTTAACCTAACATTTCCCTGCTGATGGTCAGAATTAACAACTAACTATGTACAAAACACCCTCACCTATATGGTGAGGGAATGTCTGCATCTTATAGATTGGGAGAGAGCAGGGAGTGATTAGAAAAAGAGACACAGCCTACTGACAGCGTGCAGCCAATGCCTCTCAACTCTGGCTGGGTCTACACTATGTTAATTTACTTCGCACTGGGGATGCCCACAGCACGTTATGCAGACGTACCGGATAATTGTTAATAAACAATGGGTGTGTTAAGTCATTGTTTGGTTTGGTTTGTTCAAAAAACATGGGCGGGTGGCATTACCTTTGTGATATGTCCGTGGCACCCGTCTGTGTTTGGCCTGGCAAAAGACCAAGTCTTGCGCTGATCACACCTTAAGGCCCCTATACAAGTAGCGAGCTGCAGATGTTTTTTCTGCTGACCGATGTGCATGTGCGCTAGCGGCCGTCGGCAAAATCAGATGCAGGTCGCGAGTGACCACATTCGGCCACAGAAAAAACATGTCCGTAAACCTCTGGCCGATGTCATTAGTTTGAATGGGGAGTGGCGCCCCTGTTCAAACTAATGGCCGGCACACAAAGGGTGCCCGCCGATACTTTGAGTTATGGGGTGCAGCGTGATGACATCATCACGCTGCACTCAGTCGCTCGTCTGTCAGCCCCCACTTGCTACGTGTGTGGGGGCCTTCACTCTCCCTCCTGTCAATAGAGGAGGAGAGCGGGACATAATCAAAGAGAGGAGAAAAGACGCACCCCTGTATACATGCTGTACACAGAGGTGTGTCTTATCTTCTGGTGTGTCCTCTATGTGAGATACAGGGACTCTTTCATCCTCAGTCTTGCTAGTGTGGTACATTTTATCATGCAAAAAATACTGTGACTTCATCCTCAGTCTTGTTGGCCCTGACCACACATTTTATTTCAATGGATTTCACTCACAATCAGATGATCAGGAATCTTAAATAAGGCTTGTTATGAAAACTGAAAGGTTTTATTACAAATGTCATTAACATGTTACTTGTGTGTGAAAGAGGAAAAAGAATAAGTAAATATCAGGATATTAAAGTTAATCTTAAAGTACACTGGTGATACTAAAAATTAAAATGCGTAATTAAAAAAGGTTGGTTTTCCAGAGGGCTTCATAGGTTATTGTAAATTTTGAACCTTGACAGTAGTCATCATATTATAAATTGTGACAGATGATGGTGATGTGTCATCAGGTAACAGTTAAAAATAGAAGGCTTCTCAAGTATGAACCTTTGTCAGCAACTGCTTTTGGTATAAACCGCGTTTCTATAGTAGCCGTACTTATACTTCATAATTCTTTTAAAGGAAAGATGGAGAACGTGGACACTGCAGTACACCTTCCTTGCATGGCAACCCTAACTATAGTTGTTTCACTGAGTCATTTTGTGAGTCAGAATTCATAGTGAAGGAGCAGGATATGATTCCACATCAGGACAAAGAGGGAACAGAAAAAAAACAAACATTTTTCTTCTTCTGGACATCCCTCTGAACAGTGTACAGCAGTAAATATGCTGAACAATTGTGCAGTGCTAAAAGCCACTTTCATTAACATTCCCAGGAGTCATCGCTATTGTGTTAGATCACCTAACCTAGATTTCTTGACCGCTGGCATCCTGTAACAGGCTGGCTCAGGTTCGGTTATATTCATTAAATGAACAACTTTCTCTGTGTGTAAAAAAAAGAAACTAGAGTTGCAGCAAGACTAGATCAGCAGGAGGCTAAAACTGAGTGACAACCTAGTCACACTATATGCATTATTACTCAGAGTAAAGCCCGCCATACATGGTTTGATTTTGCACAGCAATTGATCTGCTGCGAAATCGGCCACAAAACAAATGTGGAGTCTTTAAATTTGTCCGTAAATCAGCGGCCAAATCGATCTAATACATTACGGACATGTCCATAATTTTTAGATCAATCTGCTTACCAGCGTCCCCATCCAAAGTAAGCGCAGGCGCACAAAGGGTACGCGGATGATTCTCGTCATCATGCGCTGTTGATCTGCCGGGAGATTGACGAAAAATCTAAACATGTGTGGGGTGCTTGAGCAATTCTACTAACACATTAGGGGAAAAATATGAGTGCCACCTTGCAGGGGCACCAACCATGCAGGGGCTGTATAGGATTGACAAATGTGGGTGCTGACCCAAATGTTCCCTACCTACCTGACATTAAGGGGAATTTGGCAGGTTCTAAAAAAAGACCAGAAAGTATACATTTTCAATGTTTTATTATTAAGTATCGGAGTCTAACACAGATGCTCCAGATGTCAAAAATTGAGTATCCTACACATCGCATTCTTTAATTTTCTGATCACCACCAGTTAGTTAGTACTAGACTACCAGCTCTGGCCTATGCTACACCATTCTTTTTTTAGGCTCAGGCATAGGAGGTGAATCTATACCAGAGGTCTAACTTAAAGAACTCAAACCTGCCACATGCTTATTATCCATTCTATATTTATCTCACTAAGTATCTCCTGTTTATGGTTTTCACGAACAAAGTCAGCTCCTATCTTCTATCTGCCATGCTTGAAGTCCTTCCCTTTACTAGGAAATTCCCAGTGTCAAATCTTAGCAGCACTCTGCTCCATCCCACACATTCTAATAGCCCATCACCATGATGATCTACCTCATTAACTAATAGGAATGTGTATAAAGCAGACAGGCAAGCATGAACACTGCTAAAAAGTACTAGGAAGCAAGTAGCTGCCCAACTTTATACCCCATCACAGCTGGAGTAGGGCTGGACAATAATTGAATATCAATATATATCGCCAGACAATAATTCAATATCAATATATATTGGGATAGAATTTCTTTCAATAAGGGTGATACAATTTTAAAACACATTTCTGATATTTCGATATACATTAGCATTTGTCACTGAATGACGTTCAGTCAAGGGTGGTCCTTGGGAGATCATCTCCCTGGGCGAGCACTCCCTCTGCAGCGTCCCCCTTTCCCCAAGAAAGATCACGCTGCCATCCCATGCCTCCCCATCAAGATGTGCGGGCACAGTGATCTAGTAACTCCTCCTCTATGCTCATGGCAGCACATCTCCATACAACAGGGGACCCATCGAGATCAGCCTCCCAGTGTCACAGACGTTCATTCTTCTATGGAGGGGGGAAACACAGAGGGCAGAGGCTGATCTCGACAGGTCTCCTGTCCATAGAATTAACTCTCAGAGTCTCAGTGACATGGGGATATCCCTTGAGGAGAGGTGGGTGCACTGTGTACCTACCTCCTCCCAACAATTATGGGAATTTCCATAACTGACCTTCTGAAAATCTTACTTGCCTGGTTGTCATGGCAGGGTTCAGATTTCAAAGCGATCTATGTTAAGAATATAAAAACAGCAGGTACACAACACTTGCCCATCTCAATGTAAACATTTTCCTGTACATGGTAATGCTTCCTATCATAACTCTTTTTCCATCCATTATTAATCTGTACACACTAATGTGTTCTGTGTCCTTTCAAAAATTATTCATTGTCGGCAGCTTTACGTCACATCTAAATGGTGTCCGCTACTCAGGAAAATGCTATGTATTACAAGTGAGATGTATTGTGTGTGGATTTGCCTGTCAGGGGACACTATGGTTTCCTCTAAAGGACTAAGAAGTCACAACTTCCTGGCACCATGCATATCCATGGAGATTCACCTAAACATCTCTAGGTCTTTAAGCCTACTCTCTGGCACAGCTTGAGTTCAATGTAATCCATGTACAAATCACATTCTTTTCCTGCTATTGTTTCCACTTCCCATGAGCTCAGACACGGCCCTCCCCAACCTTAAAAGTAGGCAGTAAGCCATAAACTGTGAAGTGCTCCTTAACTGTACACTACAAACACAAAGCATGTTTACTAAGCATGCAAGAAAAACAACTTCAAGGGTCTTAACAGCATGACAATAAATGTGCCCATAAGTATGATCCAATTACTCTCTGGCACAGAGCTCCAGAAGCAGGAATACTCCCATTTATGTAGAAGAAAGCAGTGAGGAGGAGATGGGGGCAGACAATGCTGATTCATTTTAATTAGGAAGAGACAAAAAGGGCAGGGACATATTTTATAATTCAGCCAATGTTGTCGGCCAGTGGGAAACTCCGAGATAAACAAATATCAGTACAAAACAGAATATCTGCTCACATCTGCTAAAGCTGGACATTGGTAGGTCAATTATTCTGTGAGATTGAGCAGCAAAATGGATCATTCAGATGGTATGAAGATTGAAGCCTTCCTTTCTTCAAAGTTTTATTGACCAAAAGTAATAGAGCATTAAAAGGAATAAGCTGTAAATCGGTCATGTTGGATACTCTAATGTATTGTACAGCGCTGCGTAATATGTTGGCGCTATATAAATAAATGATAATAATAATAATACTTTCTGTCCATCATTTAAATATCAGACATGTTTTCCAGCAGGATGGCAATAAAAGGAAGCCGGGTGGGGAAAAATAAGGATACGTGGGGTTGCCATAAAACGAATATATCCTTCTCTAAGCAGCATGTGGATGCCAATTGCTGTGTTAGAGAGATAACCTCTCCAGGTAAATACCTTACCTGGTGTATCAGCATACCATGTGGATAACCTTCTACTAAAGCTACTGGACACCATTTAAAACTGGAACATGACCCATGCATTGTGTCTGTTGTATGGGAGATGCTTGCGCTGCGCCAGCAAAAATGTGGGCTGCAGGGCATTTTCGGTATGCGCAACATTCTATGGAAACTCTTTCTGTGGAAACCTGTGTACCTTGCGTTGAGCCTAGCTGCCATGCGCTGCAGTAATATATCATGTCACAACTGCAACGCGACTAGTGTGAATGAACCTTCAACTCTAACTCCAGTCAGTTTTTTGGAGAAGTGTTAGAAGGCTACATACAGGTAATTTTTGAAAGAAAGAAAGAAAGAAAAAAAAAAAAAGGGTTTCAATCGCAATTGATTGGTCCCGCTCAAAAACAGGGATGGTCGCATAATGCTAGGCATACACATGCCGATAAGCGGCCGATTTTTAATCTGACCGACGGGCGTGCACGCTCGCGCCGTCGGTCAGGTTAAAAATCGGCCGCTAATCGGCATGTGCCCACATGGGGTGACAGATCCCTGTCGCCCCACAGCTCGGCCGGCCAGAGAACGGACATGTCCGATAATCTCTGGCCGGCACGAGCCGATGCCATAAGCTGCAATGAAGACGGCGTCTTCGTTGCAGCTTATGGCCGGCACACAAAGGGTGCCCGGCCAATTGAAGGGGCCCCATAATGCAACGGGATGCTAAACGTGATGACGTCATCACGTTAGCATCTCGGCACACATCGGAGTAGGTCTGTCTGACCTGCTTGGTATGTGTATGCCCAGCATTAAATATGATCCGGATAGATGACCATGAGCGTGCATGACGCTCGAAGCAGCCATCAATCTGGCCCATATCTATGCGTGTGCTCACGGATAAGATAAAGAAAGAACTGAAAACACACTAAAAAAAGAAGAAAGCTTATAAACCTATTTTAGATCGGGTTTGAAAAGACAGAAAAAACTTTCTCCCTCCCCATTAGAAGATGGTCAGATAAATCTCTGAACCAATTTAAGGCAGCTAAAAAAGTTTACAGTTTGAGACATTTTTACAACTTTTACAATAAAGAACACTGCACAATTACAAAGTATCCCTGATTCTTGGAATTGACATATTGTTCTCTTCCTGCTTTAAATTAACGACTTTGAGACTTTTAGGTTACAAGTTATGTAGAACAGTCACCACAACCACTATTGTTATGTCATTTGGTAACAGAACAAGAAAATACATCACATTTTTTACTTCGCATGTGTGGATTCGGGAACTATATGCTCTCTGCATTTAATTTTGTTACAATAGCAAAAAAACAGAAGGAATACGTAAGCAAATAAAATTTGTGATTAGGTGAACGGATTACTAACTACTATGCTCCTTTCTAGTAACATTACATTTAATGCTTTTAAAGTGTAATTTCATGCATGAGATTGCAGTTTCCATTCAAAGTAATGTCTGGCACACAAAGGGTGCCTGCCGATCAGTTAAGGGGCCGGCTGCAGCAGGATGACGTCATCACGCAGCAGTCTGTCCCTCATCTATGGAAGGATTATCAAAGCGTGTATGGCTACCTTATGATAGATACTGTACTAAAAGGTTTCTAGTGTCTCACATTTTATTACATAAACTGCTGTAATCTCAATGAATATAAACAGAAGTATAAAAAGGTTCAATCTGAAAAAGGAGCATAGATTTAATATCATCTAATGCCCCTATTCTTATTGAAATCTAAATAGAATTTCTATTAAAATAAATACAAAATGATTTAACCTATAGTCATGGCAGGTGGAAGCTTCATCCTCTTCTACTTAACCACCACTTACTGGAGATGCCAGAGTTGTGCTGGGAAAAGACGACACCCCATCCTTTACATGGAGGTCAAGGGCACCGCCTACCTCATCGCCCCCTCCCATCATGTCACCGGTGACACGATCGGGGGCAATCCTGTAAGCCGGCAGGGGAATCCGGCGGAAAGGTAAGTTTCTCCATAGTTAACTCGGGCGGAGTTTCATGATGATAAACTCAGCCCGAGTTAATTCGGGCCAAACACCCAGGATGTTAATAAATGTCCATGTGTCCCTCATCTGAGTCACCTCAGGAAAGGACACAAACATCTATCTTACTAGAAAGGTTTACAGTTGTAGCTGTGCATATTTTAGTTTTTTAAAGGATTTTAGAAAATGTTCAGGTTTGTGATACGTTTACTTCAAGCAACTAGGCTACTGCATGAGACAATTCTTACTAAATGGAAAAAACAAAATATGATTACCTTAAAATCTTCTAACTGCTGTTTGACAGCTTCAACTTCAGTCCCAACGATTTCCTGCAAAGCACTGCTGCCCTCTGCTGCCTTGATCTGATGAATCAGTTCCTTCAGTTTGTTGTTGAAGACCTCCACTCTCCCTAGTGTAGCTTCCAACTGCTCCTGTCTATTTTTGCCACGTTCAGTCAGCTTAACACATTGCTTATTTAACGTTCCTAGCTCTCGCATTAATCCAATGAGGTCAGGACCTCCTTCATTCTCTAACATATCCCTGCATTTCTTTTCTGAACTTTCAATATCTGATTTTAAGGCCTGAAGCGTTTCCAGAAACTTTTGGACAACTTCAGTTTGAGACTTTAGACTGTCCACATCTCGCCCCACTGGGCCCATGTTGTCAAGTTCATCATCCAAGTCCGCTAGATTTGAGAAAATTTCTCTAACATGAGAATGGAATTGTCCGATTCCTTGGAGCTTCTGCTCCATAGTGCAACAGCATTCATTAACCTCTTGCTTCACAGTCTCAAAATTCTGCTGCACATCTCCTGCTTGATGTAAAAGGCGAGACACATCAGACCCTTTTGGAGCATCCTCTGTCAAACCTTGAACTAGATCTTTCAAGTACTGAACTTGCGTCTCTAAATTTTGCAACATGTCCTGCTGAGATCTCATATTTTCCAAATTCTTACTGCTGCACGCCTGAGGTCCAAGAGCTGCATAAATCTCCAGGTGGTGTTTTGTTCCTTCAAGTTTCTTATCAATGTTTTTAAAACTATCATTTAGTTCTTTAAGTCTCAAGGACATTTCTTCAATGGACTCAGCCTTGACATGCAACTGTTCTGTAATACTGTCCATCTTTTGATTGAGCTGGGCTCTCTCCTCTAAAATGTCTTGGTCGTCAACCTCAGCTGCTTCAATCAAAAGATCGGCCGTGCTGTTCATCAATTCCACCAAAGAACGTTTCTTGTCTATTTCACTTTCAAGAACCTTTGCTCTAAGAAGCTGGGCTTCCAATTGGACAGGGTCTAGAGTTACTTCCATCGCTTTCATCTGGGACTCACAATCGTCCAGCCAAGGAACCAAATCTTCAACATGTCTACCAAATTTCTGAGCTTTCTGCAAACAGTCCTTGAGTTTGTTGAATCTTTCTGAGGTCTTCTTTCCCAGCTCTTCCCAGTTTGCTTTCAGATTTGTGAGTTGATTCTGTAGAGAAGCTTTTTCATCTCCCGGCTGTGAAGACAGGAGCAGAGTCTCACCTTCAGCAACAATCATTTCATAGGACCCGCTATTCTGATTAAGACTCTTCTGGAATTCCTCCTGGTCTTGAAGGAGTTTTTGCAACTTCTCCAGCTTGGACGACACTGGAGGGCTCTTGGCCTGCTGCATTACTTTTTCATCCAACCAATTTCTCAGTTCATCGAACATCTGCTGAAATTGCTGGGAGCTGGCAAGTGCCGTTTGCAACCTATTCACACGATCAGCTGCAAAACATAAGGATAAGTGTTAATCAATGCATAAGCTTATTTACATAATTGTCTCCACCCATTTTTAAAACATACATTTTATAACTACAATAAAAACTAAAAGGTAGGTAAGATTTCATTAAAAAATAAACTAAAAGTTTCATTAACCTGCTAAATCTTCCATTCCTCTTAGTGGAAGTGCGACAGTGTCAAGCCGTTTTTGAAGTTCATCTTTGAGGTAAGGCTCTGCCACAAGTGCAGAAAGCTCATTGCATAGAATCTGTGCTTCAGAAACTTCCTGAGCGAGATTCTCCAGGTCTGAGCGTATCCCACTAGTTTCCTGCAACTGCTGCTTTACAGCATCGGGTTGAGTGCTGACTGTGGGTTGTGCGCCCAGTTTTTTGCCTGCCTGCTTTATTTTGTCTGTTAGGCCATGCAAGACCTCTTGATATTGCGTGCTTTTTACAGCTGCTTGGTCAATATGTTCAGCTCTATAATTCAGGCGGTTGGTCAGTTCGGTCCACTTCTGATTAATTTCATTGAAGTCTTCCTCCACTTGGCTGGTGGATGGAGACTCATCACCGGGTCCTGTCAGGATACCATAGGCCGCATGCTTTAGCTCTTCATACTGTGCTTTGCGTGCTTCAAATTCCTTTAACATAAACTGTAACAGAAATAACAACGGAGTGTTTGTAGAAAACGACAGATCAGAATACACAAAGTCAAGGAACAACAGAGCAGACTCCATAAATCATAAGCTCACATTCAGGAGTATAACGGCTGTCTGCTTATAAACTATTCTATTAACAAAGTAAAGAATAAATAACTAACCTTGGAAGGATTTCACTTGTTCCCAATGTTTATTCCCTACTGTCACTTGCCAATTACATATGGTGGCAGAATGTTATTAATGATAGCTACTGAAAATTTATATATATTTAATTATATGCCAAGATAACCAGGCAGACTCTGTCCTATTCATGAGGAACATTAAACAGGTCTTCTAAAAGCTATTCCTTAAATAAATCTACATAGAAGTGCAAAGCTAAATCCCCTTTTGTAAGAAAAAGTACAGTTTGAAATGGTCATCTAATATGTATATAAGCATAACTATACATATTATTATTTAGTGTGTGTATTTATTATATATACACACACACACACAAATAAATAAATGCACAACTGAATAAGAAATCATATTAGTCTTTATTCATTGTGCACACCTACTCATTTGTGCAAAACTGATTCTTGTTTTAGAAATTGCATGAAATTGTAAAAAATCATTACCCCCAAACTACATGTCATATAAGAAATAGATTCTTTACAAATGCTGTTCATTTGCTTAGGCACTGGAAAATTAACCGTATAGGTAACAGCCTACAAAATGTGCAACAAAGGGTGTAAAGTGCATATGCACTGCAGTACACACAAATTAGCACATCCTTTAGTTTCTCTTCTCCTACCTATTATTAAGCATTCTGGCAAGTCAAAGTGACAACTGCAAGGAACAACCCTTTGCAGGTACAAAGATTTTTACAACTATATTATCTTTGAAGCAGCATTTCAGTATGGGCAATACCAAGACTGTGTCTGAGAAAGATGGCACTGGTGTTTTGTGGACAGTGTGGGATGAAGGTATTGCCAAGAAAGTGCACTATGCAATCTCTGGAAGTTAACAAAGTTATAGGGATCAATTAAGGTTTAGCATAAGGTGCAGGAAAAAATTGTTACTAAACAAATTTCACTCAGCTAAAGTCAGGATTAGATGTATTAAATGATTAGTTATTCTAGAATTCATAATTCGAATTTTCAACTCATTGATGGAAAAAAAAGTAGGTTTAACACATTTTTTTGGTTTTGTAAAAGCATCGCTCATTCTCCTCAATTAAGTATTCCGGTGCCATGACTATATTCTGTGCTACACATAATCATTCCTTTGTAAAGGTAGATGGTAGACCCTGTATTTCCCTTACCTGAACCTGCTGCTTTTGTGCATTCAGCATGTTGGGGTCAATGGAGAGAGGTCCCAAGACACTCATCATCAGCTCTTTCTCTGTCAGCCATGGACGTAGCTGAGAGCCAGCAGTATGGAACAAAGCCAGTTGGTTGGCAGATTCTTCCAGCTTTTGTTGCCGTTCTGAAGTTACTTTGTTAGCTCTGTCCCACTGATTGTCTGAAAAGGACAGAACAATTAAATTCATACAAAATTTGCCAAAAATCTTATATATTTTTGCATTTTTATATGTTTCAAGTATGGCACAACAACAGCACAACAAGGCACAGATCTATTGACATTAATATAACACCCCCGGGCACCATGTAAAAGTATGTTTCATTTCAGAAGTTTTCAACATGGGCCTAAGACACAATGCAGACAATAATTCAAATGCCCAAAAATGCTTCAAATAGAGGAACACACTATAAATATAGAGCGAGTTTTGCCTTCAAAGCCAAGCCTCATGAGTCCTTTATTAATCTGAAGATATATTAAATGAAACAACAAATCGCCCATGAAGTTTTGTTCCTTAAATGTACCAATTGTAAAGTTGCATCACTGTTAATGGTTCTTACATTACCTTAGAAGTTACTGTATTATCTGCAATGCAGATGGCTAATAGTGACCTAATGGCCAAACACTTAGTATTTCCAGAAGGTAAAGTTTTTATATTTACTTTTATATATTATATTTATATTTATTTCTTAAGTAAAACGTTTTCTATATTTGTAACAATAACAGACATTGAGGACTTTTTCACACGTTCAGTCATGTACTACGCATGGTATACAGGTTTTCATGGCGTGTCCCGTGACACTTTACGCACTGGGCAATGCACATCGCATCAGAAGTCCTCAAATAAAATTGTAGATAAATAACCCCATAATATTTGAAGAACGGCTGAAATATGTTCATGGAGCAAGACATTGCGTTAAGCTGTCTGAAAGATACTAGAGGTCAAATATTCAATAAGTACATCCAGTGTAACCACAGAAAGTGGGATCTGTTTGTAAATAGGAATAAAAGAAAGTGCAGGATTTACAGGGTAGACGCAGACTGATGCCCTTGGCATATAGTAAGATGACATTACAGTGCATACAAAAAGGAAAGTCCCCATATGTATCTTATGCAAGGATTTTTAACAACAAAAAGGTCAGACAAAACAAAACATTTGTGCCTTTAGCATTACTGCATCACTTAGTGCTTGTTTCCATTATACGTCAGGACCCCTCTGCTAAGCGTATAGACATTGCCTGCTCGGCGGATGTTCTGTTTACACATCCGCCGGTGCAGAGGCTGAGCGTATTCGACTACAGATAAGTCTATATGCAACGTCAGGGTCCTGATGTAATAGAAATATAGCCTTAGAGTGATTTGGGATGGTGGGGAACAAAGCATGCATTCTGCATAGACAAATTCATAGCCCATATTCTGGTATTTGCTGCTGACTTATGAGTCATGGTGAGAACACAGTTCATGCTTACAATTATGGTACCTTCAGCTCACTATTCTAAAGTCACCATAAAATGGCTGTAAAAACAATAATTGTATGAAGTGGGGGGATAAGGGAAGATAGGGTTATGGTAAGAGCAAAGTTTTTCAAAGGCAAACTGCTGTGCAGGGGACACAAAAAAAAAAAAAAAAGAGTGTGGCAGCAGATATGGAAGTTGTGAAGAAATAAGGTCCACAATCAAGTTAGAGTGGTTGTCAAACATACCTGTCAAATCATATATACTTGACTATAAGCAGATTTTTTTCAGCACAAAAAAATTGCTAAAAAAGCCCACATACTCGAGTATGTGTCCCCACTTAGCTCGAGCAGCCTCTGTGGGCGGTCCGATGACTGAACTTTCTTCTGTATTCCTATTCTATCTGCGGCATTCCTGAGCTGGACTCGGCTGGTGAAATGTAAACACACTTGGGCGGCAATGCCATCTTGTGGCCATTTTGTTAATTTTTACTAGAGATGGTTGAAAACTCCACTATCTAACTTTGTATTTCCCACCGTCACCTTATACTCTAATCCAGAGGTGCCCAACACGCGGCTCGCGGGCCCGTTTCGCGTTACTTGGCGGCACCCCGCGGTCAGCCGCTTGCGGCCCGTGCCCTTACTGCCAATCATGTCTCCCCTCTGCCCGCCGATCCCGTAATTGCGCTTCTTCGCCCGGGATTTTCCTTCAGCAGAGGAGAGCCTGTCAGCCTCCGGCTGGACTGATTGGCGCATGTGTCAACCAATCAGCAGCACAGAAGGCGGCTCTCACCTCTCCTCCACTTCCTGCTGCTGATACATGGCTGGTACGCGTGGAGCAGAAAGAAGGTAATTTCTTATGCTCCCTAAATATGTGACATGGGGGAGAAGAGACATGGGCAAAGGTGACATGGGCAGAGGTGACATGGGGCAAAGGTGACATGGGCAGA